>CM061229.1:132929508-133529508 GCA_030844895.1 Ambrosia x helenae | reverse complement strand
TATTATTTAATATTATTATTGTTGTTTTGCATTTCAGGCCGTTAAATATTAGGACTATGACGCAGATGAAGGTGGCAGCACGGGTCCCTCGCAGCAACCCACACGCTTATTACCAGCGTGCTTTCGGACCTCCTGGCGACCGTGGCGAGCATTTTGTGCCAGAGCCGCTCAGACATCTCGATGGGCCGATTGCCCCTGAGGTCCAGATGCCACACGTTGCCGACGGCGACCCACCGGTGGATGTAGAGATGCCAGACCCCCCCGTTGATGAGCTACAGCGTCCTGCCCGCGTTTATCATGCTGTCAGGTTGCATGATAGCACGACCCAGGTACTTCAGCAGATCCTGGATCAGTTGGGGTCGATGCGGGGTGACATGCGGTGGCTGTTAGAGAGCGAGAATGAGAGACGACGAGAAGCTGGTTTGGAGCCGCGTCCACTTCCAGATTGGGCGTCTAGCAGTCAGCATGGTGGGGCGTCCACCAGTCAGCCGGGTGGGTCGGATCAGCCGGGTGGGTCGGATCAGCCGGGTGGGTCGGGTTAGACGGGTGGGTTATATTTCTTTGGTTGTACATTTTGAACTCATAGTTTATGTAAATTTTTGGAATATTTATGCTTATTTATGCTTTATTGTTCGTTTTGAATGTTTGGTTTTTATAAATGTTTATTGAACTCATAGTTTATGTAAATTTTTGGAATATTTATGCTTATTTATGCTTTATTGTTCGTATTTTGGTTTTGTTTAGTTCGGCAACATAAACGACATTCGTTCATATTCATATACACAATTATATAAAAAAGATCATATTATACAAATAAAAAAAAAACATTTATAAAAAACCAAACATCTATAAAAACCAAACATTCAAACCCATTTTAAACATCCACACTACACTTATAAAAAAACCAAATAATCATCACCTAATCATTGCCAATGATTACCAATGATTGGATTGAAAAACAACCTTTAGACGGGCCGTCTAGGCCTGGACGACCCGTCCTTATGCCTTTTTGGCCCTCCACGGGCTGTCCAGGCCTCGACGACCCGTGGAGGGGTTGTGCAAATAAAAACCCTAGTTGTCTAAATAACCGGACCCTTTAAAAAACGTTCTACATCCCCTCCACCATATTTTCTTTTATCTTACTCACAAACACTTATTTTATTATATTCCTCGTTAAAATACACTCACAATAATTTGATGGGGGTGAATAATATCTTTTTATATATAAAAAGCTAGAAGATGGATTTTTCAAAATATGAGGATGGGGTATAAAATGGTGGATGGGATGTAGGGTGTTTTTAGTAAGTTTTTTTAGATTTTAGAAATGAAGGGAGGTTTGATGGAGGGGATGTGAATGCTCTTACACCCCTCACATCCAATAATATTGTGTCACTCATCAACCCATATAAAAAGAGGGGGAGCCAACTACCTTTTGCAGTGTGATGGCCATCACAATGTGAAGCTATCACGGTTGTAATACAATTATACAACAGAGGGGGCAGTGTTCGCATGCATCACAACCATCACGGGGGGCCATCACGGACTAGGGATGAGCACATAGCGCCGAATACCGATCCCGTTCCGTCCCAATTCCAATCCCGTACCGAACCGATACCGAACCGAGGGTGTTTGGTATCGGTACCCAGATTTAGAGGTTTTCGGTATCGGTACGAGATCGGTATGGTATCGGTATTTTAAGGTAAAATACCGGTACCGTACCGTATGTTTTTTGGTATCGGTATTGGTATTGAGATTTGGGAGTTCTCATCTGGTTCAAATGAGAACTTTGGCTAAATTGAGAACTGAGAGAACCATTCTGGACCATACATTTCTTATAAAGAGCAAAAAAATTATTTTGTTTTTGCTTAATCACACGTTTTTATGCAAGGAAATTTTTTTTTCATTTATACATATGTGTATATTGAAAAAAATTTAAAAAAATATTCCTTAATAAAAAACAACGATTAAAAGCAAAAAAAAAAATGTCTTAGAGAAATGTGTGGTTCAGAATGATTTTCTTAGTTCTCAATTTAGCCAAATTTCTCATTTAAACCAATTCCTATACACACAAAAATTTAACAACAGTGAAATGTTTTATTTTTTAAATTATTGACAGTATATTTCTATTATTAATTATTACCAAATTTATTTATTAACTTACAAACTTAAATTACCCAAAAAATTTTTTACTTGAAACACGTTTTAAAAGATAGGAGGCCCAAGGCCCATATCCAATCTAAACAACTTGAAGTTGTTGTCATGTTCTATTTTTTGGAGTAACTATCAAACTTGAAAAAGAGAGGTCACCTTGCTCCCTACATAATTAATGTGGTCTCAGGTTATAATTTGCTAGAAGAAGGAACACGTCTCGACTCTCATACATCCCATATGACAAGCTCCAAAAGTCAATGACTAATAATGTTTCACCATCTTGACATAATTGAATTAACTTCAAATAATGTCACTGTTGTTAAATCTTTAGTTTATCGCGTTGATATCCTATGCAAGCATGTTATGGTTGTAGACAATTCAAAATCGATTAAAGTTAACTCCATTCACAAACAAGAGAAGTTGAAGCTCTCCTAACCTAAAATAATATTACTCAAGTTGTTTCCATAGACGGATGTCAAACACCTAGGGACATATTACTTGATGGTATCTATAATCTATAACTTATAATAAAAGAATTGAATATTGATGAGGTGACATTCAATGGAGGCTGTCACGTGGCACGTTGAGGTGAGAGTTTTTAATTTATTTTTTTATTTTGTTTTCATCCATTCTCCTACACTTATCTAACCTTAATCTCTTTAGGAATTTAAAAACAAATTTAGTTTTTTCTCTCTAATATTTTCTCCCATCATTTTTAAACGTTAATATCTTTTATATACGAGATTTTTTTTTAAAAAAAAATTACACTAAATTAACGATCGTTTTATTATCTTTCCAACGAATACCATAGTGCTATATAAAAAACGGAGAAAAAAACGACTATTTTTTATGGGGTTTCGTTCATACACGAAAAAAAACACAAAGTGTTCAGGTTATTCATTAATCATGTTTTTTCTTTTAAACCAGGTTCTTATATACAATGTTGAAATTTAGTAAAATCGTCATGCTATCATTGGAATTTTACTCTTCTAAAGATGGATAGGTATACTTAATCAAGAAAAGCTAGGAGAAAGAATCGCGCAACACTGCAACATATGGTGTCACCTTATATCAATGTTATTTTTTATTTATTTAATTATAAGAGTAATAATTTTACTATTAGTATTAGTATTATTAGAATGGTTATATTTTTCAGCCCCGGGATACTCCCGGGATAAAAGCTAGTATAAAATAAACCAAAGCATTTTTAATGACATGTCATAATATTATGCAATCTCTCTTTTGAGAGATGCCACATAGGATGTGATGTGCCAACTCTAGACCAATTAAAAAAAAAGGAATAAATATGGTTTAAATATGATTTAACATAATCTATTAAATACCTAATCTACTAAATATAAATATTAAAACTTTATTATTTTCTCTCTCATGTTTCCTCTCATAACTTTTAAATGTTAATATCTTTTATATACGAGATTTTTTAAAGAAAAAAAAATTACACCAAATTAACGAGCATTTTATTATATTTCCAACGAGTACCATAGTGCTATATAAAAAACGGAGAAAAAACGACTATTTTTTGTAACCCGACAGGTATTGTGTCAGGTTTGGAATTAGTTTAAAAAAAATTGTGGGTTTAGGTCGGGCCTGGGATTAGGTGATACCCGACCCAATTACCCTTTTTTTATATTAGAATATGATAACTTATGGCAGAGATTTGTTTAAAATAATAATAATAATAATAATAATAATAATAATAATAATAATAATAATCATTAATCATATATTGACAGATGTCATATTTATAGTTTACATACTTCTAATTTTATTCACTTTACTTAGATTTCTCAACCCGGGACGCTCCCGGGGTATAAACTAGTATTTAATAATCGATTACTGAGGGTTGGAAAATTGTACCCACCCACAAGCGTCTAAAAAGGTGGATGAGAATCTTATTTGAAAATTTTCTTTAGTAGTATTATTTTGGTGTCCGACGAGACTAAAAAATGAGGCAAGGAAGTTCTTTGCATACAAATTCAGGGAACCTATGTTTGATCGTCCGTCCTTTAGCTGCCCCAACATTCGTCAGTTATCATCCTTGGATGCGGACAGTTTAGTGGTTCCTTTTTCCGAGCAAGAAATTAAGAACGCGGTATGGGATTGTGGAAGCGAGAAGGCCCCCGGTCCGGATGGGTTCACACTCGGCTTCATAAAACATTTCTGGGAGTTCTTAAAAGCTGATTTCATGGCGGTTTTCAATGAATTTTTTGAGCATGGCATTATAAACAGAGGTTGCGGATCGTCGTTTATCGCCCTCATTCCAAAATGTGTTGATCCGACTTCCTTCAGCGAGTTCCGGCCCATCAGCCTTATCGGGGTTATATCCAAGGCAATCTCCAAAGTTATGGCGAACAGACTGAAAGCGGTTATTGGGTCTTTAGTTTCGAAGGTACAATCAGGCTTCTTGGGTGACCGAAATATATTGGAGGGCCCGCTTATGGTAAATGAAATAATTTCGTGGAACAAAAAAGTCTGTGGGCAGATGTTTATGCTTAAGGTCGATATGGAAAAAGCCTACAACTATATAAGTTGGGGTTTCTTTCTAGAGGTCCTTAGACAAATGGGTTTCCCGGAACGTTGGATTCGGTAGGTGAAAGGTATACTAGAATCATCTCGCGCATCGGTATTGATAAACGGTTCTCCTACTTGGGAGTTCCAATGTTTTAGAGGAGTGCGACAAGGAGACCCATTATCCCCTTTTATTTTCATCCTTGCAATGGAAGCTCTCACATGCTTCGTTGGGAAGGCAAAGGAGGTTGGTAGGATCCGTGGTGTTAGTCTACCAAATAACGGTCCTGAAGTGACCCACCTAATGTACGCCGACGATATCGTTTTTTTGGGTGATTGGTGCGAGATTAACATTCGCAACATCATCAGACTGATGCGTTGTTTCCACTTAATTTCGGGTCTAAAATTGAACCACAACAAGACCCATTTATTCGGAGTAGGGGTTCCTAATTCGGATGTTGAATTGACGGCCTCACTAATTCATTGCAAAGTTGGTACTTTTCCTTGCAGGTACTTGGGACTCCCTGTTGGTGTCAATATGAACCAGATAAGATATTGGAGCGAAGTTGTCAAGTGTTTTACTAACCGGCTATCAAAGTGGAAAGCAAAAAAACTATATTTCGGAGGTCGAGTAATTTTGCTAAAATCGGTCTTGGATAGTCTGCCTTTATACTTTTTCTCTCTGTTCAAAGCGCCTAAAGGTATCATCGATAAACTTGAAGCGATTAGGCGAAGGTATTTTTGGGGTGGCGACGAGGAGAAATCGAAGACAAACTGGGTCGCTTGGGAGAGGGTTATTGGACCAGTAAAAAAATGGGGTTTGGGGTTGGGTTCGCTTAAAGTGATGAATGATAGTTTATTACTAAAGTGGTGGTGGAAATTTAAACAAGAAAGGGGATCATTGTGGCATCGGGTGATCTCAGCCATTCACTTCAACCCGAGCGCTTGGTCTTATATGTCGGTTAAAACAGGGATTTCGGGTTCTTGGAATGCAACAAACAGGTTGGAGAAAGAGTTATGGAACCCAAGTATTGACATCAAATATACATAAAGGCGAAGATAGGCAACGGCTCGCACACTAGATTTTGGGTAGATTGGTGGGTTGGGAATTGTCCGTTAATGATGATGTTTCCAACCCTGTTCGTAATTGAATCCAACAAGACTGTTTCGGTGGCTGAAAGATTATCGTTTTGGGCCTGGAAGAGAGTTATGTCCAGCAACAAAGAAATTGCGCAATTACAGCTGCTTTCGGCTTTACTGCAGCAGGTTTCACTCAGCAATCAGGAAGACGTTTGGGTATGGACTGACAACTCGTCTGGGCTGTTTTCGGTCTCCGAGTGCAGAGAGTTATTGTCGCGCAATGCCGCTCCGCTCTATCCTTTTGAATGGTTGAAAGGGGTTCCGAGGAAGGTTAGTGTTTTCGGGTGGAGAGCAGTTCAAGATAGGTTACCGACTTTGTTGGGTTTGAAGAAAAGAAAGATAGTTCACGGCTATACAACTTGCAGACTTTGTGGGGATGTCGACGAGGACGTGGATCATCTATTCACCGGTTGTTCGGTTGCAGCTCAATTGTGGCAGAAGGTTAGTTCATGGGCTGGATGTCCACCTATATATGCTTACAATGTTAAAGAGTTGCTGGAAATTCACAAGTACATGAATGATTCAAAGGAAAGGTGCAAGTTACTTAGGATCATTATTTTGGCAACATGTTGGGCGATTTGGAAGGCACGAAATGCTCTAATCTTTAGCGGTAAAAGAGTACACGTGGGTGGAGTGTTCGGCGAAGTTCAAGCGTCGACCTTCTCGTGGGTGAAACATAAATTGAAGCGCTCGTCATGGACATGGGAGAATTGGGTTGCTTTTAATGTACCAATCACTTAATGTAGTAGTTTAATGGCGATAATTTGGGGTCGTATATGGGGTGTTTTGGTTGTAACTAGCGTCTCTCTTGATGCAATCTTGTAAATAATTCGGGTGAAATGAAAGTTTGAAGTTTGCCGATAAAAAAAAAGGTATTATTTTGGTGTCTGTTATGGTTTGTTATTATTTTTTCCCTTTTCTCTCATGACATATCAACAAACATGTCTATATATATATATATATATATATATATATATATATATATTGGGTAGGGATTCAGAGAAAACCCTTGTTATAGTGAAAACTCTGGAAACTCTGACTTCCCGAGCTTTTTAGGGCCTGAAAATTTTAGGACATGTAATATACATGATTTTAAGCATTTTGAGCCAAAAAAAATCAAAAAAGCGCCGAGCACTTTTTTTTAAAAAAAAAAATAAGTTTTCGAGTAACACATGTTAAGCGAGCCACCATTGGTACCATCACTACCGTCTCATCGGCCGCCAGAAAGGTTGCTCTGTCCCTAGGCATCATTTAGATGTTTGTTAATGATGAAGGTTGAGATCAGGTTTATTGTTTGTGTTATATGTCAGTAAGTTGAACTTTATTTAAGTTGAATATAAATTAACATTAAAATTTAAACATATCGAAACTATCCAGTGGTTGTTGACAGTGTTGGTATGTTGGTGATGTTCAGAGTGATGAAGGGTGGTGGTTGTTTGTGGTTGATGGTGGTAGTTGTTGGTGGTGAAAAGAGAGGGGGTTATATTAATTTTAAAATTTACCTTTTGGTTCAAAACTTTAATTTAATTACACAAATAGACCCTAGACTAGTAAAAAGGTGAATTTACCCTTGGGCCTTCTATTTTCTAAAGATAAAGGAGAAAATTTGTAATTAAGTCTTTTAGAGATCCATAAACCTAGGGGTTTAAGGGGGCATTGCCCCCTTCGTGGGGTTTCGGGGGCAACGCTGACCAGGGGGTTAAGGGGCGACAGCTGGAATGGGAAAATAATATGTTTACTTAAATTTGTTTATTGGGAGACGCATCGAATTTGCATGGACTAAAGAAAATGAAAAATTTTCTTAAAGTAAATGGAAATATACATCAAATTGATACTTCTAGGTAGCAAGCTACTACTGTTTGGTGACAGGATGTTACTGCTTAGAAGGTGTTTGGGATTGAGTTTGGAAATGCAAAAGTGCTTTTAGTCAGAAGTGTTTATTGGCTTATGACTTTTTGAAAATGAGTTTTAAAAAAAAGTGTTTGGATTAGCGTTTGGGATGAGAAACGTCAAAAAGTTAATAGATTGTTTTTTTAAGTGTTTCGCTTAACTTATTGTGAATATTGGTTGTATAGGTGGTAGATTTGTATTTTTTTTTTCAAAAGCCAGGATTTTTAAATTCTCAAAAACAGTTTTTTCCACTCTTTAAAGCCAAAAGTCAAAACAGAAAGTGCTTTTGAGTTACACAAACAGCTTATTGACTTATTGGCTTCTTGAAAAAAAAAAACAATAAGTCAATAAGTTGTTTTGAAACTCAATCCCAAACATAGCACTAGGGTTGTACACGAGCCGAGCCAGGCTGAGCTCGAGCTTGAAATTAAACGAGCCAGCTCGGCTCGGCTCGTTTTCCTGGTCGAGCTGAAAAGTCGAGCTCAAGCTCGGCTCGTAAATGTTCGAGCCGAGCTCGAGCTGGCTTGAGCCAGCACGTTATTTTCTTTTAACTTTTTTTTATTTTTTTACAAAGATTTATAAAATAAAAAACAAAAAATAAATAAAATAAAATTACACATATACATGTATATTTTTTATTTTTCTAAGTTAGAGTTTATTGTATTATAAAGGGGTGAGGTAGATAGGTAATATGAGTGGGACTTTCAAATTTTGAATTTTAGAATTGGGTTTGGAGCCAAAATATATTACTTTCATCTATATATTAATTACACATACACAAGCCTGAGTCGAGCCATATGTCGAGCCATCGAGCCGAGCCACGAGCTGAACACCCATGGCTCGAGCTCGGCTCGGCTCGAAAACAAAACGAGCCTTTTCGAGCGAGCTTTTTTCGAGCGAGTTTCGAGCGAGCCTCGAATCGCGAGCTTTTTGTACACCCCTACATAGCACTTCGGTAGAAACTATGAACTTCAGTAACAAAGTCACTATCGATCGGTTACTATATCAATCATAACTGGCTAACTGCCTACTTTTATATCGTAGCATTAACAACTTAAACGTTGTGATGGTTAAACCCAATGCTAATATATAAGTCATTTAAAATAGAATTCATACTTCAAGTTTCACACAGAAAACATCTCGTTCTTTGATAAACTTTTTTTTTTCTATTTCGATTATTGATTTCGTTAAAAGCGAAATACTTTAATTTGAAAGTGATCTTTATAGAATGTAGAAAGTATCTAGGTGCGATTGAAATGAAATCTTAAAATCTAAAACCTGAACTATATTGTATCTGCCTCTTTTCCCGGAAGACCCTAATTTTAATCAACTTTCCAGGCTCTTAATTTGGTACTTGATTACACAATGCTCCATACTCACCTCTAATGTTGATCACCTACTCATACAGCTTCATAAAATAAAATAATGAACCTAGATTTGAGGAATTAGATAATAATAAAATTGTTTTAAGCATGACATCTCTGTTGGGACTTGGGAGCTTAACAAAGGGAACTGAATCCTACTTTTGAGAAATGTGAAAATGCATAGGAATTGTTGAGATATCAGAAGTTATATCTATTTTATATGTGAGGATGTCAAAGTAATAATTTAGAATTCTATATATATAAAAATACGTGTATAGTTAATTTTCTAATACAAGTATGATTTATATATATATTAACCTCGACATTTGTAAACCTGCTATCTTTTACATTTATATAGGCATAAAACAACTAGAGAAAATAAATAATTTTATGAGCCACGTACGTACGTAAACTATTTGTGCATATTCTGTTTTAATATATCGTTTCTCGCTACAAAAAATGTTAGATTTAGCCAGGGCCGGCTCTATGGTCAGCTAAGACAAGCGACTGCTTGAGGCCCCATATCTAAGGGCCCCCATATTTGGGTTTTTGTGAGCAGGTTTCGAGAAATTTAATTAAGGTTTTTGAAGGTATGTTCTAAACTTAATGAATCATTTCTCTTTCTAAAATATTGTGAATTTTGCCAAATAGACTTTTGTATTTGTCAAGTTAGCCATATTATTTTGTACATCAAGATCAAATTTGTTTAAAGCCAAGTTGTGTTGACAAGCTGGTTTGCGTTTTTTTATTAAAACATAAGCAATCCTAAATAAAAAAAGAGAAATTTTCTCAAAAACCAAATTTTGAAAAGGGCCTCACATTTTTATTTCGCTTAGGGGCACCAAAACGGTTGAGCCGGCCCTGGCTTTAGCGACTGATGTCTTTAGCGACGACGTCGTCGCTAATGCTCTGAATCCGAAACCTTTTTAAACTATCGTTTATGGCCATTGATTAGTCACAGATCGAACAGTTGGGGAGATAATAGTACAACATGCAAGTTGATATACACACTAATTAATATTTTTTTCTTCTTTTTTTTTTAAGCGGTGAAAACCTACCTCTAAAATCTACACATTTGTAAACTCCATATATCCTTTGTTAGAATTAAGAACAAAACACCATCGACCATCTAACCATTAGTAAACTATTTCCTTTGTTAGATTTAAGAATGAAGAACCATCAATGCTCATTGTTATAAACTCTCTCCTTAATTATTTAGATTTAAGACTGAAGCACTATCAACTATGTTGTAGCGTTTGTAAATTCTCTCGTACGTCCATTATATTGCAAGTAGGAGTAGAGTTGAATGAATGAATAAATCAAATATATTAATTGGTCTTGTAACCCAAAATCGTCTAGTTGAACAATGCTTCTCCTGTTCGTTGTTAGCCTATACATCTATTTTCATGCACAAATGAAAGTTATACTAACTCGCTTAAAGGCATTGATTACCCATTTTGTGTTGGGAACCTAACAACGTAACAAATTTTGCATACATAGAAATTCAAGCTCATAAATGACACCCTTGTGGAACCGTGGAATATTGGCTTAATCAAAACAGTAATTTATCTTTCTTTACCCTAGTTTTGGGTAATGAAATTTACAATCGAAGGTGAATATATAAATACTTTCTCTTTAAGATAAAGATTTTGAACTCTTTAAATGTCGCTAACTTATTACCAAAGGCATTATAGCCTAGCGGTATCTTGGTGGTGTGATAAGACTTAGGGACCATAAGGTCTTGGGTTCAAATCTCACAAAGGGGTTTTCTCATAATTATGAGTTTCCTCCTGAATTGATGACTTGGTGGTGGAATATGATCGCGTGGTAACATTGGTGGCACAATGATACTCTAGTGTTCTGTGAGTGATTCCAATTTGTTGGCCGTTCAAAAAAAAATGTCGCTAACTTATTAATTATAGGAAAACTAGCTAGGCACTAGTGATTGCAAGTTCTAAGAGCATATACACTATTTTTTCTTTGTGTGTTTTATAGCTCATGTGAAGGAAAGGACCTAACGAGCGTTTCGTGTAAAAACTCTAAATTAAACGGATCATGTGAGATAAGAGTGTTGATCAAGGGCATTTTAAGACGCTTTATCTTTTACTATTAGAGTGAAAAACACGGATAGACGAGACATGAAGACATGGAATAATGTAAGATAACCAAGATACCCTTCATATCAAAATAACAATTGCTTACCACATTTCAAGGACCAATTTTCACTAAAAACAAAAATTCTCATGCCCAAAAGAAATCAATGTATTCATTATTTATGCTTTAATTACCTAATTAACGGTGTACATCTTTCAAGATTCTCCAATAACACCATCAAACAAGTTTTTAGGTCTTGCGGTGTGGGGAACGTCATTGGGGTAGCGAGCACAAGTGAGGGCCGGCAACACCGCCCCCTGGCCTATCATTATCATCAACGGCAATCTATTGCCGGTCAAGCCGTCCTCTTTATTAGTGATTTAATAGTGATTTAGTTTTTTTTTAACGGATACCACACCCTTAGATTATCATGAAGATGATGAACCTACCTCACAATGACATGGCTAGTGAGGTGGAGGATCATCTTTTATGATAGGCCTCCTTCACAACCTATAGTCTTAGCAGCACCAACTATATATATTAATAATTTAATATAGGACCCATCCTACAGATGCTGCAAAGCAACACAACTACCGATTACAAAAATTCACTAATATTGAAATTAGACTTCTTCCATGCAAAGAGAGAGAAACTTAGAATTATAAACGGAAATGAATATATAGATATATGTTTAAAGCAAGGTTTTATGTGATTTTAGAGTTGAAATAGAAGAATTTTATATTATTTTCATTATAATCTAGGGAACTTCATTTGGTTCCCGACAGCAATAGAAGCAACAAGTACAAGAAGAAATTAAGAATTTGAGTATTAATCTTTGTGCGCAGAACCCTATGCATGGAAGACTGACAATTTTGGTATGTGTATCAATTTGACTTTAATGTTCTAATCTCATTCAATGCAAACCTTTATTTATGGTTACTTTGAGTGGCATTAATGTCAACAATTAAGACCTCGAGTATCCAAATACATATTTTTCCATGATTTATTAATAAGTAAAACAGGCATTTAAAAAATAACCGACCCATACACTTGTATGGTTGAGCCCGTTGTGGTGGAAGAATTATTAATAAAACAGTTTTTTAAAGGAAACTTTTATCAACAACTAGCGAAGCAGTAGCATCAAACACAACAAGCCGACACAATCCTCTAATTACATTTGTTGTAATAACACCAAAGAAATCAAAGAACAATCAAGTTTCAACACAATCTCACCAATTCTTTATTATGGACTAATTCGTCATCACAGATTAAACGAAATACAACGAATTGAAAACTGAAAGAAAATTGAATGGAAAATACAATTGAATCGAATGAATTGGACGTGATCAGCTGTAGAGATATATAGCCCCAATCTTCAAGCCCTAACAGACTGTTAACCACTTAAGTTTCCTTTTGACAATATTAGTCCCTCAGCTTTTATCACTTATTCACTTTCTAATAAGAACACTTAAACTTTGTTAAATGACCAGAATGGTCCCTCAACTACCTTGTACCTAAGATTATGACTTTATAAGTATACAATCTCCACCTTAAAGCATAATCAATCATCAAACCAATCCAAGCATCTCTTTGAATTCATCAAACTTTGATCCTGGCAATGTCTTAGTCATCATATTAGCTGGATTCTCTTGAGTACCTATCCATTTCACTTCAACCTCTTTAGAATTTACCACACCCCTTATGAAAAAACAATTTCACTTTGATGTGCTTGGTTCTTTCATGAAATACACTGCTTTAAGGCAACTGAATAGCCCCAGAATTGTCACAATATACTTCAACTTATTCCAAATCAATTCCCAAATCTGTTACCAGCTCCTTTAACCATAATGACTCTATTACCCCTTCTGTCAAAGCAATGAACTATGCTTCTATGCTTGAAAGTGCAACTACATGTTGTAGTTGAGCTTTCCAACTTACTATGTTACCTAAAACAAAAAAGAGTAACCAGTTATAGACCTCCCCATGTCCAGATCTTTTGCATAATCTGAATCAACAAATCCAGTGACTGTTTTGCCCTTTCCACTTAGTTTATCACCAAACACTAAACCAATTTCTTGTGTACCTTTTAAATACATTAAAATCCATTTCACAGCTGCCCAATGTTCCTTCCCTGGATTGGCCATAAACCTGCTCACCACACTAACTGCATAAGCTATGTCAGGCCTAGTACATATCATTAGATACATAAGGCTACCCACTGTATTTGCATATGGCACTTTATCCATATAGATCTTTTCATCTTCTATTTTTGGACAATCACCATTAGACAACTTGAAGAATCATTTACATAAGTGGGGGGTTTATTATTTTACAAATTACATTTGGGGGGTAGTGGGGTAAAAAATCAAAATTGGTGATGCCTTACTTTGGTTTGGCGGCATCTAAGAAAAGTTTTGCAGTGTATAGTGATGCCGCCATATGGTTTGGCGGTATCAATTTAATATTCCATCGTGTATAGTGATGCCGCTAATTGGTTTAGTGTAGTCACCTTGATGCCGCCAATCCATATTGTGTATTCAACATTGATGCCGCCAATTGAATACGGGGCTTTATTGATACCGCCAAACCATGTGGTGTATTCTTCAATGTTGCCGCCATGATACCGCCTATCCAATTCCATGCATTGATGCCGCCTAATGGGAGTAAGTCTTCATGCATGCACGATTCCTGCAACCAATGCAGGCTATAAAACACACTCACAAAGTCTCTAGCATTGCATGCAATGGTCTTGTAATTTTCAGATAATTTGATAGGCAAATAGTGTTCTTGAGAGTGTAAGAGTGAGTCCTTGGAGGTTATAAAATGGAGGGTGAGGTGAAGAAGGACCACCACACACATCCATTTCCACACCATTACAATCTCCATCTGAAACCTTTGAAATTTATAAAAAATCATACCAAGCAAATTCCTCCCACCATGAATCAAAACATAAACTTACACCCTGGTCCCCTAAGCAACGATGTGTTGTATCTGCGCGATCGACATCGTTCCTTTCACGTTTTTGTAAACGAGGAAGACTTCAATGAGCCCCTTATGGTAAAGCGTAGCGATAGAAGCCTGTGTCGGCAACTTCGTGACAACCCTGTTGTAGGACGGGTTCGTAACCTTGTCGATGCCGCAGGGTTTGGTGGCCTTATAGATTGTGGTTATCGATACGTTGACCACTCCTTAATAACAGCTTTGGTGGAACGATGGAGGCCCGAAACTCACACGTTCCACCTACCATTTGGTGAAGCTACTGTCACCTTACAAGATGTTAACGTCTTGTGGGGGTTACATATTGAGGGAGCTGTTGTGTCTGGGGTAGATGATGGAATGTCTACTGCCGACGCAATAGCGTTATGCCGACGATGGTTAGGTGTTACGCCTACAGAGGCCCAAATGTCCGGCAAATCCGTTTTGGGTAGTGTTATTATTGATAAACTAAAGGAGCCGTTTGTTGAAGCAGAGGCTACGGATGAAGCGTGCATTTTCCGTGCTCGTTTAATCCTTTTTTATTTGATCGGTTCCACTTTATTTCCTGATAATAATAATAATAATAATAGACTAAATGTTTTTTATTTAAGATTTTTACGAGACCTAAGCCGAACAGCATCTTATAGCTGGGGTAGTGCGGTTCTCGGTTGTTTTTACAGGCGGCTTTGTGATGCCACCCAGCCGGATAGGAAAGCCGTGATCGGGCCCATGATGCTCCTTCAAACATGGGTATGGGACTCTCTTTCGGATTCAGGAAAGAACTTTCATAGATCTTTTTTCCTTTTGGAAGATACACCTCTCGCCTTCTCCCACTTGTCTTATAAGGTGAGCTTATTCATGAGGCTGATTCATAGTTCTCCCTTTCTTTTTTATTTATAGGCAACATACTCTAAATAGCCAATTTTGTATCTGTGTAACAATTTCCCCTGCAGATCCACTCTTTTTCCTATTCAAAGCTAAGCCCTTTGTCTCTGTGTTTTCACATCGAAAATTATTTGCAGATGAAGAGATGCCAATCTTTATCTTTTGAGTTGTTCTGCCGGATCGGTCGCTCAAGATCTTTGGTCTCTACCCGGACCCGATTATTTCTAGTCCATGAGCTATTGAACAATCGTCACTACGTGACACCTCGATGATTCCGCCATCGGTTGGGGTGTTACACTACATGAGAGAAAATCTCATTGTAGTCTATGCCTGCTTTTTGTGTAAAGTCCTTGTCCACTAGCCTGGCTTTATACCTGGGACCTTCTCCTTCTTTTAAACTTTCTTTTAATTTGAAAATCCACTTGCAGGAGACAAGCTTCTTATCTTTGGGCTTATCAACCAACACCTATGTCCCATTTTAATACAAAGAGTCCATATCTTCATCCATGGCCACCTGCCATTTTTCTTTTTGTTCTGACTTGATTGCCTCTTCATATGTGAGAGGTTCAAACATACTTTCATTCTTAGCAGCCATAAATACAACTGCTGAGATATCTTCATGTTCTCTGAATCTTAGTGATTTCACAATCTGTCTTCTAGTTCTATCTCTTGCAACACAAGGCTCTGGATTGCTTGTCCCTTGTGTTTCTTCAGATTTTGAGGTGTTACCCTCATTATTTACAGACTGTTGTTCTCCATTCTGATTATCCATAGACTCCACCTCAATTTGGATACCATGATCAACATACTTTGTCTTCACTGCCTTCTCACCAATTAATTCTTTATACAGAATGTCTTCTTTAAATGCCACAATATCTCTACTTACAAAGGCTTTTGAAACCTCACCATCCATCCTCCAAATCGTGTATCCCTTTGTTCCATCAGGTTAGCCCAAAATAACACACCTAATAGCCCTTGGTTCCAACTTTCCTTGACTTATGTGGGCATAAGCCAAAGAACCAAACACTTTGAGATTGCTATAATCATTCTTTTCTCCTTACCAGACTTCCATAGGTGTTCTGCTTCCTATGGCTACAGATGGAGACCTGTTTATAAGATAAGTTGTTATTGTTACAGCTTCTACCCAAAACCTTTTTGGCATCCCTGCACTAATTAGCATACATCTAACCTTTTTTAACAAGTTTCTATTCATCCTCTCAACAAGACCATTTTGTTGAGGGGTTCCAGGTACTGTTAAGTGCCTTCCAATGCCATATTTCTTGCAAAAATCATTAAATTCATTTGAACAAAACTCAAATCCATTATCTGTTCTTAGTCTTTTAATTTTCTTTCCAGTGTGATTTTCAATCAAGGTTTTCCAATCTTTTAAACTTTTAAAAGCCTCATATTTGTGTTTTAAGACAAACACCCATACCCTTCTTGAAAAATCATCAACTAGAGAAAGAAAATACATGGCACCTCCAAGAGATGCAGTTTTTGTTGGACCCACAAATATACATGAATGTAGTCAAGAATACCCCTGGTCTTGTGCTTGCTTCTGGTGAACTTGACTCTGTGTGCCTTCCCCATTATGCAGTTTTCATAGAAACCTGCACTTTTGTCTTCAAAACTGATCAACTGTTGCTTCTTCAGTTCTTGCAATCCTTGATCACTAATGTGACCAAGTCTTCTATGCCACAGGGTTGCACCATGTGATTCATCATGTTCAACACTACAATTCTCATCTGTCATGACTGTTTCATCAAGAATATAGATGTTATTATCCTTTCTTAATCTAGATAATACCGCCATTGATCCCTTGATTGCTCTTGTTTTGCCATTCTTTAGACTAACAGATAACGTTCTTTTTCATAGGTTCCCAAAGACAATAAACTTCTTTTTAATTCAGGAATATACCTGACCCCCTTTAGTTCAAACTCCATTCCATTTGCCATCTTAAACACCAGAGTCCAAATACCTTTTATTGCACATGATCTATCATCCCTTAGTTTTACAAAACCATATTCACCATACTTAATGGTTTTGAAAAACTTTTTAACAGGTGTCATATGAAATCATCCTCCTGAGTCCATGACCCATTTATTTATCACTTCATCACAAGACAATACCATTAACACATCAGCACTGCCATATCCATTAGAAAAATATGCATCTTCCTGTGCAATATTACTATTCTACCCTTTTGACCCATTCATCTCCTGTTTCTTTTTCTTCCATTCAGGGCAATCTCTCTTGAAATGATTTTCGGAATTACATACAAAACATCTTCTTTTGAATCAAGACTTTGATCTTGATGAGTTTCTTGCTTGTTTCTTGAATCTTTTCTTTGACCTTCCTCTTACAAATAACCCTTATCCACCTTCTTCTTTATGATCTGATATCTTCTTCAATTCCTTAGAGTTCAGAGCAGCCAACACCTCCTCCATAGACAATGTATCTCTCCCATACATTAAGGTGTCTACAAAGTGTTCAAAAGTTTGAGGCAGGGAAGTTAGGAATATGATGGCTTGATTTTCATTTTCTAGGGTGACTTCAATGTGTTCCAGATCAAGAATGACTTTGTTAAACTCATCTGTATGATTTGCAATTGTCTTTCCTGGACTCATTTGAAGGGTGTACAGTCTTTTCTTTAGATACAATATGTTGGCTAAAGACTTAGTCATGTACAGGCCTTCCAATTTTGTCCATACACCTGCAGCAGTGGTTTATTTTGAAACCTCTCTCAAAACTCGATCACCTAAACTCAAGATGATTGCACTATGTGCCTTCTCCATCATTTCCTTCTTTTATTTATCAATGAGAGCAGCAAGCAAATTATCTTCACCCTTCAAAACATCCACAACTCCCTTATGAACCAACAGAGCCCTCATCTTTAGTCTCCATAAACTGAAATCATTCTTTCAATCGAATTTCTCTAATTCAAACTTGGTTGACACCATGACTATCTTCTTCCCTTGATCAGCAATCTTGATCAATCAACTGACTTCTTTGAATAAGCCAAAACCAGGCTTTGATACCAATTGTTGTATACACCAAAGAAATCAAAAAACAAAACAAAGAACAAACAAGTTTCAATACAATCCTACCGATTCTTTATTATAGACTAATTCATCATCACAGATTAAACAAAATACAACGATTTGAAAAATGAAATAAAATTGAATGGAAAATACAATTGAATCGAATGAATTGGACGTGATCAGTTGTAGAGGTATATAGCCCCAATCTTCAAGCCCTAACAGACTGTTAACGACTTAAGTTTCCTTTTGACAATATTAGTCCCTCAACTTTTACCACTAATTCACTATCTAATAAAAACACTTAAACTTTGATAAATGACCAGAATGGTCCCTCAACTACCCTGTACCTCAGATTATGACTTTATACTCAACAACATTTTAGATAAAAAAAAATCAAATCCTATCATTGCTCTCAATTACGGCTGCAAACGAACTGAACTTTCAGCGAACAGTTCATGAACCGTTTCGCGGGAAGTTCATTCGTGTTCGTTCGTTTAATAAAGGAACGAACATGAACAGAGGTCGGGTTCGTTCGTTTATGTTCGTGAACGTTCGGTAACGTGTTCGTTTATGTTCGTTTGTGTTCTATAGTTAGTAAGGTTTTAATTTTTATACTTTTTTATATTCTTTTATTTTTATTTATCTTAATGTATGTGAATTCGATGTTATTCAAAAGTTAATATATGTCCATTTGTGTTTGGTTCTGTTCATGAACGCTTGTTTGTGTTCATTAATGTCTGTTTATGTTTGTGTGCGTAAAGAACAAAATTAACAAACGAACATGAACATGAGTAGGGCTGTAAACGAACCAAACGAACACGAACAAGGCTTTGTTCGTGTTTGTTTGTTAAGGTTTATTGGACAAACAAACCGTTCACGAACACACTAACGAACATAATTCTGTGTTTGTGTTTGTTTGTTAAGAAATTCAGTTGTTTGCAAACTGTTCGTGAACACGGGTTTTGAACACATACAAACAAAAACAAACATTTAATATGCAACTAACTAAAAAACATTGTTAATATTAACCGTTAGACAAAGTATATCTAGTAAACGATGTCGATAAGTCAAATTGTACTAACTTAGACATAATTATCTAAAATTACTTAGGCATAGGCATGAATACATGATATTCCTAATTCAAAAGTTCATAATTATCCTAAGTTTTAACTAGTGATCGAACATAAACAAACATACACGAATGGGTATAAATAAACGAACGTAAACAAACTCATTGCCGAACGTTCACGAACGCAATCGAACGAACGAGACATTTGTTCGTGTTTGTTTAGTTAATCAAACAGAATTTTTTGTTTGTGTTCGTTCATTTATTAAACAAACGGACACAAACGAACTTCCTGCCGAACGGTTTACGAACTGTTCACCGAACGTTTGGTTTGTTTACAGCCCTAAACATGAGTGTTTTCTTAACAAACGAATACGAACAGAAAATCTCGTTCGGTAAGTGTTCATGAACTGTTCGTGAACACATAATTTTCTTAACAAACGAACACGAACAAGGCCTTGTTCGTGTTTGTTCGGTTCGTTTGCAGCCCTACTCTCAATCAAAAGCTAGAGACTATCTTAGACCGATTTTTCACACTCAAAAAAAAACCCAAGTGTATGTATTTCATCCAATATATTTCCTATCTCTAACCTTTTAGACTTAAAAATAACTACAGTACCTATCACTAACTCGGAACATACATAAAATGCACTAACAATCTTTATATATTTTTTAATTCATTGTTAAATTATCATCCAAAACGTATATGTTTTTAGATTCCATCATCGTTTTCAATCAAATGCAAGAATATGAGGAATTCTAAAGGTAAAATCATAACTATGATTTCCAATTACTTCATATATAAACTCATAAACCTAACCGTTTATGAAACCTACATGAAAGGAAAACGCTCAATAAGATAATTTATGAATGAATCATTATATAGCCAAAAGCCATGTGAGTTTTAGTCTTTTAGATGTTAAATATTGGTTAGGAAAATAAATTTTGAGATTATTGCCAAAGAAATAAATAAAATTATAAAACAACAAATCTTAACTTACAATTCAAAATTGAAATCGACATGTCATTTTGGAGGGAAAAAAAGTGTCTTTTTGTCATTGGAATCTATGAGGTTGACCATTGGCCCATTTGGGATCAACTCATCAAATCTTGTCACCAAAAATCATAAAATAATTTAAGGAAATGGAAAGATATCCGGTTATGACAACATCATGAGAGATGATGACCTCATCATCTTATAACTCATTTGCATCAATCCTCTTATTTTCGAGAAAGACTCGTCATGGTGTCTACTACTGGTCTTTACTATCACATTCTTATTGAGACAAGCTATCAGCAATACTAGAAGTGGTTAGAGACATTATTAAGGAACCAAAATGGACCACCGGGCGGTTGTTTCAATTTCATGAAACATATCCTATATATACATCATCATTCTTTGTGTAAATGGATTCATACAAAACCGCTTTCCATATGAAGAGCGCGATTATGATGCTTATTTAATCGAAATTTATACAATCTGTGTTTGATAATCGACATAGGCATGTTGGTGTAGCCATGGGCGGATCTTGGCTTGGGCCAGGCTGGGCCCTGGCCGGCCCAGTTTTTTCAGCCAGACGTGTTATTTTACCAATATCTTTTCAAAAAAAAAAATTATGTGTTGAGTCTGGCCCGCCTTGAATTTTTTAGTCCAGCCCAACCTTATTATTTTAAAAAAAAACATTTAGTCTAAATAACGTTTTACTCCTTTATAAAGCCTAATAATTTAAGCCCACTCCAAATGTATCATTAACAAACAATTACTAAACAAAACACCCGTGAACTGTGGTCTATGGACTCTTCCGCGCAATAGGGAAGAGCCGGAGATACCGAGATAGGGTTGTTCGACTGGTGGGGTTTGATCGGATTTGGGTATGGTCGTATAGGGCTATTCGATTGAACTTGGATATAGGCCTATTAGACTGCTTAGTGTTTGATTTATGATTTGTTATTATGGATGGCAAAACCCCAAGGTTTAGGTGACACATATGTGACAGGGTTTTGCCCCCTTTCACCTTGCCCACCACGTTGGGTTGTCTCAGTATGACTACCCAAATGGTACTTTAATAAGACTAATTAAATATATACACCTTTATAAATCACTAAAATCCTTATCCAACTCATATCTTCAAACCAATCACCTAATTGACTCTAATATGTGGATTGAACTTAGTCAACTTTCACATAGATTTCAACTTAGTTAACTCAAACCTAACCATCTAATTAATGGGAGACTTAACATAGACATCTCTTTTTCTAATCTCTTAGACTGGGGGTGTAGGGTAACGCCCCCAACCACCTCAGCTGAGTGGCGCCTCCAATGCCACCCATTGCTCGTTAAAGAGGGGCGATATCAATAAGCTCGCCAAACCTTTAGCGATTCTGAAATGCTGATTTTGGTAGGTCCCCTCTCTTTTGACCAATCAGGCTTTTTTAAAAAGGGGTGCTAAACCACCCCTTGCATGTTAAAGGGGGCGTCATTGTTGCCCCGTAGCCTACGTGTTGCAGACGTGACATCTACATGGCGCTTTAAAGCCCCATGGGGCTTCATTCACACCCCTCAACCTTAGAACTAGACGAATCAAACAGATTTTACAGAAATGGTTAACTAATGAAAGAGTTCTCATTTGTTTACTCTTGTGCATTGGGTTATTTGCCATACCCTAATTACAAGCAAAATACCTTTTTATAAGACACAACTAGCCATAGACATTTGATTGTACACCACTATTAACTGAATAATTCTTGTATTTATTCACTACTTACAATAGCAACCATTTAGTTTACTAACATCACCTACTCAAAGTCTCAAACTGAATTACATATAAAAGTTGTAATTTTATAAGAAATAAGTCATCCTTCATAATGGATTGTTTCATCTAGTAAGACACCTTGTTTGGGAATTTGACATGTACAAGTACAAGGGAATTGGTTACTTATCTTGAACCTCTTGGTTAATTTGTTTACTCCTTCGAATCTATCTAGTATGACACCATGGTAGGGATTTTCATCATGAGTAAGCTAGAAAGGATGTTAGGAAATAATTCTTTTTGTACTTCCTTTTGTTGATCAAACCATGGCAATAACCATCCGACAAGTTAAGGCTCACTACACCGGGTTTAAAGTAGCTCAATCAGTTATCTTTTCTTCACTCTTGTTAACAAACATAACCCTAACTCTTATACTAAGAAGATCCGGATTAATCAAAGTATAAATTAGCTATAGATTTTACAAAAGTGTTTGTGCTTATAAAAAAGAAAGCGCGTATATTAATCCATAGACAGACTTCTAGATAAACGTATCTCAAATTCGAACTAAGAAATCAAGTTCTTATTATAAACATTAAAGAAGAGAAGATCCAAGTGTCACATTGTAATTATAAAGTGAAAATGCCCATTTCAAAAGCTTGACAAGAAAAACTAAAAGCCAGGGAACATACTGAATCTTTATGGACGACTTTGGGTAAGGAATAGCTCAATTTAGTGTCCTACAAATCTTTGGAAACAAGTGATCGATCATGTGAGCAGATTTTTGACAAGAACCCATTAACATATGCATCTTTTGTTTAATCATAATATTCTCTACAATCCAAGTATACTTTGTTCCATTCTCACTAACCATTTATGTTGTTTTATCATCCTTTTGCTTTCACTTTTTCTCAATTCCCAAGTTTTATTTCAATTCAAAGACAAGAAAAAGTAGAAGTGACATTCGATAGCTAGAGGTAGATAAATAGACCCCACCCATTTAATTAAATTAATTGTCCAATCATGTAGGAAACATAATGGTTATCTTTGTCATCAAAGTCAAGGTAAAAAAGGCATTATCAATCAATGTAGTATGATTGGCACATTATTTAAATTGGTTGTCATGTAGTATTAGTACGTAAAAAGTTCCGCAAAAATATAATTAAAATTCTTTTATTGGCATCGTAGATTTCTCTTCTTTATCAATAACATGTACACATGGTATTTAGATTATATTGTTTTGGGCCGGTGTAGGTAATTGATGCAAGATCGGCCCCATTTTTGCTTTCGATTTTAATGATCTTCTTACATTTGTTGATTCTTGAGCTGGCTGCAAAAATGGAAAGCGGATTCTAAAGGGTATTATCTTCATTAGTTGTTGGGCGATATGGCGTGCTCGGAACCGGAAGCTGTTTCAAGACGAACACCAAAAGGAGTGCGAGGTTTTGGCCACTATCAAGTCTTTTTCTTTTTTATGGTTTAAGAGTCGATCTTTGTATACGTCTCTTCAATGGATTGATTGGGTGAAATACCCATTGTATATGTTGTAATGTTTTTGTGACGGTCCTTTTTTTTAGGGCGCGACCTCGTTTTGAATGAAGTTCACAGTTCAAAAAAAAAAGTTTATATTGTTTTAATTTGTATACATTTAAGTTTTTAAGATCCGGGCAATCAATAACCATGTGTAGGTTTTTGTGGCAGTTTACATCTATACTATCTTATAATACATTTCACAAGGACCTCTTAAAATTTAAGTTTTACAAGCATAATTCCTTAGAGTACAACACACAACATATGTTAACTACTTTTGAGGGCAAATATGTCTTTTATACAATACTTACACATTTTCCCCTCAACTTTACTTAATTTTTGTTATTTAAATAACAATTACACTTTTCACCCTTATTTTAACCAACTACCTCCATGATTTTTAAACGTCCATAATTTTTTGTATACGTTAATATTTTTGTAATATTTATTACACCGTATAAACGGACATTTTTTTCTCTTTAATTTGAGTATAGTATTGCTAGAGTTTTTTTAATTTAAAAATGATATGTTATGGTTAAGCAATAACCGAAACGAAAACAAACGAAAATGAACCAAAATCATCTATACTATATTATAATACATTTTTTATTGACCTCTTAAATTTAAGTTTTACAGTATAATTGCTTAATATATAACACACAATACACATGTTAACTAAATGTTGTTTCCCGCCGCAACGCGCGGGCACCTGACTAGTGGTAATATACAAGTATCAAGCCAATAAAATTCCACAAAAACAAATTGAAACGAAGTTTACCATCCACAAGAGTTACTTTTCAGATCTTAAAAGGTAAATGTCATTGATTAATAATACTACGTAATCAATAATATTTATAAATGTTTCGACTACATCACTCAACTATTCTTGTACACATTGAGTCAACAAAGTTTTTAAGAGTATTCAATTCTCTCCGTGTTGCAACTTGCAAGCCAGCGAAGGTTCCATTGTTTGTGTGGTACCGATAGTAGACAAACATGATCTCAATGAGGAAAAGAATAAATTCTTGTATATTCAAGGATTAGATCGGGTCTTGTTTCGGGTACGATCACGTGTGATGTTGATTTTTATATGTTGCAGGTTTGGGTTTGGGTTTGAGTCCTGGATCAACCTTGCCACATTTAGAGCAACCACAATCCAATGGACTAGTCTAAAGTAACCAGACCATCCGGTTTCAAAACACACCATTGTAGAACTTAGTTTGCAATGGTTTGGTCCGCTCTAGTGGACGAGTCCAAAGGTCTGAATGTGTGGCCCTCATTGTACTTTATGAAAAAAAATGTTTTTTTTTTGGTATAAGTTAAATAAAAGGAGAGATATGTAATGAGATGGCGGTTTGAAATGGTTTATGGTTGTTGAAAAAAAGTGGGTTTTGAAAACGTTATGGGTTGGAATATTTTAAGATGATGTGGCATGGTAACGTGGTGGTTTGGAATTCCAAACCATCATTGCCATTGTGGAAGCTCTTAATGTGATGACTTTTTATTGTAAATTGATGGTGCTTGTATACATATGATATTTATTATGTAGAAACGATTTATTAGATGAACTTGAGTTTGGGACTTGTATCTCTTCGTTAGTCACCTTGGGAAACACTAGAGGTGGCAAGCGTTTTGTGTTCATGTGGTGAATAAGTGAACTTAGACACTATCCACATTTTATTCATGCTTGAGACATCAAAAATAACCCGAGTACAGTTAAAACCACATAACTCAAATACGGCATGTGTAACCCATTAATCTAAAGTTCTAAACGAATCAAATAGGTTGGTGAGTTGTGATATATCAGTCAAATGTAAACGATTTGATTAGTAATAGCAGTGTTTTGTATCATGTTCAAACCGTGAAACCAAACCGTTAATAGTTGTTCTGTTTTAATTTTCAATGGTTCGGTTTGGTTTTCGATGAGCAAAAATCGTTACTAACGGTTTTGCTCACGGATTGACCAGAAAACGTCAAACCGGATCGTGAACGCCCTTAATAGAAGGTGGACGTGAGGGTTCTATGTTTTATGACGAGTGACATGACAATGTTTCTTGGTTACCCTTCGGATTTTATGCATTAAAATTAAACTAGTGAAATTATTATGTGAAGGGATAGGGTACCTAATCCCGCGGAGGATTACGACCCTATCCCAAGAAAGTCTGCGGAAGCTCAACAACATAGCAAAGGCATAGAGTCCTTGGGACCCCTGCGCGAAAATAGTTGACCCACAGACTATACGTCATAGATCCCTTTGCACGAATGACGTCACCAACATAAAGACCTACTAGCGCGTGATACAACACGCGCGAATATTCCACAAAACCTTTATGATACGAGGATGTACGACAACAAGGAATAAAGAGGATCAGATCAAGCCCAGGGCGCACTCTGCGCCAATCAGATAATAGCACGTGTCAGGGGTGGTCCAATAACCCCTGACACAAGGACAGTAACATGACAGATCCCATGCCCCCACCATGCTGAAGCACAGTACACCTCAGGACACTGTGCATGCATGTCCAACTGCCACAGACGTCACCTCAGACGCCACAGGCATGATTGCCACGTCGTCGTCAGCACGAGCGCCATCCGCACCCAATCAGAGGCCGCCGCGTAGAGATCTTGTAAGGCATCATCCAAACTCTCTCACATTAGCATCAATAGCCTGGTCTTCCCGCCATTTTTATAGGTGAAGACATTTGGGCCGGTCAAAGGCCCAAAACCAAACACAAGGCTTTATGGGTCATGCCCCATGGCCCATAACGTCTCCTATAAATAGAAAACTTCCTCTTCCATGCAAAGGATCCGAAACATACTCATCTTCATACAAGAGCTAGAATAGAACTTATTGTATCATTTGTTGTAATCCTCTCGATAATACAAGTTAGCTCTTACAGTGGACGTAGGCTACTTCAAGCCGAACCACTTACATGCTTTTGTTCCCACTAACAACACACACATAATCACTTTCACTTATTACACCCTCGGGTTACGTTCTAACTATAGTGATGAGCGAAGGATTATTCCTGAGCTAACACGAGTATCTAACCCACGACCTTACTCGTTAACAGTCGTTATACTCGTTGTTTCTTCATTATGTTTTTCTACACAATAGTTTATTGTTTTTAAAACTAGTGAAAATTTTGTGAGAACAAAAATTATGTGTGAGTCGGTCAAGGATAAAAAGTTGTGAGTAGCATACAAGATCTTAGGCCCAACCAATGAGGCTTTAGATAGTAAAGAGAAAGGACAAAGTAAGTTGCAAGTTGGTTGTGCAACATGAAAAGCAAGATAAATTTTCTTTTGACAGGTGCAAGAAATCAAGGATACTGAATGGATCGGTGGATCAAAGACGGGTTTTATAGGGAATTCAAGTTCTAGAGGAACATATTACCGATTGAGAGGGGGAACAAAAGATGTAATCTTAAGGTAGTAACCATTGTGAGAGAATAAATAAAAAGGGTATGTAGTTGGTACACCATCACACTGCCGCCACACACCGTCATCGTCCACCACCATCGTTGCCGTCACCAACCATCTTCGCCACCCGCTAACGCCGCCCACCACCACCGTCATCTACCACAACTACCACTCATCATCAATTTAATCTCTAGAGCTGTAAATGAGCCGAATCAAGCTAGGGTGGTTTCGAGCTTGAGCTCGAAATTAAATGAGGCAGCTTTGGCTCGACTTGAGCACGATATTGAGGTGAACCGCACCTACGAGCCGAACCTGGGCTCCATTACAAAATGAGTCAGCTTGACTCGTATTGTTTCAAATCAAGTTTTTTTTAGTTACATTTGTTCGAGTTTTTTTCGAGCAAGTCGCGAGCTTTTGTAACAACCCTATTTAAACCCTCGTCTTCTCTTACCTATCAAACAACACAAAGTAATGATTCATTTCATACCAAACAGGCCTTACTGGTTCACATGTAATAATGGTGCGGTTCGAATGAACGAAACAAATCAAAAAAAAAAGTTTGAAAGACACCTTGACAAACCGATAAGGATAAGAAGGATAATGTCTATGTTTGAAGACCTTTAAAGGTTGTGTGTAGTGGGCATTGTAGGGGGTCAATTTGAGATCTATGGAGTCCCATAATGCCTTTACGCCGCCCCTTTAGGTTTTATGGGGCGTTATAGGGGAAGGGCTTCATGGAGATAACGTGCGTTATGCAACTAAAAAACAATTTTTTTTGAACGACTAACTTTTTTTAACACCCTTAATTTCACCTTGCAAAGATTTGATCTCACAACCTTACATTTGTAAGACCATGTGTAATTTGGTGGGTGAAAGAGGCATTTTTTGACACTTGGCATGTGGGGCCACTTTAGTGGGTGAAAATGTGAAAGGGGCTTAAAATGGGCAAAGGGTGTAATTGTGGGTGAAATTTGGTGGGTGAAAGAGACATTTTTCTGATTGGCTATTTTTTTATTCAAATATATAATTAATATTATATTTGAATGAAAAAAAAAAAAGAAAAAAAAAATAAAAATGATGTACATGGAAGGATTTGATTGGCTGGGCAAGAGAAGAAGCTGCACGAAATATTTCGCGTGAGGGCCTTTAGCGCCACTTTAACATGGAGGGGGGGCGATGTGCGTGAGTGAAATGTGCGCCAAATAGCACCTTTCACGCCCCTTTCACATATCATTACATGTGGTCTTACACCATACCCTAGACCAATAGGTCATGGGTAAAAAAAAAATTAATATTAATCCCATAAAGCCTCATTAATCCTATTTTACATAAAGCCCCAAAAAACTCGTCATCTCACTTTATTAATATTTTAATCTCATAAAACCCTATGAAGCCCCATAAAACCTCCTTTCTAAATGTTTTGCTTTGACAATGGGCCTAGGTGAATTAGTGATGTTTGTATTATGGCTTGTTTTCCAATTTTTATATTAAGACAAAATGGTCGAGCGTATTTGTTCAATATCATTTTTGTTTTGTTCGATCGATGGACATGATTTCCAACATATCGGTGACTTATTTCTGCCATAAAAGGTAGAATTTTTATGTGTGTGTCAAATGGTTCTTGTTTGAAACTTTAGTCTTGTTTGAAACCCGTAAAATGCTCAAAATTCAATCATACCTCTAATGCACATAAATCGGCCTAGTTGTATGTAAATCCTTAACAGGTTTATCCTGATCTAAACACAAACCAAAAGCAAAATACCAATCTAATTGGACAAATCTAAACACAAGCAAAAGCAAAAGCAAAATAATACCAATAGCAAAAACTGTCATTAAGAATATGGAACTTCCCACCTCAAATTCGTTCAGTCCTGTCTCGTCAAATAAGGAATGCTGCTGCACAAACAAGGGTCTATGTAACAATAGATTTTAAATATATAACATATATACACACACATACAAAAACTAAAAAGATAAGCTTTTAAGGGACCAATTAGTTGTAATGTAGTTAAAAAAAAACATTCACCAAAAAAGCTGGCCAGTTACATGTCTAAACAGGGGCTAAAAAGATTGGTAAAATGGTTGTACATTATAATCCTAATTTAGAACGATCTATTTATCTGTAAAAAAAAAAAATTAAATAAACGTAAACAATTTTTTTTATTAATAATAACGTTTTATTCCATGACTAAGAAAATATAAAAAATATATATCATATAACTTTCATCCTGTATTAATATCAGGCTTTTAAACTAGTATGATTTTCTTCTAAAGAACTATCTCACAGTAAAAAAAAAAAACAATAGATATGAGATTACCATATAGCTTAAGCCATGGAGGACTGGAGGCTGGATATTGTAGACCTTAATATCTGATCACCAACTACTAACCTCAACTTTCTAATAAACTCTTCCCGATTGGTTTTCTTTCCCTACAAAATCACCAAAGGAACGTAAGTAAAACATTTCGAACACTGCACAAACTGATACAGATTATGCGTAACCATACCTTAAGAGACTCGTACAAGATATGCACTAGCTTCATATCATCTGGAGATACTTTATCCGAAATTGCTTCAAACAGCTTTGAGAAAGGCATCCATGGTGATTTAGGAGCCCTAGAGGTGCTTGATCCAATACTCAGGACTTTTTCCTCAGATATGTTTCCCTAAGATGGAAGATAACAAATAATAATAATACACACAAGAAGCTACAAGCTCAAAATCTCAAATATCACCTACAAGGTATGGTAAAAGCCTAAAAACATCAGTTACAATATTTAATTATCCAAGAGAAAAACACACCGGTTTACAAGAAGAGAAATCTGTCCGGGATGGCCCCTGAGGATCTTGGGTTGTCACCCTTGGTGACAAATCAACCCCATTTCCAGCTATGATAATATTCCCTGTATTATCAAGAACATACTTTTGAAAAGAGAAAACAAAATTGTATTTCTATGCGTGGTAGCATACCTAGAGCAGTTACATATAGCTTGATTATCAAATGCGAATTTATCGGAGATTTGAATGGCAACATTCCTCTATATTTTCCCTAATAATTGTAGTTCTTCTCATTGTCCTCATTTTATAATCTCTAATGTGCATAATTTCCTAATTTTCACCCTAGAGATGCCATGGTCATAGCCAACTGGTATCAAAACCATAAAAAGCAAACTAAGGATTATATTCCTTGTAGCCAATGAACAGCCCTACAATTTTCCATGACAGTAGTTATGATGCTAAAAAAGATATTTTAAGCGTCTGCAATTGTAGTTGGTTAGCGAGAAGATGTAAACCCACTAATACCTTCAGCACTTGGAGAAATCTTGAAGCTGACTGCATATTCAGGATAGATATGTGTATTCATATTCATGTTCCAAACAACATAATGATTTGGATTATCCAAATTATCAACTCCACTGTCAAAGCAATCATCACTTGGATAGAATTGTTTAGATCCAGGTAAAACAAGTTCCATATTTCCCAATATCACACGGCATAACACCATGCATCTTACTCCTTTTTCGTCAACATCACAAATAGTAGCACTGTAACCACAGCAAAAAAAATAAAAATCCTACAAAAGCATATACATAGAATAACTAAAGAAAAGCACAATAAAGTTTCTGCAAAACTGCTCCATAATTCATTGGAAACAAAAATAAGTAATCAAGTTTACCATACGTTCATCGTCTCAGATCATAGCAAACATAAAAGCTTATTTGTACCTGTTGTGGGCAGAGTCAACAGCTGTAAGGTGGACCCCATATCCATACCTTCCCAGTTTTGGCCCATCATGTCCAAGCCCGTAAATCACAGTGCTAGAAGGGGCATCTGTGGACGATGCAAACCAAGCATAATTCACGTTTGCATTACCACGAAGCTTTTGTGTAATTTCAACTTGCTTCTCGAAAAGCTCTAGCATCGATTCCATAATATCACCAGAACATTTCTTAACATCAATTACATCAGCTTTTAAAGCTGAATTCATGCCCTTCATAAACATATTTCTGACGCTTTCTGGGTCCAAAATTTGGCGAAAACATGGGGAAGTGTCTTCATCACTCTGTTGAATTTTCTCAACAAAATGGTCAGCTTTTGCATCTAGGTGCTTGCAAGTATTATTTAAGTTATGGTCAAGCTTGACCCTCTTAATATTTGACTCTTGGACATATGACTCGTCCATGCATTCTTCAAGATTATTGTTAATTAATCCATTTAGTTCAATCTCGACATTCAACTTAACTTCAGGGGTCATAGAAAACTCCGATTCAACAAGTTTTATTTCATTTTGTGTCTCGGACTTATTGCATTGATGACTTTCATAACTACAATATGTTTCAGGGAAAAAACAGCTACCTGTTTCATCAATCCATGCTATAGGTTTCTGTACACCAGTTTCCAAATCTATCTCAATCATATGTAAAATATCTAAAACTAAATGACGACCATTAATTTTAACTTCAATAGCTGACTTCTTTGCCAAGAAATCTTCTCTGATCAGGTCAATAACATCTTGGGAAAAATCATTCCATTGACCATCTTGAGAAAAAAGCAAACGTTGAGGTACTCCAGTTTTCATAAAATTTGAGTAGTTCTTGAGTAAAGTTTTACTAGACGAAGAGAAACACTTTGACTTGCAGCTTTCATCTCTCTTTCTCTTTCTGATATGGTTCAATACTGGGCTAGGCCTCACAGCCAAAGCTCGGGTACAAGCTCTAACTATTTGAGTAGCACGTTTCCTTTTAGAATTAAAAATGACTCTACTACTACTGTCTGATACTTTAATCCATTTTGATGCCATTTATCTACAGATTTAAACTGTATTTACTCTAGTCAACCTACCTGTATTAATCTAGATATTCAAAACGAGGCGTCAAAGAAATTAAAGGTCCTGCATGAAGAAAAGTAGCAATCAGTAGGCATCCAGTTGATTCCAAATCTTAATAACACAGGCACCTTGGTTTTAAAAAGCGTGAAACGCACAAAAGCAACGAGGTCTAAAACCGAGGCGCAAAGCGCAAAGCGGCGGGCTTTTCGTACGCGAGGCGCAAGACGATTATATAATTTATTTATATATGCTATAGGTTTTTAGCATCATTTACTCAAAATATAGATACAAATAAGGTATATATATGATTTAACTTAAATGTACAACCTTTTTAGCTACATGCTCGCCTAGTTTTACATAAGGCGCCCAGGTTGGCGCCTAGATGCGCTTTGCGTTTAAGCGCGCCTCGAGCGCGCTTTTTAAAACCAAGACAGGCACACAGCCATTCTCATCATTCACTGGAGTTAATGAGAACATACCATATTTAAAAACCAGCTTGAGTTCAGCAAAATGTGGCCACTTCCCTTCCATCGCTTGAGGTCGACAAATTCTTAACCCTACCATTAAGTAATTACAGCTCTAACAAGTACCACACTAAAACACAAAACATCCGTCAGAGCTTGTAAAAAGGTACAGCGAATAGAGCACCACATCTTATCCATGAAAATGTCGTATTAACAATAACACACAATTTCTTCAATCCAGAAACATAAAAAATTAATACTATTCGACTTCCTAATCACATAAAATTTAACTAAACAGTCGTTCCAAATTCAAATCCACAAGTCACAAGTGTACATGTCCTTTCAAAAATACTATTCTATTAAAACCTAAAAGCAGTAGCGGATCCAGGATTTTTTTTTCTTTTTGTTGGTAAAATTTCTCACAACCAAACGTATTTTCGGGTCAGGTCGGCTGAATAACTCCAAATTACTATAAATTTGAGATGTTTTTGTAAATTATTTTTTTTCTAATTTAGTCCACCTGAAGTCTACATTCTAAAGACACGTGTCATAATTATAGATCAAATAAATAACTACTCATATTCATCCTTTGGCTACAATCAATGGATGATGGATGATCATGTTTAAAAGTAATATCAAGCAACACCAATTGGACAACTGATAGAGCTTAGGTATTCATCTAATTTTAATACATACGTTTACAAACAGAACTACTCCTTTTGAAAAGGACAAGTAACAAATCGAATAATCGACTATTATTATTATTATTATTATTATTATTATTATTATTATTATTATTATTATTCAGTAAACAACAGTAAATGAAATAATGAATAATAATAATAATAATAATCGATATGAATAATAAAGGAAAACATAAACATCGGAAAGCAAAAGAGATGATGTTGATGATGATGATGATGATGATGATGATGATGATGATGATAATAATAATAATAATAATAATAATAATAATAATAATAATAATAATAATAATAATCGAAAGGAATCGATAGTTGTAGAAACTTACAGATAGGTAGAGAGTGAGGTAAGAGAGGATTTTTAGTAGGAGTTGGGTTGTTTGCTGTCTGCTTGTTTCAACCCTAGGTTTTAAATTAAAAAAAACGAAAAAAAAAACTGTGCACCACAGGAATGAGGAATCGAACCAAGAACCTTCTGATTATTATGGAATTGTTAAATAATAAAGTTAGCTTGGAGGAAAAGAAATGTCGGCGAAGTCGTAATTGGGCCTTGGGGTTTCAGACGATTTAGGGGTTGTTGTAGAAGAAGATATGTGATACGACGTCGTTTTAGGGAATTGTCAAACGGTCTGTTTCTGGAAACGTAACGTTTACTTAATTAACGCCTTTCTTGCATGTCACGCCATTTTTTTTAATATGAATTGTATCAAAAAAATCTTCTCCAATCTTATAAAAACGCGACTTTCTGTTTTTTATTTTCCTTTAATTTTGGAATTAATTTTTTGATATTAAATTTTCTGCTAGGAGGTTCATCTTGCGCCCAGCAGATGTGCTAGTGTTTGGTTGGGAAGATGGAAAACATGCGTGCGTTAATGTTACCGGGGTGTCTCCCTAGTTGGGCTTCGGGATAGTGAGTTTGTGGTCGGGCAAGCGGTCATGATAGCTGAATCCAAGAAAGTTGAAAAGCACGCTGAAGCATGTGAGGATAATCTACATGTTTTCGTTCCCCGGACCTTTGACACGTTCGGTTCCTTGGCACCGGAAGCGGTGTCGTTTTTTGCTCGGGTTCAGCGGGTAGTGCACGGCAAGTTTTCAACCCCTCAAGGGCGAGGGTTTATTTTTAGCAGATTAGGATTTTCTATCTAGAAATTAGTGGCGGCACAGCTTGTTGGCCACCTACCTACTGTCCTTATATAATTTATCCTTTATTTTTAATGAAAAAAAACTTTAGTTGGGCATTGAGGTAGAGTTTCATATCGACCGAAAAACCATAAAAAACAAACACCGATATCGATCTAAATAAACGATATCCCCACATGTTTTATATCAATCGAAAATGTTAAAAATAATACCGACATGTGATTTTTTAGATTAAAAAATTATTCATCATTTTCATCGTGTGACGTGTGTGTCTTATCCAAGTGTATTGGGTCAAATCCTTTATTAGTTGTTGGACAAAATCCTTCATTGACTAACGTGTTGCATAAACTAGACCATGAGTTGTACTGCACTTGTAATGGTTTCGACAATCTCATACAATTCCGAACACGTGATATCATCACTACTAGAAGATAGTGTAGTTGAATCTTTGTATGGTTTTGCTATGGTGTGAGAATGAGAAGTGTGGATTATATGGTTGAGAGAGTGAGTTATACATAGGATTAAAAAATAAAAATAAAAAACAATATAGTAATGTTCAACGGTTAGTTTATGGATTTTCACGACTCCCCTCACTTTACATGAACTTGTTATTGAAGGAACTTGGTACGATACAATAAAATTTACAACATTTACAGTGAGTAACTTTGAAGATTACAAATACGCAAGGTAAGTTCACAGCACAGAAAACAAGTGTTGCTACGCACCAAATTTTGCCAACTAGAATTCAACTGTGATTCAAAAACTAGGGTTCTGACCCAACAACCAAATGAACAAAAAAAAACCTGATTTGAAACCTTTAAAATTAAACTTTAAGGTGAACCCTAACACTTGACTACACGGTCAAAATGACAAAAAAAAAATTCACAATAAACATAATCAAAGCACACTTCTTAAACCCAAAACTTCAAAAGAAAAAAAAAACAAAAAAAAAAAAACAAAACTTGTTCCTGACCTTGATCCACCATTCAAGTGGTTCAATGAAATTAAGAACCATTAAAAAAGTATGCATATAAAGCATGGATAATACTATCTCATTAAGTCGTTATATGCTGTAAACTTCTTATGAATATCAAAATAGTATATTTCAAGTTGTAAATGGCTGGTATTTCAAGTATCATTGTACTGATAACTTTTTGTCATCTTCATTTCATTGTCTGTAGGCTAGATATTGCAGCCTTTAGTGCCCCATGCCAACTGTTCTTAAATTTCTGACAAAATCTTTCTGGCCCATTTTATCTTCCTGAAAAACAGCGCATGCAAAAGAGTAAGCAAAACATTTAATAATGGTACAGATGATCGATGTGTAGCATGCGTACCCTATACGCCTCATAAGACACATTCACTTGCTTCATAGCATTTTCATAAATTTTACTAGAAAGGGCTTCAAAGATCTTGAGGATTCCACATGCTTTAGAGGTCACTGATGCAACACTCAGAATCCGCAACGCTACCCTTAATCTGGAACCACTTTCTCTCTTAGAATTATTTAAATTGTTTACTCTCTTAGATTTTTTTTCCACTTGATTTTGAACCATTTGCTTTAGAAATTGAATTAATTCCTCTCTTAAACTTTGATTCACTTGAATTGGAACTATTTGATTCATTTGCTTTAATATGGATATCCAACTTGATTTCCAAACACTCTTCTTGTGTGGTCGTGTCGAAGTTAAATCTAACATCACGTCACGTCATCAGGTGATGGCTGGTGACCGGGAAAACAAAACAAACATATTACAAACAGACATCAATGGTTCGTAACGCTTAAGTAATTTGTAACGATGTCTAGCTAGTATCAGGATATGTATGTAAGGATTAGGTGGGTCTAGCTTACAAACAATTATTATTTCAAACTTTTGGTGGACAATAATTAAGAACAAAATTGGTGGGCTGCAAAGATGGATTTAATTTGTTATGGGCAATTGGGCCAACATGCGTTGGCCTTAGGCTATTGTTGAACCAGGAAAAAAAACGTAAGTAGGTTTTCGGCCGAGGGCTTTTGGGAGATAAAAAGATCACATTGAATCCTAGTATCATATTTGAAACCAAAACCTTCAAAGATGTTCCTAATGCTTTGTCTTTGCCAATGAGCTACCAACTCACCATAACCATTGATGATCTTAAATCAAATCACTCAAGAGATAACATGTTGGAATTGTCTTTTAATATTCGAATTTTCTTTACGATTTAATTTACCACATTTATATTTTATGTCCATAGGTTTATAGGTTTCATTTTATTATTTTATTTGTTGGATTCAAACACTCTTGACATGAATAACTATAAGAATCTTGTTCGGATTAACCACTCAATCTTTCAAACCGACACAAATTATACCCCTAGTTATTTACGAATCGCACTGATAAATTATTTCACTGGAAGCAGCCTCTCTATTCCCACGGAGTAGAGGTAATGTTGTCTACATCTTACCCTTCTCAGACCCTACCTTAGCTTTGCTATTGGTGGGATTAACTGAGTATGATGATGATGACTGATAAATGATTTCAATCATGTTTCAAATGAAAACATATGCGTTGAATGGTTCGGTTCGATCAATATGGTTGGGGAAGAATGATGATGGTTATGTTTGGTCAATACGGTTCACAAATAATGATAGTGGTTCGGATTACTCAAGGAATGGATCATCTTGATGGAGTCACAAACATGTTAACAAATTGAGGATCAACAATATCAAACTAACCATTCTTGAACTACCACGTCAAAATATTTGGCTAGGATGTGGGACCACATGGCATGCATGTCACCATAAACTTCTCAAGAGTATATACACATCATCTAAGATCGGGTAAGGATCATCTCATAATCATTAGGTTTAATGTCACTCAGAAAATACATACATGCTGATTCACACGAAGACATTGGGTCGTAGAGAAACCTCTCTATGGCGTGGTTAGCCAGTGTTGACTTGCGCTGAGATCCGAAAGTAATATCACGTCTATCATCATCAGATTTTAGGGTGTTTTACGTAATCCAGCCATAGAAGATCCCTTGAAGCTACATTGACCTCGTCCGTAGAATTTTATGAAGGTCACAAAAGCTTATTCACAAGCAATTTATGGTTCAATTACTAACCTATATACGGGTGGACTTTTCCTTCCTAGCTTCTCATGATATAAAAAAAAAAAACAAAACAAAAATTGTTTTCGGGAATCAACAATATAACCGAGTTTTCAAACATAAGTCATGATATGTTATGACAACACTTTTAAGAAGAAAGCTAAGGAAAAGATTCAGATTATGGTGCTTTTTAGGGGTAAATAGAGGACCGAACATATATAATTAGTGATTGGTGGTCTCCCATAGTCCCATGTGCCAAAAGTGCAAAAGTTGTTGAATGTGTTTTAAATAGTGTAAAAAATTAATATAGTCTTTAATCAGGGTCAATGAACATGAGATACACTATAGATATTAATCATCTCCAAAATGTATCACCAAATCATATCATAATAAGATCCTATTAATCAATTTTTTTCATGAAAGGCCTAAAGCACACACTCACTCTTCCCCTCAAAAGTATTATTCCAATAGTCAAGACTCTGTTTGGAATTGGATAATAGGATAGATGAGAGAATGGAATGAATCATTACCATTCAATGTCTTGTTTGGTTGCTATGTGGTAAAAAACAAAACATTACCTTGTGTTGTTGGATAGGCGGAAAAAGACGAAGAAATAAAATTGGTGGCTAGTGGTGGTCAGTGCCAGTGATGGTGGGTGGTGATATGTGGCGGTAGCGGGAGTGGTGGGTGGCAGCGGCGGCGGTGGCAACGGTGGAAGGTGGAGGTGGATGGTCGTGATAGTGGGTGGGCAACGATGGTGAGTAGTGGCTGTGGTGGGTGGTGCTGATGGTGGTAGGTGGTGGTGTGTGGAGGTGGTGATGGTGGTAGGTGGTGGTGTGTGGAGCTGGCGCGGTGGTGGGTGGCGACGACGGTGGTGGGTGGCGGCAACGGTGGCAATGGGTGGAGGTGAAGGTGGATGGCGGTGATGGTGGGTGGGTGACGATGGTGACTAGTGGCGGTGGTGGCGGGTGGTGGTGCTTAAAGGAAATCGTGGTTAGTGACGGTGGCAGGTGGTAGAGGCGGCAGTGGGTGGTGTTGGATGGCGGCGGTGGGGGTGGGGGTGGGGGTGGGTGACGGTGGTTGGTGGCGGCGGTGATGGGTGGGTGAAGGTAGTGACGGCGGTGGTGGGTGGTGACGATGGTGGTAGGTGGTGGTGGTGGGTTATTGTGGTGTTAGTATAGGGTGAATGAGGGATGTAATGAAAAAAAAAACATGGGGGTGGATGAAATAGTTTTGAGAGAATGAAATGTCTTATGGAATGAGTGATTTCATTCCTTTAACCAACCAAACACATTATTTTTCATTACTTACGAGTCCATTTCATTCCACATTCCATTACATCATACCAAACGCTACCCAACACTTACTCCAGATCATTCAAAAGTAAGTTATTTAAAACATGGTCATTATTTTGTTTTGATATTAGAAGGTGGTTCACATAATACGACGGAAACACGTACAACTAGGGATGAGCATTCAAGCCCGAATACCGATCCCGTCCCGTCCCGATCCCGATACCGTACCGAACCGATACCGAACCGAGGGGTTTCGGGATCGGTATCGGTATCCATATTTATGGATTTTCGGTTTCGGTATTATCGGTATCGGTACGGGATCGGTACGGTATCGGTATTTTAAGGCAAAATACCGATACCATACCGGTACCGTACCGATACCGAACCGATACCGTACCGTACCGTATGTGTTCGGTATCGGGATCGGTATTGGGTTTTTGGACTTTTCGGTATCGGTATTGTCGGGATCGGTATCGGTTCGATACCGATCCCGTCCCGATCTCATCCCTACGTACAACTCAGATACTAGCAAAGCATTTGAACAAATATCGGTGAAATATCATGTGGATTTGAAGGATTAATAAAAGTTTATGGAATAAAGTAATAAAAAGTCTTATAAAATAGAAATGAGAATTCAGTTAAACAAGAAATTTATTTATTATTTTTTTTGCTTTTAATTTTTGTATTTAATCATATAACTGACAAACGGTGGTAATTCTATGAAATATAGAAACAGACTATTGGGGTTGCAAAACTTCCAGTACGAAAAAGGAAAATAAACATAATCGACAAAAGGGAACCAAATTCGCTACTACATTACTATATCTCTTACTAGCTGATTACCCCGGGAGGGTCCCGGGGTTAAAAAATCTAATTTTACGTGATAACCTATTGCAAATGGCTCAAGTTAACTAACCACAAAATCTCTCAATCATTGCATGTTCATAGTATTCTAATCGGTAATAACTCATATTCCCTAATCTAAAACCTAATCAGTAATCATCTAAAGAATCACTTATGTAAGCTGCAACTATTCAAAAACTCATCACATCTCTCTAATTTTTCACATTCTAATGGCTCTTATAATTCCTAACATAATCAACTAAACAAACACTTACGTTGGAAGTTGTAACCATTGCATCTCATTATGCCACGTGGCATAATCAAGAGATGTTGAGGCCACCATTGAACGCCACGCCAGCAACTATCAATTCTTCTCGGGAGCGTCCCGAGGTTGAAAAATATGACCATTGTAATAATACTAATACTAATAGTAATAATTATTACTCTTGTAATTAAATAAATAAAAAAATAACATTGCTATAAGCTGACACCATGTGTTGCAGTGTTGCGCGATTCTTTCTCCTAGCTTCTCTTGATGAAGTATACCTAGTAAAATTCCAATGATAACATGGCGATTGACTTGATTTTCAACATCGAAGATAAGAACCTGGTTTAAAAGAAAAAACATGATTAGTGAATAACATGAACACTTTGTGTGTTTTTTCCCTTTATGAACGAAACCTCACAAAAAATAGTCGATTTTTTCTCCGTTTTTTATATAGCACCATGGTACTCGTTGGAAAGATAATAAAACGCTCATTAATTTGGTGAAATTTTTTTCTTTAAAAAATCTCGTATATATAAGATATAAACGTTTAAAAATTATGGGAGGAAATATGAGAGAGAATTTTAAATTTATTTTTAAATTCTTTTTTCCTAAAATAACTCAATTTAATTACACTTAAATCTTTTAATTATGATGCCACGTGACAGTTTCATGAAGAGGTTAAAGGCATCATTGCACGCCACGTCAGCAATGTTCAATTCTTTTATATATATTAATAGATTAATAGATAATAGATATTGAAATCTCGTCATCTCTCCCAAGTTTAATCTTGATCTACTTCTCAGCCATAGGAACGTGTTTAATTTGATTTCTTCCACTATATTCATAACTGAAACATTATTATTGTTGAAATGTCTCTCGTTCCTAGACTTCCAAATTTGCCAAAAAAATTGTAAAAATCACCACATTCAACACTTTTTTCAATCCGATTGATCCCTTAAGTGTCTTCAATGTTTCAAATGCATCACCAACAGATGGACTGTTATTTGTAGCAAGGACTCTAAGCACACCAACACATTCCACCAAACAAATTTAGCCATAAAACATGTAAGAAGAAGATGATGTACCGATTCCAACTCTATCCCACAGTTCGAACATACAGTATCATAAATGTTAACCCCTCTTTTTAACAATTTTTCTTTCACCGAGATTTTATTCATCGAAGCTTTCCAAACGAACAACTTTATTTTTGGTGGTAAACGATTCCAAAGGCCGATTCACTGTCTTGATCTTTCTTTTTTTTTTTTTTTTTTTGAACGGCTAAGTACATTCTCTTCTAATATTCACCCTTATCACCTGTCTGGGGGATTCGAACTCTTGGCCTCACCTTATACACCCTCACCCCCACACCACTGGGCCAAAGCCTTAGTTCTGTCTTGATCATTTATTGAGCGTTTTATTATGGGTATTTAGGAACCATACACACCCTAATTAGGAAGCATACACCGTGGCCCACATCACCCATCAATAAAAGGCAGTCACATACCTTAGAATGTGATGTCACATGGTGTATGAAATCCATAACCCTTTATTATATGGTATATAGATATGGGTTTTGGGTTTCAAACACCCGTGACATCACATTCTAGGGGGTGTGACATCACATTCTGAGGTATGTGGCAACCTCTTATTGGTGTGTGATGTGAGTCATGGTGTATAAATCCTAAATAGATGGTATATGATTCCTAAATGCCATAGATAATAGATATTGAATTCTATTATTCATACACCATATGACATCACATTTGGGGTGTGTGACATCATATTCTGAAGTATGTGACAGCTTCTTATTGATGTCTGATGTGGGCCAGGGTGTATCATTCTTAATCAAAGGATGTATGGTTCTAAATACTATACATATTGGTTAAAGAAAATATAAAACTCATTATGACGACATGACGTTGACCACCCATGACCCATCCAAAGTTTTATAACTTCACATCATGTACAAAAGACGGATCAGTTTCCATTCGAATGTCAAAACTCAAAAGGGTACACGAGTCCAACACGTTTAAGCAAAACCTGATAACTAGAATACACAAGTTGCCAAACAACCCAACTCCTATTCCTGCTGCGTTAGGAGGTTAGTTTTGATAATAAAAAAAGTATTTTAATATATCGATTAAATAAACAACTATTACCTGAAACTGAATTCAAACTTGCTATACAACCAATATTTCAACTTCATGGATTTTAAGGCGTGACATTCGACTTTAAATTACGCAAATAAAATAATACTCATACCTCCGTTGCAGTGTGATAATGCGACCAACAACATTGAAAAAAACTTAGAAAAAGATGTACATAAAAAAACCTCTGTGAAATGTAGACGTAAAAACGGTAAACCATACACGTCCGTTGTGGCGTGATAATGACCAAAAATTAGACCGAAAATTAAAACACAGCGTGACCGTTGGACAGAAAAAAATAGAGGTAAAAACTTTGAACTACACACGCACGTTGTGGCGTGTCAACTCAAAAAAATTGGATTGAAACGTAAAACTAAAAATCTATTTAAGATACATTGGATAAAGTTTAAAGTAAAAAAGTGTAGGGATTAAATGTAAAACATTAAAATTATTAGGGTTAAAAGTAAAGAAAAATAACGTAGGTTACAATCTACATAGCATGGTGTACAACCATTTCATGCACAATACACTTGTTAAGCATGATATACAACACTATGAAGCATAAATCACTTTAACTTAATTAATACTAGAGAAAAATGGACGAATAAACTCCGTGGTTTGTCAAAATAAGACCTTTAGTCCCCACTTTTTGACAATTACACTGTGTTCCCTGTGGTTTGTCAACCTATTACTCAGGTAGTCCTTAACCTGACAAATCACATAAAACACCAATGTAATTTTTAAAAGATAGAGACTAAATGTGTTATTTTAACAAACCAATGGAGACTATCTGTGCATTTTTCTTTATTTAGTTATATATTTAAAACAAGCTATTCTTTAAAAAAAAAAAAGTTTATCTTAAGCACAGTTAGATAAAAAGGGTCTACGAAAAAGGATCTAAATAAAAGGGGCACTCACTTGGTGACTCAGTTAAATATCATAACAATCTTCACTCGTGGCCTAATGGTAGAAAGTCAGACCCGGGTTCTCTAGTGGAGACCAAGATCGATTCTCACTTGTCTCACTTTTAGTGGATTATGGTAATGAAGAATTTGAGCTAGGCCTTGTGAGGTTGTCAATTCGAATCTCGAGCCCACCCGAGTTTTTGTCCTATCGTGTGTTATGCCATATAGTTTTGCTCTTGTGCCGGGAACCAGCAACATGGTTTCCTAGGGGATCGCCCAAGTCAAACTCTAAAACCATCGTGAGTTCGGTTAAGACAACATAGTCTAAACAAAGTAGGATAACCCAACATAAAAAAAGTCACCGTTAAACTATGCGTAATGGGCATTATAGGGGCATGAATTGTCAGAAAATGATAATAAAAAACTCTTATTCAAACTAAATCAACAAAGAAATAAACAAAAACAAGTTCAGACACTTTACAATCTGAATCTAATCTATGACTGACTCACAGATCACAAACAAATGATCTGATACAAGATCATACAAGAAACAAAAGAAACGATCTAGAAAACTATCTAAGATCAACAATACAAGATCACGAGAACAGATCTTAGTAAACAAAACTCTAGAGATTCAAACCCTAGATATTGAACGAATACTCTGGAAACTCTCTCAACTAGAGAGAGAATGACTAAACCAGAAGAAAGAAAAATGAGAGTTGTTAAGCTGCAACAATCCCAATGACACCTTTTTATATCAGCACCAAACGAACGTAAATAATATCTGTCATTGTATTGGGCCGAGCTTTAACGAGGCCCATCTTTGAATAGGAATAAGCCCAACAATAATAGAAGCCCAGCAAGTAAAGAATAGCAGAAGCCCAATAGCAATATCACGACCAATAAGCTCAGCAACATCTTGACTCGACCTCTACACATCTTGACTTCAAGTGTATCAGCATTCAGCATTCAGCAACATACATCAACTCACCAAATAACATGCAAAACAACAAGTAAAGAATGTATAAGTAATTGTATTGACCCATTAGGAGAAGATATGACCCATACCTTTTAACACCCCCCCTCAAGACAATTACCAGATTCATCAAACATTCCAAGTAACTTACATACCTGATTATGTTGATTTACCTGCAACCCTTTAGTAAAAACATCAGCTAACTGAGATTTGGAATCAATTGAAGACAACTTTATAACTCCATTAGCCACTTTCTCTCTAAGGAAAAACAAGTCAATTTCAAAATGTTTAACCCTATCATGAAAGACAGGATTCTCAGCAATAGCAAGAGCTGAGCTGCTATCACAAAACAGCTGAATTGGAATCTTAACATCCACATTCAATTCTTGCAATATGTTATTTAACCAAATTACCTCACATACACCAGCACACATAGCCCTATACTCTGCCTCAGCAGAAGATCTAGATATGGTGCTTTGTTTTTTACTTTTCCAAGACACAATAGAATCACCAAGAAATACACAAAAACCAGTTATCGATTTTCTAGTTTCAAGGCATTTTGCCCAATCTGAATCAGTATAAACTTTTAACTGAAAATTGTCAGATTTTTTTAACAAAATTCCCTTTCCTGGACAACTTTTTAAATATTTCAGTAATCTTAAACCAATCTTAAACAAAGCCTGAGTAGGCTTATGCATATATTGGCTCAGGAAGTGAACTGAATAGGCAATATCAGGCCTAGTATGTGATAAATAAATTAGTTTGCCAACTAATTTTTGATAACTAGTAATATCAGATAACACTTGACTGTCTTGATTACAAAGTTTCATTAAAACATAATTAGGTTCAATAGGAGAATTAACAGGTTTACAACCAGTAAGACCATACTCAGCTAACAAGTCAACACAGTATTTTCTTTGTGTCAAACACAAGCCTTTATCAGACCTTACAACTTCTATACCTAAAAAATACTTCAACTCACCTAAGTCTTTTATCATAAACTTTGTTTTTAAAAGACTTTTAACTTTTAAAACTTCACTATCACTACTACCAGTAATGACAATATCATCCACATATACTAACAAAGCAATAAACACATGATTATCCTTTTTTACAAATAAAGAATGATCACATTTACTTTTTTCAAAACCAATGTCAATTAAAGCTTTTACTAACTTTTCATTCCACATCCTTGGAGCTTGTTTAAGCCCATACAAGGATTTATTTAGTTTACAAACTTTATTTTTAAGACCAGAATCATATCCATCAGGCAAACACATATAAACTTCTTCATGTAAATCCCCATACAGAAATGCATTATTTATGTCAAGTTGAAACAGACCCCAACTATTCTGAACAGCTAATGCTAAAACACATCTTACAGTTACCATTTTCACAACAGGAGAGAAAGTTTCAAAGAAATCTACACCTTCTTTTTGACTAAACCCCTTAGCTACAAGCCTAGCCTTATATCTCTCTATTTCACCATTTGACTTATATTTGATTTTGTAAACCCATTTGCAACCAATGGGTTTTCTACCTAAAGGTAAGTCAACAATTTCCCATGTCTGATTCCTATGTAAAGCCTCTAACTCATTGTTCATTGCAGCAACCCAATTCTTATCATTTATTGCTTCAAAAAAATGTTTGGGTTCACTACTTTTATTTAAAGAAGTAGCAAAACAATAGTTATCAGAAGACAAGTTTGTATAGTTAACTACCTTTTCTAAGCCAAATTTAACTTTTCCCTCTACTATATAATCATTTAACCTAGTAGGAAAAGTAGTGTTTCTAGTAGATCTCCTAAGAACTGTGTCTGGTTCCAGGTTTTGAACATGTTCTCCCTCAGAAATAGCATCTTTGTCATTTTCTGAGTCATGCCCAGCCCTACCAACACTAGTTCCTGCATTATCTGGTTGCTGAGACTCAGCCATCCTATGTCTAACACTAGGACTAACTATTGGCTGCTGAGACCCATGACCAGAATCCTTGTTTTGTGTATGTTCATCATTGGGAGGAGAAGAGTCATTGTTTGGGTCTAGGTTGTCCTCATTTAAGTCAAAAAAATTACAGTTTGTAATTGTATTATCACTAATACAATCTTGTTCAGAAAAATATTGTTTATCATCAAAAGGAAATATATTTTCAAAAAATTTAACATCTCTAGAAACCAAAACTAGTTTTCTATCAAGACTCCACAACTTATATCCCTTTTTTTCATTAGAATATCCTAATAGAACACACTTTTCAGCATGACTATCAAGCTTATCATTATTATTTAAAACTGTACTAAAACAAAGACAACCTATGACTCTTAAATGACTCAACTCTGGTTTGAAACCATACACAACTTCATATGGAGATTTACCTTTTAAAACAGAAGATGGAGTCCTGTTAATTAAGTACACAGCAGTTAGAATACAGTCTGACCAAAACCTTAAAGGTACCTTACTTTGAAATAACACAGATCTTGCCACATTAAGCAAGTGTCTATGTTTTCTTTCCACTATACCATTTTGTTGTGGGGTATACACACATGAAGTCTGTTGTAATATACCATTATCATGACAAAATCTTGTCATTTGGTTATTCAAAAACTCAGAACCATTATCGCTTCTGAAAACTTTTACTGTTTTCTTAAATTGGTTTTTAACTAAGTTAAAAAAATGTTCTAAGTTAAAAAACACTTCATCTTTATATTTCATAAGATATACCCAAACAGACCTGGTATAGTCATCAACAACAGTCAGAAAAAATCTATATCCTTCTCTACTTTTTACTCTATATGGACCCCATACATCCAAATGTACTAACTCCCCTAACTCTTTAGATTTATGGTCACTGATAGGGAATGGTTCCCTGTGTTGTTTAGCCCTATGGCAAACTTCACAGGGTTCCACTTCCTTATTCCTTTTTAATTTAAGAGTGTCTTTCAAAACATTTAACACAGGTTCAGATGGATGTCCTAACCTAGCATGCCATATACCATAATCACACATAGTACTACACACCTCAACAGACACAGAAGAATTTCCACAAAAGTATAGTCCATCATGCTGACTACCAGTCACCTGAACATTCTTTGTTACAGAATCCTGAATGTAACAATGATTCTCATCAAAACAAACAACCATTTTACTATCTCTAGCAAGCTTATACACAGAGATCAGATTGACACAATAACCAGGAACCACAAAGACATCATATAAAATGACTCTTTCACTTAGTTTTATATTCCCAATTTTAGTCACAACAGCACTTGTTCCATTTGGGTGTCTGACTCTTATATTAAACTCAGACACATCAATCACATTAATTAACCCTTCATCAGTCATAACCATGTGTTGATTTGCCCCCGAGTCCATTATCCAACCCATTTTCTTTAATATCCCAGCTAATGAATTAAAACAGAACACACGTTTCATGTAATCAAAGTTGGTACAGTAATCATAAAAACTATTTGAACAAAAAGATGAAAATGTCCCACCTGAGAAATTACTACTTTGTGGAACATCATTTGCAGGTTCACTAATCAGTTTTAACAACTTGGATACCTGTTCACTTGTTAAAGAATTTAAAGACATAGCAGGTGTGGTATTATCACATAAAACACTACTATTTACCTTAACATTTTTCCCAGTTATGTTCTTTGATTTCATCCATGGAGGATATCCAACAACCTCATAACACTTGTCAATAGTGTGTCCTACTTTATTACAGTGAGAACATTTTAAGTTTTGATTTAATGTCCTAGCAGGTTTCTTTTTATTTTCTAAAACTTGTGTTGTTTTAGCAAAAAATCCAACAGAACTACTAGTTTTACTCACATTAGAATTTCTATGTGATTCTTCCCTTGAGACCACAGCAAAAGCCTCTTTAACAGTAGGCATAGGATCTCTAGTTAACAAATTAGTTCTCACTGACTGGTACACACTATCAAGTCCCATGAGGAATTGCATCAGCTTAATCATGCAATTAAAATCATTAAATTGTTTAGATGCATTGCATGTACAACTAGGTATTTGTAAAATTTCATCAAGATGTTTCCACATTCCATTTAACCTATGATAATACTCAGAAACAGATAGACCATTTTGTGTAAACGAATTAATCTTTTGATATAACTCAAACACCACAGAACCATCTATTTTATCATAAGTTTCTTTCAATTCTTTCCATACTTCAGATGCTAACTTAGAATATACCTGTCCTAAATACAATTCATCTGACACAGAGTTAAGTATCCATGTTAACACTACAGAATTGCACCTGTCCCATTGTCTACTTAATACATCATCATTCACAGGTTTAGGACAGGTTCCATCAACAAAACCAGTTTTATTTTTTACTCTTAAAGCAAGCATCATAGCATTAGACCACACAGTGTAATTCTCTGTACCTTTTAACTTTATATTAATAACAGTTAAAGCAGTAGAATCACTAGCATGTAGATACAGTGGATCACCAGCATCAATTTTACTAATCAAAGTTGCACCATTATTATTTATGATATTATTGTTTATGTTATCACCAATGTTAACAACAACATCATCATCATTCACAGCATCCATTTTAACAGATAATCACAACACTTAAGCAGATAGCAAACAAATTACACAGATAAACACTCACCAAGAACACAACAATGAAAACAAGAAAAAACAAAAAACAGACACACGGCGAAGCCACGTCAGTGATCCAGTTCACAGGTTCATCACTCAATAGGTGCCTGTGCAGGTCTTAACATGGGAGCCTCCTAGACCTAGACACAAACTGTATCAATTGCCGGTCCAACTAACCCGGTACCAGACGCCTAGACTCAACAAGAATTTAAAAAATAAGCAAAAGATAGAACGTTCTCACAGTGAGGGGGGCCCAAGTTAGGGGTCGCCTTAACTCACAGCCTGTCCTTCACTTAGGGTACAGTACTGTGAGTTGCAATTGAAGCAAAAAAGAAAAATATTCCACTCCAAGCCTCCTTCCTAGCTTATCTTCTTGCCAGAGTCCAACAGCAACCAGATCTCAACACAATCAACAACAACTCTCAACCAGGACTAAGTAATAGACAAGATCTACTGAAAAGATCAGATCTACTACTTATGACAACAAATAGTATAGATCTGGACCACTAAACAACAGATCTGATCTATATTATTATCAATGACTCAAGAGACTGTTAAAACAACTTAATCAGTTTCTTGAACAACAGAGAACACAGCGGAAACAAGAAGATCAACAGATCAACAAAAAACAACAACAGAATCAGAACCTAAGGCTCTGATACCATGTCAGAAAATGATAATCAAAAACTCTTATTCAAACTAAATCAACAAAGAAATAAACAAAAACAAGTTCAGACACTTTACAATCTGAATCTAATCTATGACTGACTCACAGATCACAAACAAATGATCTGATACAAGATCATACAAGAAACAAAAGAAACGATCTAGAAAACTATCTAAGATCAACAATACAAGATCACGAGAACAGATCTTAGTAAACAAAACTCTAGAGATTCAAACCCTAGATATTGAACGAATACTCTGGAAACTCTCTCAACTAGAGAGAGAATGACTAAACCAGAAGAAAGAAAAATGAGAGTTGTTAAGCTGCAACAATCCCAATGACACCTTTTTATATCAGCACCAAACGAACGTAAATAATATCTGTCATTGTATTGGGCCGAGCTTTAACGAGGCCCATCTTTGAATAGGAATAAGCCCAACAATAATAGAAGCCCAGCAAGTAAAGAATAGCAGAAGCCCAATAGCAATATCACGACCAATAAGCTCAGCAACATCTTGACTCGACCTCTACACATCTTGACTTCAAGTGTATCAGCATTCAGCATTCAGCAACATACATCAACTCACCAAATAACATGCAAAACAACAAGTAAAGAATGTATAAGTAATTGTATTGACCCATTAGGAGAAGATATGACCCATACCTTTTAACATGAATAAGCATGATAATGCCCCAAACACCATCCTCTTAGGCATTATATAGGCATTAAGAGGGAGGGGCATTTCTAGTATAATGCCCAAATAGAATAAAAAATATGAAAAGTAATAACTAAAAACGGCATTAAGTGGCTTTAACCATTACATATATTTTATGGGCTTTATGATTATAATGCGGCGAAAAATGCCCCATAAAAAACATGAACCATGGTCTTAGAAAAAAAAGAAAGAACTAGTTAAATATCATAACAGCATGTTTGGATTTATTATGTGACGTGAAAGAGCCACATATTTGTTTGACACGCTGGCGTTCTGGATATCTTTTCTTTATCCCTCCATAAGTCACTCCGTTAATCAAGTGGACCTGCCTTCATTACATTACGGGTAAGTAATGGTTGTTAGATAATTAAATTCAAAATACTTATCAACGATCAATCATTTAAACTTTAACTTAGATTAATAACTATAAAAAAACAATGATAATTTTTTTAACGATCAATAAAAGCTCGATAACTAAACCTAATGGGAAAAGGTCACACACGTTCGCGAACACAGACGACCTTGATGACCCTGCTCGACACCATTCAAGATGAAAGCCAACGTCCAAAAGCACATTGTGGTAAAACACAGGAGTTGATAGACGATTGTCGGTTTGAAACTTGCTCGCTACATGGGTTAGTAGATGTTAGAATAAATCTCAAGAAATAAGTTAACAAATATTATGGTTTCTTGTTTAAAGCCAGTCTCAAGCAACTCGAAGATGATTTTTTTCTTGGGAGTAGCATGACGTAATTATCTGAACTCAGTAATGTGCTTAAAACATGTGCAAAATGTGTACATAATGATCGTGTGTGTATATATATATGGCAAATTTGCGTGCTTGGTTGTGAAATGGTCAAAAATCCAAAATGATATGTAAATAGCGTACAATGACGTACCATTACCATATGTCAGCTTGCAAGTTCCTACGCTAAAATTGTTGAAAATTTGGGTGAAAATAAGTATTTTCACAAATATAAAAAATAAGTTTTTCTTAAATTTGGAGTAAAATATATATTTGAAACCGAGGTTTATTTATATATTTCTTTACGGGTTTGTATTTTATGTTGTGAGAGCTTTGCAACAAACCAAACCGCATCCCAAACGAAGCTAAGATGAATGAGATATCAATGCTTAAATATTGGTGAATGAAACTATGAATGTTGAAAATATGGAAATGAAATGAGCAAGTTGAACTTGTCCCAAATTGGTGGAAGCACACACTAGTGAAGTTGCGACTGCACCTTAACTTGCGCGTGGCGTGGGCGATGGACGCAATGTGGCACTTTGCACTTCGAATGTTGTGAGCTGCCTATGTATTTTTGAACGCGTGTGCGTGGTACAATACAAAGGTTGCGAGGACAATGTGGCCGGTTAACCTAGGCGGATGACATGGTAGTACAGGTGGTGCGCGGAAGACTGGTTGTCGTCCTGGTCTGCGTGGTAGATTCAGATGCGCGGGCCCTCCTCAGCGTGTGGCGCACGCGTGACGTAAAACGTGAATTACATATGACACGAATTCGTGACGCAATCATATGTGATCCTATGGATGATGTGGTGTGTAGCGCGAACCTGAGGGTTTCATCACCCGCGTGCGCGTGAGGATATTCTGACCTGAAGGGTTCAATTGCCCACATGTACGCGGACCCAATGATACTTGCGCACACCTGAATTCGCTTCACAGTCTATAACCGCAGATCGGTCTCAAGTCTGAGTTGAAACAAACCAATCAAACAACTACGAATTACAATTCAAAACAAAAATAAAGAGCATTGAAGACGTTCAATGTAATTTATTTATTTTTATTTTAATTCTTAAGTTAGTTACGACTTGAGCTTAACTATAAAACCAATGAGACCCTTAATTGCAGATTACACCGAAAAACATACTGAACACACAACAAAATATTTCTAGCAACTTCTCATATTCTCTAATTCCAGTTTCAAGGTATCGTTCAGGTTTTTAGAGCCAACTTCGAAAGTACTACTGCTCTGGCTATTGTACCCTGAAAACAAAACAAGATCTTGTTCGTAGACTCGTAATTTGTTTTAAGGGACATGTGTTTAACACAATCCCCAACCCCATCAACATTATGTTTCTACCCATTTCTTGTATTTTTATTTATTTCAAACGTAATACGTATTGTAATTTACCGCTTTCCATTTCTTTTTGTATTGTAATTGTAATTTAAATTGTTTTATTTTATTTATACGCTAACGGTTGCTATAGGAACCTATTATGATATGTTGCACAAATCGGATCTGGGGGTCTAAACGGGCACATATGGATAAGGGAACTTAAACAATTGTATAGGTTCACGAAGGATTTAAACAGTTTAGCCTATACCTTATGGTATACACCCCATATTGGGTAAAAGTTTGGAGTTTGAGTTTAATGTTTGGGTTATAAAAATGGATCAGGTTGTTTTGTCTGATTCTGGTGACAATTGGTTATGGGTTGGGTCCGGGGACAAGAGGTTCTCGGTTGCAGCGGTGAGGAATGTTCTGCTCTCTAATGTGGATCATAGCAACAACTCGATCTTTGAGTGGTGTAGTTGAATTCCAAAAAAATGCAATATCTTTGCGTGGCGGGCCGATTTGGATAGAATTCCGACAACGATGGCGTTGAGGCACAAAAACATTCATGTTGCTGATACATCATGCCCTCTTTGTGGTGTGCTGACGAAACCGTGGACCATCTGTTCACTGGTTGTGTCTTCACCACAGTCCTTTGGCAACACATTTCTAGGTGGTGCAAGGTACAGGATCGGTTGTGTTCTCCCTTAAGGATCTGCTGGAGGCTCGCAATTTCGTGGGACTGTCTGGGAAACCAAAACAGATTTTCATGGTATAATCATCATAGGGTGTTGGAGTATTTGGAGGGCTAGGAATCGTCTCAAGTTTCAAAGCAAGAAGGCGAGTGATGAACGGGGTAAAACATGGATATTAATGCGCATAATTGTGCCTTTTTAATATGGTTTTGATGTTTATATGTCATGAATAAGATGACTACGCGAAGTTCGGATGTGCGCGTTAATCGACTTAATTGGATGGGTTTAAAGGTTTAAGCGCGTAATGTGTAGAACGAGGATGATAATATAAGATATTCAAGTGTTCGGGGCATTTCGTGTGGTGAAACAAGATTGATAATAGTCGTGGATGGGAAAAAATGAAGCTCGGCAAGTTATTCGGATTGAGTCACGAAGTTTAAAGCGATGATAATAATGAGACTAATGGCCGCAGGAGTTGATGTGTATTGGTGTGCTATAGGTTTGGTGGTGATTTATGCGAATATGAGAGAAATCAAGATAAAATGGAATGGAACTAGATAAAGTTTTAAAATTGTTGTTATGATGTTAAAGGTGCAAGCACAAGCACAACCATGCTTGTGGACAATCATGCTCATGCTTGCAGTTCTTATGCCAAACAGGTCAGAGATGTTTGGTCGTAACCTACGCCAAGCTGGGCGTAGGCTACGGCGGGAGAGATACAAGGGACGAGGGCAGCATCAAACAAACAACGAGGGCAGTGTTTGATGGCCGTAAGGCCTGGGTAGACGGTCGTAAGGTACGGTGCGAGTACGAAATGCAAGGGAAGGTTGTTTTTCAAGGGTATAAAAGGTAAAACTTTACCTAATTCTTTTCAAGCCGTGTTGGGTCGAGTTTATGGAGTTCTTGGGACGATTTTGAGCAGGATAATCATCCATTAACATCATTCAATCATCATCTTTGCCCGAATCAAGATGCTCTTAAGCGTTAATCATTCCACGAACATGTTTTCCACCGAGATGAGCGGCTAAATCACCCGTGATCCTCTCCGGGTGAATGGTTAGTTACTTGGACAAGGGTTTGTGTTTGTCAAACATTGGATTGGAATTATGATTGTTTAAACTTTTAATTTCAATTGTGGTTTGTATGAATATTTGTTTTAAACATTATTGAATGATTTGCTTGTTTGGATTTCATCAACCAACGCGGTTTCTTATCGAGGGTTAGTGAATAACATTCAAGTTTATGTCTTTCATTATCATTAGTAATTAAAATATTGTTAAGTGATAATCAACCGAGTTAACAATCACGATCTAGTTATTGGCTGTCAACGAAGTCATTAATCAACTTACAGTATTAATCATATTAACCACAAGTCATGTCTATGTGATTTCAATTGGCAATTGTACAACCCTTGGCAATAGTGATTAACCGGGATCCTGGAGAGGTCACTCTTTCTATTAATTGTCACAACTCATTTTCTTTTAATTTGTTTATTTAATTGCAATTTAATCAACAATCAAACCAATCGATTTTACATTTTTGTCTAGTTTAATTTAATAGTTGAAAATAACACTTTCCATAATACTCCTCGTGGTTCGACACCCGACTTACCCTAACTAATAAGGTAGTTGTTCTTTTTTAAAACTCTTATTTTTGACTGGTCCTTCGACATCGATCAGCGAGGATGGAAGACATTATCGGGGAGGTTAAAGCGTTGGGCTTTCTTTGGGCCAAAAGTAAAGCGAAGTTGTCTTCCTTGTCTTGAACCGATTGGTGTAAATTTGTAATTATGTAAACTTGTTTTGTTGTTGTGCTTGCCACCCCCATTTTGTAGGTTGATGGTTTTATTGATGAAATATATCGTTAAAAAAAACATCTTTCTTGTAAGGCGCAAATTCACAATTGATTGAAGTTCAAGTCTCGGGATAATGGATGTCAAACACAACTTTTGTTAAGTGGTTTTATGTTAGCATGTCAAACTAGTAGTTTGCCCTTTTTTAACGGTAAATTTCATTAAAACAGCCAACCAAGACCGACCCACAAACCTGGACGACCAAAAACCAAAACTCACATCAAAACATATTTACACCAATTATCCCAATTAAACAAGGAAAACTTCGTTCTACTTTTAGCCTAAAGAAAGCCAAGAGATTTGACTTCCTCAATAATATCTTCAATCCTCCATGTATTGTGCTAAAAAACTAGTAGTTTGCTTAATGTAATTTAACAAAGTTTATGTTAATCCGCACGTTGCTGCGGGATGTTGAAATTTAATTACATTGTTTTCGGTTGTGGTAATATTAAAAGAAAATGTTGGGATATATTTTTTATAGATAAAGTTCACAATTTTTTTTTTTAACAAATAAACACTAAGTTTCATATCGAAGTTGAATATCCTAGGGTCGGCAAAGCTGCCGGAAAAAAGAGAAAAACCGAATAATATTTAAACGCGTTGGAGGGGCCCACGTTGCTTTCTCATCCGTTTTGCCCGTTGTTTTCCTTTTTTCTAAGTTCTGATTTCTTTTACATTTTCTTTTATCGCTTTTAAAAGTTTAAACGCGAGGGGCAGTTTGGGTATTCTGAGAATATGCTTGTATTGTATAGTCCTGTTGTTTTTGTCTGCAACTGGGTTTGTATGACCTTCGCGTTTGTGGTAAGGGCATTATAGTCAATAATGCAACATAGTGACATTTCATTATTTTGTGGATTAAGTGATTAACATAAACATTATAGGATTGTGGAAAGATGTTGTAGTGATTTGAAGTTTGAACAAGAGCCTAATCATTTTGATTTACTAGTAATTATTCGTAATTATTTTTTGTGTGAATTTTATTTTCTAAAAAATATGACCAAGTTAAAAAATAAAAACCCTTTCTTTGAATAGATCTCACATAAATTACAAGCATAATACATCATTTAAAATATAAATTATATAAACTTGATTTTCTTTTATGGAAGTTTTAATTTAGAGATGTAAAATCTAAGCTAGTGAGTGTGTTTAGAACATCGAGATTGACCCGGAATACCCGACTCGAAACGAGTTACTTTCTACCACACCTAACCTATGTGTACACATTGATTTCATACTTAGGATAAGAAAATGGAACCAACCTGGAACCGGCTCCATCTTTACCTGGCTAAAACCTGAAAAACCAAACATACTTGTTACCAGTTTTCTGTTCTAGAAAAACCCGTCTTGTGCATCTCTTTGTGAATACATACGTTATAATTATAATTTTGTGTACCAATATACTAATATGTTTATTACTATTTAAACTACAAATGTAATAGATGTAGTAAAACTGAAATTTAATAGTGTAAACTATGTAGTGTGACAAATGACACTCGTTAAATTTTTTTTTTTTTATTGCAAAGGACAATAATGGAAGTTATGAGTAATAGTGTGATTGTTAAAATCCAAACTACCTAAGTTCTCTATTATATAACCAAATAATAAATTTTATTTGGTTTCTTGACTAGGGTCCAACGGGTCGTCCACAGCAATAGTTCATCTCCAGGGGGCAAGGATTTGTTTTTGGTAGACTAGGATTCGCAATTCAGAAAGGGGTGGCAGCGCAGCTTGTTGCCCGTCTACCTTCTATTGTGATGTAACTTTCGTATTTTGTTTTAATGAAAAGATATAATTCTATATAAAAAAAATGGTTTCATAAGGTTAATTAAACTTATGAACTTTAAGCTCAAACGACCTCCCAACTTATCTCTTCTAGGCTGTTAGCTGAGTAAACTTACTATTGCATATGTAAACACAACTTTATAAAACAAAAGAATAACAATAATTGCATTGCTCCACCCTTGTGGAGTAGCGGTAAATGTGTTGGGATTTAAAAGGGAGTTCAATCCTCATAAGAGACAAAAATATGTATTTAAATGGGAAGAGCCGTTAAAAAACACAATAATTGCATTGCTTATTTCATTCAAAACACATATCTTATTTATTTATTTAATTTTTTAGAATTAGAATGTTATCATGTGTCAAATTGAAACATGAAATCCACAATGGGTTAGGCCCATCCCCAATTTCCAAAACTACCCTTTAATCTCTTGCAAAATTCCCCCAACATTCGCCACTTTAAAGTTCCAAACACTCTCAAACCCTTTTCCTCTTCCTATTCTCTCTCACACACAACACACAAAACACACACTCCCTTGTTTCGGAGAGACATTTGGATCATCCTTCTTTCTAGCGATTCGTCCTAACAACATCTTCTATTGATTCCATCCGTCTCTTTAGAGAATCCCGACAACATCTGTCAACATCTTCATCCCTTTAACCTTCACTTATAGGTACTTTATTATTGTCTTTTTTTTTAAGGTTTATTTATTTCCTTAAAATTGGAGAGCCGGAGCCGGCGATTGTTTGACCCAGCTCATGTTTTTAATTTATACCTGAGTTTATGGTGTCTTATATATTTTCTTACATTTAATTTGAATATAAGTCTGTGTGACCACTTATTTACTATATTATTATTATTATTAATATTTTATTTTGAAGTGTTGGTTCAGGTAATCTATAAAGATATTATTAATTAATATTAATATTTATTATGATAGGGGGAGGATTAAATAAAAACCCATTCAAATTGAAGAAACTCGGTAAACTCTGACTTCCGAACTTTTTATCATCTGAAAAAATTAGGGTATGTAATATACATGTTTTTAAGAGTTTTGAGCCAAAAAAAAAAAACAAAAAGCACCGAGTAAATATTTTAAAAAAAAATAAATAAGTTTTTTGTGTTACATATGTAACATGTCTGTTTTTGTGTAACATACGTAACACAAAAAAAACTTATTTATTTTTTTAAAAAATATCCACTCGGCGCTTTTTTGATTTTTTTGGCTCAAAACTCTTAAAATCATTTATATTACATACCCTAATTTTTTCAGATGATAAAAAGCTCGGGAAGTTAGAGTTTACCGAGTTTCTTCGTTTTAGAGGGTTTTTTTGTGGATACTTAGCCTATTATGATATATTTATATATAAAGCTTTGCTTTGTTAAGTACAGTTGTAATATGGAACATGTCCAAACGTTTTCTAGTGTTTGGTTTGAATTTTTCTTCACACGCTCTACGCCAAGCCGCTTCTTTGTTTTTATAAATTTATTTATTTATTTATTTATTTATTATAATAATATCTTAGGTTTCTACTTGTATATATTATGAACAAGTCTCTGGTTCTTTCTTCATCTGCTTGGTCTGTTTGCTGTAAGAAAAAATAAAAATTGGGGTTTCTTCCATGGATGGTGCTTGATATCTGAATTAGTCATTGGGTATGTATGTATATATCTTGACATCAAATAATATTATTTTATTTGTGTATTTTTCTTGTTTTTCTAACTGTTAATGTGCTTTTTTAGTTTGTTGCTTTCTTGGTTTTTTGTATGATCAAAGGTTTTGCTTTTGATGATGAGGCAAAGATCTGTCATGTGTTTGTGCTTTTGATCAATCTTGTCTTTTTTCACATGATCTGTGTGTGTGTGTGTGTGTGTGGGGGGGGGGGGGTTGGGTATATGGTGTGACATTATATTATATATAATATATATGCATTATATATATGTATCTGAATAAAGCATACTTTTTTTTTTTTGTTATGGATTCTTTCTGATCTGTGGAATAGTTTGGATATTTATGTTAGAAGTTTGGTGAGAGAATTCAGTGAAAGATGTCTTCAAGATCGCCGAAAGCGGTAGAGCTACAACAGGGAAGGGGTGCGATTCCTCCACAGGTGACGTTTGCTAGAAGGACATCTTCGGGCCGATATGTAAACTATTCAAGAGAAGATCTTGATAGTGAAATCGGCAGTGGTGAATTCATGAACTATACGGTGCATATACCACCCACGCCTGATAATCAACCGATGGACCCTTCGATTTCACAAAGGGTAGAAGAACAATACGTCTCAAGTTCGCTTTTTACAGGCGGGTTCAACAGTGTAACACGGGCCCATTTGATGGACAAAGTGATTGACTCCGAAACTAGTCATCCTCAAATGGCTGGTGCGAAAGGGTCGTCTTGTAAAATACCTGGATGTGATGGAATTGTTATGAGTGATGAGAGGGGTGTAGATATTCTTCCTTGTGAATGTGATTTCAAAATATGTCGGGATTGTTATGTCGATGCTGTGAAAACTGGTGACGGGATCTGCCCGGGATGTAAAGAGCCTTACAAACAAACAGATCTTGATAAAAACAGCGTTGACCCGCGACAGCCTTTATCTCTGCCGTCAAATATTCCAAATTCTAAAATGGAGAGAAGGATGTCATCAAAGATGGAGAGGAGGCTGTCTTTAATGAAGTCAACTAAGTCAGCATTGGTTAGGAGCCAAACAGGCGACTTTGATCATAATCGTTGGTTATTTGAGACCAGTGGGACCTACGGTTATGGCAATGCATTTTGGCCGAAAGATGAAGGAATAAGTGAGGATAGAACAGGGGTAACCGGGGCTGAACAACTGGAACTTCTTAACAAACCTTGGCGGCCTCTTACTCGCAAATTGAAGATACCTGCTGCTGTTATAAGTCCTTATCGGTATGTACATTTATGACATCGTCTTATTTTATTTTGCTATCAACTGTGTTATAAATCTTTTACTTAAGTGTCAACTGTCAAGTATCAACTTCAATTACAAAAATCATATTATTATTTTTTGTAATCTGTTTCTTGAATTCTTGCTTAAAATTTAGGAGTTCTTTTATGCAAAAAAAATAAAATTTGGGTGACTTTTGACCCATTCGATCTGGTTTTCAACTAAATTAACCTTTTTAAATCACGAGCTAACTTAAACATTTCTGTTTTTCATTCTTACATGTGTAACTTTGATCTTGGACCACAATCTATATTTTAAAAAGCGCGCTTGAGGTGCGCTTAAGTGCAAAGCGCACCTAGGCGCAAATCCGTGCGCCTTATGTAACCCTAGGCGAGCAGTTTACGAAAAGCGCAAAAAGCGCAAGAAAAAAAGCGAGAAAAACGCGCTTTTTGTACACATGATGTTTTTGAGCTTAAAATTGTTATACATGTAGCTAGAAAGGTTGTACATTTTAGTTAAATCATATATATACCTTTTTTGTATCTATATTTTGAGTAAATAATGCTAAAAACCTATAGCATATATTAAAAAAGTTATATAATTGTCTTGCGCCTCGCGTACGAAAAGCCCACCGCTTTTGCGCTTTGCGCCTCGGTTTTAGACCTCGTCGCTTTTGTGCGCTTCGCGCTTTTTAAAACCAAGAGTCCACAATAATTCAGATTTTACATAATAAGAAATAATTTAGCTGAATAACTAGCAGCTGCATGGATTCTTACGACTTTTTTTTTTTTTCTATTGTGTGTATGCAATGCAGGCTTCTAGCCTTGATTCGGATGGTTGTTCTTGGATTGTTCCTTCATTGGAGAATTACTCACCCGAATGAAGATGCGATATGGCTGTGGTTTATGTCAGTTATCTGTGAAGTTTGGTTTGCTTTCTCTTGGCTGCTTGACCAACTTCCAAAGCTCGCACCTGTTAACCGTGCAACAGACCTAAATGTGTTAAAAGAAAAATTTGAAACCCCGAGCCCCAATAACCCGTCAGGAAAATCTGATCTTCCTGGGGTAGATGTATTTGTTTCTACAGCAGATCCTGAAAAGGAACCGCCTTTAGTTACCGCAAACACGATTTTGTCAATTCTTGCTGCTGATTACCCTGTTGAAAAGCTATCTTGTTATGTTTCTGATGACGGTGGCGCTCTTTTAACCTTTGAAGCCATGGCAGAAGCCGCAAGCTTTGCCAATATATGGGTCCCGTTTTGTCGAAAGCATGCCATTGAGCCGAGAAATCCCGAGTCTTATTTTAGTTTGAAAAAAGATCCTTTTAAGAATAAGGTGAGACAGGACTTTGTGAGGGATCGCAGGCGAGTTAAACGTGAGTATGATGAGTTTAAGGTAAGGATCAACGGTCTTCCTGATTCCATTAGGAGGCGTTCCGATGCTTATAATGCTAGAGAAGAAATCAAAGCCATGAAACTTCAAAAAGAAACTGTCGGTGACGAGCTTTTGCAGCCTGTAAAGATCCCTAAAGCAACATGGATGGCAGATGCTACTCATTGGCCCGGTACCTGGATGATTCCGTCTCCAGAACACTCGAAGGGTGATCACGCAGGCATCATACAGGTGATTATTACAAGTTGTTTGAAACGAGGGTAATTTGGTAATTTTGTGCTACCTTTAACTAATTATTTGTAAAAAAAAAATGCAGGTGATGCTGAAGCCACCAAGTGATGAACCACTGCATGGTACTGATGATGAGGCGAATCCGCTTGATTTCGGTGAAGTTGATATTCGACTCCCCCTTTTAGTCTATGTGTCTCGTGAAAAACGACCGGGCTATGATCATAACAAGAAGGCTGGAGCCATGAATGCACTGGTTCGGGCTTCAGCCATCATGTCGAATGGTCCGTTCATGCTTAACCTTGACTGTGATCATTATATATACAACTCTCAAGCCATAAGAGAAGGAATGTGTTTCATGATGGATCGAGGTGGGGACCGCATCTGTTACGTGCAATTCCCACAAAGGTTTGAAGGTATCGATCCTTCTGATCGTTACGCCAATCACAACACTGTTTTCTTTGATGGAAACATGCGGGCTCTAGATGGTCTTCAAGGCCCGGTTTATGTTGGGACTGGAACCTTATTTCGTAGAACCGCGCTTTACGGGTTTGACCCGCCCCGGTCAAAAGATTATCATTCCGGTTGTTGCAGCTGTTGTTTTCCTCGGCGCAAGAAAAGCTCTGGTTCTGTTTCGTCTGCACCTGATGAAAACCGAGCTTTGAGAATGGGAGATTCGGATGACGATGAAATGAATCTTTCATTGTTCCCAAAAAAGTTCGGTAATTCGAATTTGTTGATAGACACGATTCCGATAGCAGAGTTCCAAGGCCGACCACTCGCTGACCACCCTGCGGTTAAAAACGGTCGACCACCGGTGCACTTACGATTCCTAGAGAGCTTCTAGATGCATCTACTGTTGCAGAAGCGATTAGTGTGATTTCGTGCTGGTATGAAGATAAAACTGAATGGGGAAACCGGGTTGGATGGATTTATGGATCGGTAACTGAAGATGTGGTTACGGGTTACCGTATGCATAACAGGGGATGGAGGTCGATTTATTGTGTGACCAAGAGAGATGCTTTCCGTGGGACTGCCCCGATTAACCTGACTGACCGTCTCCATCAGGTGCTTCGCTGGGCCACCGGATCAGTTGAAATATTTTTCTCGAAAAACAATGCGCTTTTAGCCAGTTCGAAAATGAAGTTCCTTCAGAGAATTGCGTATCTTAATGTCGGTATTTACCCGTTCACCTCCATCTTTTTAATCGTTTACTGCTTTCTCCCGGCCCTTTCGCTTTTCTCTGGTCAGTTCATTGTTCAGAGCCTCGACGTCACCTTTCTGGTCTACCTTCTTTCCATTACTATAACGCTTTGCATGCTGGCGGTTCTTGAGATCAAATGGTCGGGTATCGAGTTAGAAGAATGGTGGAGAAATGAACAGTTTTGGCTCATTGGAGGTACCAGTGCTCATCTTGCTGCTGTTCTTCAAGGTCTTCTAAAAGTGATAGCTGGAATCGAGATCTCGTTTACCCTAACATCAAAATCAGGCGGTGATGATAACGACGATGAATTTGCAGATCTTTACATCATCAAATGGACGTCTTTAATGATACCACCAATTGTGATTATGATGACGAATCTTATTGCTATAGCGGTCGGGGTGAGTAGAACAATCTACAGTGCTATACCGCAGTGGAGCCGTCTGTTGGGTGGGGTGTTCTTTAGCTTTTGGGTGCTGGCTCATTTGTATCCTTTCGCAAAGGGGCTGATGGGCCGAAGAGGGAGGACGCCGACTATTGTTTTTGTTTGGTCCGGGCTGATTGCGATCACAATTTCGCTTCTTTGGGTTGCTATCAATCCACCTGCTGGTGCTACTGAAATTGGAGGCTCTTTCCAGTTCCCTTGATATAAGATTTAGATATGTGAATTAGGATTTATTGTTTTGTACTGATGGTGGTTAGTAGGAGGCTGGGCTGGGCTGGGCTGGGCTACACATATTCTTCATTTCTTTGTACTCTTGATAGACAATGGTTGCAAATTGAGTTGTTTTATTTGCTTTGTTTAATTTGTGGGGTTCTGTTGTTTTCAAATGTGCCTTTACGAAAATGATGCTTAACCATTAGGGTCTGTTGGCTTGTCGCTTGCTCGGAATATGCTGGAAAAAGCGCTCGTTCATTTTCCGCTTGGTTGTAAACGAGCCAAACACGAGCAAAGCTCGGCTTGGTTCGGCTTGATATCATCATGATCGGTTCGGCTTGATATAAGTTTTGTTAATTATATACCTACACTTCTACTAGGTTTGGCTCGATGCATGTAAATATACAATTATATTTATACTCACTAGTTTAATGGTAAAACCCTAAGTCGTGAAATGACTTGAATTTTTCTTCTCATTAGTCGTTTGTCGTCAATTGTCTCCCGTTAATACTCTATGATACAATGTGACAATTATTCTTTGTAGTATGCTCATCTCCTTACTGGCCTAAACCTAAGCCTCAAGCTCGGACAGTTGAACCTCAGGCTTAGTATTATCACTCTATGCTACAAATGTGACAATTCTTCTTTGTAGCATGATCATCTCCTTACCGGCCTAAAGCTAAGCCTCAAGCTCGGACATTCGAACCTCAGGCTTAGTATCATACCATGGACGGTCAGACCTCAATCGTCACTCAACACTGGAAACATCGAAGGAAACATCCTAAATTTATGGTTGTTCGAATCGCTCGCCGCTTGCTTGGAAAAATGTGCGCTTGAAAAGGGCTCGCTCGATTTTCTGTTCAGATGTAAACAAGTCGACTGAATCGGTTCGGTTTGTATCCGAGCCAAGCATGAGCAAAGGTCTGCTCGGTTCGGTTCGGCTCGTGAACAACCCTATTCATCATCTTAGGCAGTTAGTTTGTTGCTGACTTGCTGCCATGTCTCAGGCAGCAGCTCCCTCTTCCTCTGCCGTCACAGATTTGTGGATCTAAGGTTTCAGGCATTGCTTTGCCTTACCAATAAAAGAAGCATTATTTGTTCATCTTTCTTGTGTTACAGTTTTGAAACTTTAAAGGACATGGACGTGATCTTGTGATAGAGGCTATTGACATTTAGCAGAATAGGGTATATCTTCGATAAAATGAAGGTAGCGATCGACATTGCTGCTACTAAGCGTTACAGAAGGGTGGATTTAAAAAGGTATCAACGTTGTTCGGATATGAAAATGGGTTCCGATTTTAAAGTTGTGTTAGAAAAAAAATTCAAAATGAGTTCACCCGCTATATTCTATATTCCGAAACAATTTTGCCAATCCCTATTCTCCAAACAAGAATGTCTAAAATAACAAGTATAAAAGTACCTCGTGCAAATATAAAGTTGCAGGGGACAGACAGGGAAATGGCTGAATCCAAGTATGAGCTATTCAGCTTCCCTTTAAGATCAACACAAAAAGACAACAGACTGATGACTAGAACATCCATTATATTACTTTTGAGCTTAACCACAGAATCACATTTGAAAAATAATCAACTTATCTTGGTATTTGAAGAATTAAACTCAGTATCTGATGGCTTGTTTTCACTTTCCTCCATCACATTGTCATCCACGGGCCCTGAGTCCATATCATCATTCGCATCACCCTCCTGTTTCTGTTCAAGAAACTGCTCCCATGATGGGTCATACGCAGTCAGATATTTCTCCATTTCCGTCAGTAAATTGCTGTCCCATTCCACATCAGCATCAGGAGAAAAACTCCCTATGTCTAATGCCAGTTTTTCATCCAGCAGTGCTTGATTTGGTGCTTCGGCGTTCATGTAACTGTCACTGGATATGTTGACATCTGTCATCATTTCTTGCAACTGTGAGAGATCAGACACATCAGACAAATCTTGACCGTCAAGAATTGGGCTTGTAGCTGGGAAATGATCTGCTGCGACCACTTCAGAATTTGATTCTAGAGGTGCCGAAAGTACATCTGTCACTGCTGGTAAATAAGATTGAGCAGAAGCTGGTGGCGTGACATCTTGAAGAGTAACTCCTGAGCTAAAAGCATTCAAACGGGATGAAGAAGTATCTAGTTTCATTATTTGTTTTAGCATTGCTTGTGCAGCGTCATTCATATTGGGTTGGTATCTAACAATCCTTCCATCAGAAGTATGTTCATTTGATATAACTTCATCTTCTTTATACCTACGTTTTTTATTCCCTTCTGTAATGAGACGAGTACTTTCATTTTGCTGTTGTACAAAATGGGCCAAAAACCCGGGGCTGTTAACTGCTTTTGCCAAAAACGACATCATTTGTTGCTGTCTTTGTTCCATTCCCTGAAGACGTTGAACCATTGACTGCATTTGATTATCTGTCGTTTGTTGTTGCTGTCTTAACCTCACAAGTTCTTGCATTAGAACATTTTTGTCTCTTTTTAGTCTCTCCACCTCTTCTTCTAGACCAAATTTTCCAACTTCAACACATGCACCAACCGAGGATGTTTGTTGATGAGGTTGTTGAGGCGGTTGCGGGTGTCCTGAAGCAGATTTTCTGCGAACAATAGTTTTTAGCAAGTGTTTTTGACCACGCAGAAATCCTTCATTCGCAAATTCCCATCGATCGGGATCAACTTTTCTAAATCCCTGTTTATTGTCACAATCAAAGAAACAATAGAAGAGGATCAAATTAGCAGGTGCATAATAAAACAAACAAGACATAAGAAGTGTGTTAAAGTGGATAAACATAGTTGTTATCAAGAACATGCATACTAGGCATCCACATAGTCACCGTTAACATGTTATAATTCAAAACTTAAATAACACAAGCATGATTTCATGCATATAAATTTATAGAAACAAATAACTAACACTACACATCCTGTAAGGTTAGATGCAGATAAATAGGTGCACAAAATAATGTACCCGATTAACAGAGATGAACATAAAAAGGATAGCAAAATCAAGAAGGCAAACAGACAAAGAAATATAAATTGTGGACCTATGGTTTAAGCTACAAATTAACTCTAAACCAAGTTCAATTAACTGCCATTTTGAGAAGGGAAAACAAAGTGAGTCAACTGTTCGCGATTTCGAAACAAACAATTTTCCCAACTACATACACAAAACACAGGGTCAACATTGGTTGACTTGGTTCTGATTCAAAACAAAATCAATAACCGATGTTTCGTTTTTTAGATTTCCATAACTGATCAGTTAGGTTAATGGGAAAGGCGGTTCAGTTTACTTGTTTATGCTGTTCCAGGCGTGGTTCAATTCAAGCCCATTTTAGCAAACAAACCCAATCCGGTTTTGAGCCAAATAAGAAAAACAAAAAGCCTATTAACTTATAAAGAACAAAGGGGGAACAAATAATATCATCGTTATCAAAAAAGTCGCAACAAAACTTCTCGGACATATACTATCTTATATATAAAAAAATATAAACGTTGGTTCTAATGGCGGTTTGGTGCAGTAATTTAAACAGATTACAGATGTAACCAATAGCGAACCATAAAGTGATAAAACTCCTTATAAAAATAACATAACCGAACCACCGATTTCTCAACTGGTTATGTTATATCTGTTACCATCAAATGTCTAAAATCAGCATCTGCCAACCTTGTTTTCATCTTTTTTCCAAATACCACGAATCGCTACTTATCTCACTATCTTCTCTAGTTCTCTTCATGTTCTCCAATTATGACTGAAGCAAGTAACTAAAGTACTTCTCATAGTTGTTAAAAGCCATCGCCTATTGCGCCTAGGCCCATTTTTTACGCGAGGCGATGCAATGGCTCTTTAAGTCAAGGCAATTGCGTTTTAATTCTCCAGATGATGGTTTAGGGGCAGATTCCTACGAGATTTCTAAATTCTGGAGAGTTTCGATCTAAATTCTCTAAATTATGGCTAGATTCCAAGCAGATTCTACTTGTATTTAAGGAATACTACTTTTATACACTAATACATTAACATTTTAAAACTTTTGATACTAATTAAATAATATTAAATGTTATATAATAGCTTTTGTTTGCTTTATTTGAAGAATTTTCTAATAGATAATATATTTATACTTTTTTCTTTGTTCGCTTTTGTTTTCTAAGGCCTTCACTTTTTTTACACCTTTAGCCTAGGCCCTAGGCGCGCCCTACGCGCCTGGCGCCTTTGATAACTATGGTGCTTCTAATCATAAATTGTGCAATAACCAAAAGAGTATAAGCCTAAAAAATTATCTATAAGGTCTGGAAATAATATAATAAATCATGTAGGGAAAATAATAATAATAAAAAAAAACTACATCTAGATATGATTCCAACTAACAATTAACAAATAACATAAAAAAAATCAATCAATGAGCAAAAGGAAACAGAAGTATACATAAGTATTGAGCTGACGAACAAAGCTGGAGAAGTTATTATGCTTGAAGTATTTAGGCAACAGATCCCTAGCGAACTCCGGTGGGTCCCACACAACGAAGCTATTATTCGTAGCACTCCATGAGACAACCTTATCGGTGGCCGGATCATCGACCATATCGTAGGTTTTTACTAAGAACGGTGGCGGAGCATTGGCAGTGGACATCGGAGGCGGCGGAGCGGCGGAACTGGCACCGTCTGATGCGGTGGCGGAACCATTGGTGTGAGTACGAGGTTCCATGGTGGGGTTGATTTAAGGGTTTAGGAGTGTCATTGATGGAAGGTGTAATAATAATAATAATAATAATAATAAAATATAAACCCTAATTGAAGGTTTTTAGAGGAAGTGTGGAGAGGACTATGGAAGAAGAAAGCGGTGATTAGATAGGGCCATTGGGGTCGAGTATGATGATGAAAGAGAGACACTAGAACAATGTTTTTTTATTTAACTAACACTCTATTCCGGTGTAGGGGGGGAGGGAGCGCCACTAAAGAAGTTTACTAATTTCTACCAATCATGCACTGACACATCACTTTACTTTACTGATTTCTTTCACTGAAATGTTTTTTGGTTCACGGATCCACTACCAGCACCGGTGGCGGCGGTGTTACCGTGTTGGTAGCCAAAACGTAAGTTATATCTGATAAAAAAAATGCAAGTTATATATGATTAAACGCAAGTTATATCTGATAAAACGCAAGTTATACCTGATAAAAAGAAGTTAGTTATATCTGACAAAAAACGCAAGTCGTATCATGATAAAACGCAAGTTATTAACCCAACAAAAATTAAAAAAAAAAAAACAAAAAGTATAGCAATAGGGTATGCAAATGAAAGAGGATAAAAAGCTTGTTTTATGGTATATTTTTTTTTAAAAAATAATGTCATATGAAAAAGTTATTGACATTTAAAAAATGGGGGTGGAACTCAACAATTGTGGGTTATACATATTTTGTCATTCTCCTTCTATTTTAGAAACTCAATGTATACTTTTCCCATTTTAATCTCATCCATTGATTTACTTTGATCAAAAGTCCAACATGCTTCTTATCCTTTTACGCTAAACTTCTTTTTACACTAAATTTTCTCAATAAGAGACATACACAACTAGGGATGGCAACGGGTCGGGTATGGGTCGGGTTTGGCTAATACCATACCCATACCCGGTTATAAAATCTCATACCATACCCGTCCCATTACCCATCGGGTTTTTGTTGGGTATTACCCGTTGGGTATAGAGGATACCCGCGGGTATCGGATATACCCGTTGGTATTTGCATGTATATATATATTTTTATTTTCTCGTATAGTCTTATGTTTTAAGAAATCTGAGTATATAAAATTGTAATAAGTAACATATATATTATCATTACCATAATAATCTTTGAAACATTTTATATGTAAATATATTTTATAGTATGAATTTTGAAAACTATTTATATATTTCGTAGCATATAAATATAAATAATAATGTTATTAGAATATATATTTTAGACGAAAAGTTTATTCTTCAAATAATGAATCTATTAGAATGAAACATTACTAAAAAATAGTTAAGAAAAGATATATATAAAACTTAAAAGTATTCGGGTATATATTTCGGGTAAACGGGTATTTAGTTTCGGGTAATCGGGTCGGGTATCACCTAATACCATACCCGTCCCATACCCGCGAAATATTTTTTTTCCAATACCAAACCCGTCCCATACCCGTCGGGTATCGGGTATACCCGTCCCAAATGCTTCGGGTTTCGGGTATACCCGTCGGGCTCGGGTTTTTTTGCCATCCCTATACACAACTCATAAAGAAATAGACAATCCATTGAAGCCCCGTTGCAATATAAGCAAAAGCTCAGCACTTAGTCTCATTGCTAGAGCGAGCAACAATATATTGTTGCTTAGAACTCAAACCGATAAGACAAGAACCAATAAACACACAACCTCCTCTAGTTAGGGCTGTAAACGAATACGAACAACACCTAGTTCATGTACGTTTGTTAAGGAAATAACATGTTCACGAATTATTCATGAACACTTACCAAACGATATTTTATGTTCGTGTTCCTTTGTTAAGGAAATAATGTGTTCATGAACAGTTACCGAATGAGATTTTTGTTCGTGTTCGTATGTGCGTATTTGTTAAATTTAAGTGTCAGGCAAAAGCGGACACAAAAAAACACAAATGAATGTAAACGAACACAAAAAAACACATAGTAAATTCCGAATAAAATCAGCATTTTTCATCACAAACATTGCCTGCACAAAATATGTTAATCCAATTACTCCAATATACTTGACATAATCTTGATCACATAATTTTTCATTAAAACACAAAATTATGATATTAAACTTAAAATTCCCGTTCAATCAACCCAAAATAGTAGTTAATCCATCGAAATAGGTACAGTAATATTAATATTAATATTAATATGTGATACACTAATATATGTTAAATAATCAATCGTTAGGAAATTTGAAGTATTTAAATTAAAATAAAAAGTTAAAAACCCTAATGAACTATCAAACACAAATAAACTGGTCAATAAACGTTTGATTTGTTTACGTACCTACCTCTAGCAAGCAACTATCAACTTAACAACCGACGCATGTATTGGCAATTAGAAGTAAATACAGGGGCCAAACCTGGTAGCATAAAATGAAACTTAATAAAAATAAAACTTTGGTTCGTGAACCGGTTAAAGGAAGGAAGGAAGGTGAATTTGGCGGGAAAGGAAAGGAAAGGAAACGAATGAGTTCATCGGCGGTAGAGACAGAGTCACCGGATCTGGTATGTGAGCTGGATAATGTTCAAGGCGTCGTCGACGCTCTCACTTCAGTCCGATGGAAACGACATCAGGTTCTTTTAACATTAATTGAAAAACCTAGGGTTTTAAGCAAAACAGTCTGCAATCTAACCAATTCATAAATCATACATATCTGTTGATGAATTAGGATGCAGTTTTGGAATTAAGTGAGCATGGAATTGTATTAATCGTTGAGGATACTGGCTGTCTTCAAGCTAAGGTTTATCTACAACGTGAGGTACCTTCTTATACTGCTTTATAATCCCTCCCTTCAATACACAAATATTATTTGTTTATTTGCTTCATTATTATTATTATTATTATTATTATTATTATTATTATTAATTTTTTTTGTAGCTTTTTGTTCGTTATGAGTATAGTGCACATGGTCGACCTAGGTTTGGAGTAAGTTTGGGACTGTTTGTGGATTGCCTTAATACATTTTGTGTTCCTGGACATTCTGGCGCAATCGAGTTCCAGTATCCCGGTCCGGATATGCAGCTTCTTCTTAAGTACGTTTTTTTTAAAGTGGCATAGTTTATTTTATACGTTTTCCGGTCATCTTAAGATGTTAATATTTATGTAGTTTTAAGTGCTTTGACATTAGCAGCCACATTACTAATTTTAGCGTTATTTTACTAATTTCGTGAAAATAACGTTAAAAATGACGGACGGTTAATCATGCATCAGGTGGTGGCGTTGATAGCCAAAAGACAAGGGTGTACATGACCAGTCGGGTTTGTCCCGATTGCTAAATGTTATGTGCCTTATGTCTAAGGCTTGATACAAAACCACCATTGAGCCGGGGGTCTCACTGGAAGCAGCCTCTCTATTCCCACGGGGTAGAGGTAAGGCTGTCTACATCTTACCCTCCTCAGACCCTACCTTAGCTTTTGCTATAGGTGGGATTAACCGAGTATGATGATGATGATGATGAAGCCACATTACTCAATTATACAACTGCTTTGTTTCGGTTACTATTATAAAACGAGTCAACTTAAAATGGGTACAAATGAGCGAGAACCACCTACTAGTCGGCCCACCACTACATCGCCATCTCCAGTATTGTAATAATTGTTTCAAAATAATTGCTAGCCTATTTCACAATGTCTCTTGATAATCTAAAATTTCCACCTAATTATGGAATCAAACAGTCGCTATATCTTTCTAGAGTTGTATTTGCTTTTTTGAGCTGAATTTAGTCTGACCCTCCGTGAATGGTACTGCCTTGGCTGCTAACCAAAAACAAGCCTAGAAGTTTATATATAACGAGCCATGTTGTCTAAAATAGGAGATTCTAAAGCTTACAATGTTGCAGAAGGCGCTAGGCAGGCGGTGAGGTCCAGCCTAGGGACTAGTCGGGACTCGGGACTAGGCGAAATTAGGCAGAGTTAGGTGGAATTAGGCGTTTTGGTATTTTTTATACGTATTATACACACACACACACACAAATTTAGGTGTTTTTTGAAAATATGTTAAGATATATACACAATACTTAGATATATACACATAATACTTAGAAATTTAGAAAAAAAAAATAAAAATAAAAATAAAAATAAAAAATATAAATCCACTGCCTAGGCCCGCCTAGGACTCTGCCTAATGGCCAAAACGCCTAGATCTTTGACTAGCCCCTTATTCCGATTTTGGTCACCGCCTAGGCCGATTTTTACAACACTGAAAGCTTATTATCATGGCACAATGACACAATATGGTTGGTTATATGAAAGAAATGAGTGAGGAGACAACTTTACAAACCTGGGCAGAAAATGTTGGTACCTTTTATTTTCTAACTTTCATGCATCCGAGGATTAATATATCGCTGTTTTTTTCTATTTGTCAGATCTACCGATTCATTAAGTAGTTCTACTTATGCGGAGATCAGAACTAGGATCCCCGACACAATTTCGTGGGACTACAATTTTGAACCTGCAGGGAGCACTCCCATCAGTTTTACTGTTAAGGTAGCTATTTTCCTATTACAACTGATATTATACTTTATATCTTATAACTTCAAATGTTTAGACAATCTTTACTTTACTACAAACTACAGTAAAAGTATCAACCTAATGTTTTTTTTATAAATGAATTTAAAGTCATCAGCCTTAAAGGAAGCTATTGATGATCTGGAATGGCCAGGATCAAGCATCCAAATAACCTTGCAACCAGCTCCTCCATCAGTTACTTTTAAAGGGGAAGGCCATGGGGACTTGCAGATAGACTTCATGTATTATGCAAACATGGATCTCCTGTCTGCATTCAACTGTGATCAAGTTGTTTCTCACAGGCATGTAATGCTTATTTTAATCAATTTTATTTCAGAACTACTAATTATAGAGTATCTGTGTTGTGTGACGCTGTAGGTACAAGTATAAGTTTCTTCGCGCAACAACTTCCAACATACCAAGCAGTGTTATTAAAGATAACAGAGGAAGCAAACTGACAATTGGGCGAGGCGGGATGTTAAAAGTTCAACACTTGGTCTCTGTTGCAAGGCCGTCTACTTCCCACCAGCATATTGATTCTGTTGGCTATCAGCCGCCCAGCCGCATTGCTTACATTGAGTTCTTTGTGAAGCCACAAGTAGATGAAGAAAACGCATATGATTCCTAGAATACTGATATTCGTTTACTGATCGTGTGGTAATGTTTATTCCAAAACATGTATGATAAGTTGATAACTCCTTAAAGCTAAATCAAAGACACCAGTTGGTTATCTGGTTAGAATTGATCAAATGGATTTTACTAGTCTAAAGTATTACAACAGAATGACAGGTTATGTGATCAAATACTGCACAAATAATGTAGCAAACATTCACTCGATCCTTGTTTAACACTTTCACCTCGGAGTATATTAATAACAAATAACAAAAGAAATGAATCGGCGTAATTTCTTTTACTGCTATCCAACTGTGTGTTGTTTGCAACCTTTTGGACCGAAGTGTTGTGAGCCACGCCTGACTATCTTTCTACACAAGTAACAGTAGTGGCTTTGACATGCCCAGCAAAATATGTGATTGTTGTTTCCAACCTAACCGGCCACAAAACAAACATCAATAACTTCCCCAAAATTATAATCACTAAACATATGCTATTGAATGTTGACTCACCTTTACATTGACCTGACCACATTGAGGGCACATATGACCATGATCACCAAACAGCTGAACTTGTACCTGGCCTATTACTTGTCGTGGGTTCATCTGTTCCTCCCAGTTTCGAATTTCTTCTTGTGGAAAAAGTTCACAAGCTCCATCCCTTCAACAATGATGAAGATATTCATTACGTCACCACCAAAGTTTGATCATGAGACTGACCCGACTAACCAACATATAATTGTGAAAATGAAAAGGCAGATAAGCGAAGAGGGAACCTGAAATGTTCATATCCGTCTATGACCTTGTTACAACGATAGCAGAAATAGTTGCCGCAGTTTTGACACACCATTTTATTACAACCTTCGGTTCTTGAAATTGCCATTTTACAAGACGGGCATTGTTTTGCATCACGGAGTATCTCTCTCACACTAAGAAGCTCTTGTATCATTTCTTGTTCACGTTGCCTTTGTTTATCTTTCATTTGAGTTGACGATTGTCTCTCCTGCACCAACCAAAACGTGATGACATTTATCCAAAAACATGGTCGAAAAGGGTGGGTAATTCAACATGTAAATTTGAGTTATGATTAAAAGTTAACACAGTTTGGGATAGGATAACCTATAACACTTCTTTTACTTTTAGGCGTAAGAGATAAAACATAACCTAGAAGCAATCTATATCCGCCACTGATTACAAGCACAACGCAGTAATGCATTTCTGGCCATTTGCATTTAACATAAATACAACAATTTATTTTATTTTTCATCTTAATATCACGTAAAGCATAACATAAAGTTACCTGCAATATACGGAGCTTCATTTCTGGTGTAATACACATGATGCCAACATGGCGTTTTTCCCTGCAAAGTGTGCAGAAACTAAAGAAGCATTTAGAGCATTGAGCATCTTGGTCTTCATCTTCGATGCATGGTGTTTCACATCTTGGACAATAAACCACATCCGACATTGATTCGAGAGATTTTTGTAACGTAAGTGATTCCCATTTTTCAAATTCTTCATCACCAAGTAACCGCTTCAAACGACCAGGTGGAATCATGCCTCCACATTTTGGAATGGGGCAACAAAGCTTAGTCACAGTACCGTCTTGTATATGAACGTCAGTGTAGCTTTTCATGCATTTCTCACAGAAGAAATGCTGACATGGCAATCTTATGAATTCAGCACCTATGATAAAAAGCAATTCAACACACGAAATTTGAACGCCAGACTTATGATCTATATCCGTAATTTTAAAACAATATTTGAAGCATCATATAGAAGATTGAAACGTACCTGCAAATTCACCAAAGCATATGCAACATTCTTGCAAGGTCTTAAGAAAATTCTCAAGCCGTTGTTCTTCGTTATAACTCTTCAACGAAGGAACATCAACATCAGGGGAGACACATCCCGAGAGTGCACGCGGGTCCCTTCGGTGTTCCACACCATACGGGCCAAGAACTATTTCTTTATCAAATCCAAGAAAAGAAATAGCAGAACCATGCAACCATTCAGCCCATGAGTAAATAACTTCCTGCCCTTGTAGTTCATTCCATATCGAGTCCAACATCGAACACAAGCTTGAAATTTTTGAAGCATCCAACCATTGTACCGAAATTGTAAAATACGGAGGGAGATGTGTTGGGTATGATTTGGGTAATACACAGGTGAAAATTATCGGTGGGATATACTTAACTTGAAAAGAGTACGAAAAACCTTCCGTATTACCGGTATCCGTATTTAAGTTTTGGGAGGAATTTAGCTTTGTAGAAATGGTTAGTTCTTCAGGAGTATCAATGTATATATGAATCTACATTAGAACATAAGAATATGTTTATAGTATCGCGACATTTCTTGCTAAGTTGAATCCATATAACCTTAAAACAATTACGGTACCTGAAAAGATCGCAGCCCATTATAGTTGTCAAGAATAAACATGTTCTCTCCATAAATGGATTCCATAGCCAATACCTACAATCAATTAATAATCTTTAAGTTGAAAACTTAAAAAACATAAAATCTACGTAATGCGGTTAAAACTAGTTCGACTAGGGTTCGCAATTCAGAAAGGGGTGGCGGCGCAGCTTGTTGCCCGTCTACCTTCTATTGTGATGTAACGTTCGTATTTCGTTTTAATATGAAAGTTAACAATTTCCTAATATATATATATATGAAGATTATACAACATATATGTATACACACACAACATACAAAATCAAGATTAACATACAATCCAAGATCAATATGTAGCAAATTCAAGGATAATACAACAATGTCTTTATCCCTTTGGCCTTTGATACCTTTGGCTCCCTAGCGCCAGAAGCTATTCGTTTCTTGACCAGGGTCCAACGGGTCGTCCACAGCAATAGTTCATCTCCACGGGGGCAAGGATTTGTCTTTGGTAGACTAGGGTTCGCAATTCAGAAAGGGGTGGCGGCGCAGCTTGTTGCCCGTCTACCTTCTATTGTGATGTAACGTTCGTATTTCGTTTTAATATGAAAGTTAACAATTTCCTAATATATATATATATATATGAAGATTATACAACATATATGTATACACACACAACATACAAAATCAAGATTAACATACAATCCAAGATCAATATGTAGCAAATTCAAGGATAACACAACAATGCTAATAACAAACAGATGGCAAGGTTAAGTCAATTAACAGTAACACTAACATAAATCAATTAAAACCATTAAAAAATCATATAAATTTACCTCATCCACCTGTAACTGATCATTTTGTGTAAGCAACTCATCTGATAAATCAGGTTCTTCACCAAACAATCTTAAATTTTCAAACTTTTTCACAACATCAACATCAACATCATCCTTATTCCCATCAAACCCCTTACTCAATTCCTTCTCTTTCTGTTCTTCCTGGACCACTACAGACTCTGCTTTCTCTTTATTCCCATCTTTATTATTATTATTATTATTATTATTATTATTATTATCAGCTTCCCCTTGTGTCTGGTATAAATTCAATGAACCCAGATCATTATTCTTCACAGGTTGAGACCCAGAAGCTCGATTTCTTGATACCCATGTGGGTTTTCGAGGTGATTTAGAGGTTGAAGGCTGGGTTGAAGATCTGGGGTCAGATTGTTTTGGTTGATGATCATAAAGAGGCTTGATATTCCAAGTTTCGTCAAGGTTTTTTTGGTGAGGTTTTCCTCCTCTTCTGCCGCCTCTTTTCATCGTTTAGCGGCAGTCGTTCGTTTGTTGGCGTTGTCTCCGGTTGCTATTTATAGGATCCGAACCCGGCCCATGATCCAGTTTCTAATGGGCTTATTGACCTTTGTTCACTAAGGTGCTGTTTGTTTTTTTGTGCATAAACACTTCTGACCTTTTTTGTCTGCGTCACGCAGACGTGCGCAGACGTTTAGGGTCTGCAGATTGTTTGCTTTTTGGAAGACCTTTCATTTAAAAAGGTCTTCCTGACATCTTCTTGGTGCAGACTTGTTACAAAGTCTTCAAAGGTCTTCTCAACTTCTCTTCTTCTCAACCACCACCACCACCATCACCATCACCATCACCACCACGGTCCACCACCACCACCACCACCACCACCAACCACGGTCCACCACCACCGTTCACCACCACCACCAACCACGGTCCACAACCGTTCACCACCACCCACCACCGTCCACCACCACCGTCACCGTCCACCACCACCACCCACCACCACCGTCTACCACCACCACGGTCTACCACCACCGTCCATTACCACCACGGTCCACCACCACCGCCGCCACCACCCACCACCACCACCGTCCACCACCAAACTGCTGTAAAAATCAGTTTATTTAAATTTCAGTTTATTTCAGCAGATTGCAGACATTAACAAACAAATAGTCTTCTTTTTGCAGACTGTAGACCTTTGGTCCACCTCTTCTCCTGCAGATGTGGTCCGCAGACTGCAGACCTTTTCTTGCAGAAAAAACAAACAACACTAAGTCTCGGGTATGAATTCAGTGGTTGGCATATTACTACCAAGTAGAATCAGTGACATAGTTTGCCTCTGTCAGGATTCAACAATGAGACCTTCCTGATAGGTACCCTACCTAAATGGGTAAACCTTCAGCAAAAAAGCAAGGAGAGGCAACACAACAAAACCGCCAAACCACCAAGTTACATCACTTACAACCAATTTACATGAAATTGAAATTGAACCATTATCTTCGAGTAATACCTTTGTGTCCCGACCGGTTCTTTAGCCATATAAATCTATGTGACTTTATGTCATTGATAATTTTCTCTATCTGTGCCTGTTTACTGTTGAAAATGATTTCGTTTCTGAGCTTCCATATGCTCCAACATGCTATAATAATGACCCATGTAGAATTTATTTTTATACCCTGTCTTTATATACCATTGCATGTAGTTCGAATAAATCCTTGATCTCAAAGGCAGATATATGTGAGAGTTTACACCATGAACTAATATGTTGCCAAATAGTTGAAGACACAATGCATGAATGTCTCCATCGGTATTAGTGACCAAAATCTATTGCTTCCATGAAAAGAGTTATCACTTTTGTTCCTCATTTTTAGAATGCCACCCCATTCAGCAAATGAGGAGCGTTATTTATATCTTTTAAGAGGGCACGGTCCTAAACACCCTTGTTCTTTTGATTTATAATTCTTTCCCATGCTGCTCAATTGTACTTTTTGTTTCTCCTCGCGTCCTCCCCATAGGAATTTCCTCTTGATTGCTTATAATCCATCAAGAACTAACATGTACTTTGTAGAGTGAAAAATAATAAGTGTGGAGACTTTCTAAATCTGATTTCAGGAGTGTTAGCCGGCCACCAATAAAGTGTTAGATTTACTCATCTGCAGGTATGTTATGAGTTGGATTTTAGTGTTTTTTTCGTTATGGACTTACGGTTGTTTCAAAATTCTTAACCGTCATCAAGGCAAACAATATTTTTAAAATGAATTTAAAAACATATAAAAATCTATCTATATATATATTGCAAAGGGATTAATCTTACATGTCATACTCTTATGCAAACTCTCCTTTGAGATATGCCACATAGGATGTGATGTGGCAAGTGTAAACCAATTAAAAAAATAAATAAATATGATTTAACCTAATCTATTAAATACTTAATTTACTAAATCTAAATATTAAAAGTTTATTATTTTTTCTCTCATGTTTCCTCCCATAACTTTTAAATGTTAATATCTTTTATATACGAGATTTTTTAAAGAAAAAAATTACACAAAATTAACGAGCGTTTTATTATCTTTCCAACGAGTACCATAGTGCTATATAAAAACGGAGAAAAAAATGACTATTTTTTGTAACCCGACAGCTATTGTGTCGGGTTTGGGGTTAGTTTAAAAAAAATTGTGGGTTTGGGTCGGGTCTGGGATTAGGTGATACCCGACCCGATTACCCGAAACAACATACCCAAATACCCGAACTATATACCCGATCATATACCCATGAATTTTTTAACGCATCACATAACCCTTAGACTAATGCGTTCGATATTTCAATAATTAATTTTTTTTCTTATTTCATGTTAGTTCTTTTTATAATGATCGATTACAAACTTCCGAATTCATTTGTAATGGCACTAGATTTAGACCCCGGCCCAGAGATTCGTTTTTTTTTAATATTTGAATATGATAACTTATGGCAAAGATTTGTTTAAAATAATAATAATAATAATAATAATAATAATAATAATAATAATAGTAATATATTTTATTATGTCATATTAAATATTTCAACCCGGGACGCCCCGGGATAAAAACTAGTGATAAATCTATAATTAAATTTTCTTAATAAGTATCTCTTTACCGGGTTACAAACCAACGAATATTTCAATATCTTTTATTAGAAGAACCACATGAATAGAAGGAAAAAAGATAAATCAAATTTCCCTCTTATGTTTCATGATGACACAACTTGAAAATAGTCTTCCAATCTAGGGAACACCCAGGGACTGGAGGTGTAAAAAACCAGTTCCTAACTTGAACCGGTACCACATGAAAAACCTTTGTTTGAACCAAAACGCTTCCAACCAATGGCGAAGCTTGAGAATTCGGACCGAGGGTCGAAAGTATATAACTATTTAAAAACTTAAGGGGGATCGAAACGTATATACCAAAAAAATTATATACAAATACTATATAATTTGAACTTCTGAGCAAAAAGTCCGGGGCGGGCGACCCCCGTGCCCCTTAAAACCTCGCCACTTCTGCCAACCCACAGGTTTGCATAGGTTTAGATATTTCATCAAGCGAAAATGGCATGGACCCGAACCATTTTAACCCAAACCGGTGCCAAGCCAACCCAGCCCGCAGGTTTTGGGTACTGGTTTGGGCCCGAACCGGTTTCATCAAACCCAAATCTATTTGGATAGGGTTCAATTTTTTCCTATAAAACCAGTTTAAACAACTTTGGCCTCAAATCGATTTTGACCGGTTTGGCAAAAAAAAAAAAAAAAAACTCAAATATACACCGTTTAATCCTTTTAAGTTTAAGAATTACGTTGATAGTTCCCATTATTAATGTAATTCTTAAACTTGAGAAGATTAAATCAGTAATTTCATATAAGCCATTAGCCATATGCATCATTCATTCATATAATTTACTAAAAAAAATTAAAAAAAATACTTGACTAGCTCTAGTCTCTAGAGTCTTGATTCTTGAACATGATATCGAATTTGCTGTTATGATCTTATGTTAGATTGAAAGTTGAAACCCCTAACCTATTTCATGGTAAACATTCACTTTTCAAACCATAAGACCAAGACTATCCAACCGTGTGCTGTTTGCAACCCTTTGGACCGAAGTGTCGAGAGCCTCGCTTAACAATCTTTCGACACAAGTAACAGTAGCGTCCGAGACATGCCCAACAAAGCATATGATTTTCGTTCCCAACCTGACCACAAAACAAAGCATCAATAACTTCCCTACATTAATTATACAATCTCTAAGCATGTAACAACAGTAGGCCTGTAAATGAACCGAATGTTCATGAACTGTTCGGCCGGAAGTTCGTTTATTTAAATAAATGAACGAACACGAACACAATTTTTTGTTCGTTTAATTAAACGAACGAACATGAACACACGTGTTAGTTCATTTATGTTCATGAACGTTCGTTTATGTTCGTTTATTTTGTTCGTTTAATTAAACTTAGCTTTATTTTTATTATTTATTTCCTTTTGTTTAGTAACCTTAATTCATATGTTCTAAAAACTTAACTCTAAGCCTAACATTCTAAACATATCACTTATTAGCCGCTCTTCACACTTCACAGCCCCACACTTCACTTCCGCTCTCCACCCTAACCCTAACACTCATTTATGTTCATGAATCATTATTAACTTGTTTTTGTTTGTGTTCGTTTATGTTCATTTGTGTTCGTTTATATTGATCATTTGTGTTCGTTTATGTTCATGAACTATTCATTTAGCTTTAAATGAACGAACATAAACGAACACGAACACGACAAATTTCTTAATGAACGAACACGAACACAAAAATGTGTTCGATTACGTGTTCGTGTTCGGTTAAAGTTAAATGAACAAACACGAACACGCTTGTGTTCGTGTTCGTTCGGTTCGTTTACAGGCTTAAACAACAGATGTATTATTTGACTCACCTTCACATTATTTTCACCACATTGAGGACATGGATGACCATGATCACCAAACAGATGAGCGTATAATTCGCCTATTTCTTGTCGTGGGTTCACGTCTTCATCCCATGTTTGTATTTCTTCTTGCGGAAAAAGTTCACAAGCTCCATCCCTTCAAAAGTGATTAGTAAAATGATGGATTAGTTCAAGGACAAAGTTTTTATTGTTTTTGATAATTTAATAACAAAGGCAAGATTACCTGAAATGATCATATCCGTCAATGGTCATGTTACAGCGGTAGCAGAAATACTTGCAACAGTTTTCACAGACCATTTTATTACAACCTTCAGTTCTTGAAATTGCCATTTTACAAGAGGGACATTGTTTTGCGTCGCGAAGTATCTTTCTCACGCTAAGAAGTTCATTTATCTTGTCTTGTTCACGCTGCCTTTGTTTACCTTTCATTTGCCTTGACGTTTGTCTCGCCTGCACCAGCATTTATATATAATTATTCCAAAACATTATCGAAAAACATGTTAAAGTAAATCATAACGTTACCTGCAATATACGAAGTTTCATTTCAGGTGTAGCACACATGACGCCAATATGGCGTCTTTCGCTGCAAAGTGTGCAGAAACTAAAGAAGCACTTAGTGCATTGAGCATCATGGCCTTCATCTTCTATACATGGCGTTTCGCACCTTGGACAATAGACCACGTCAGTCATAGATTCCAGTGTTTTTTGCAGTGTAAGTGATTCATTTTTCAAACTCGTCATCGCCAAGTAATCCCTTCAAAAGACCCGGTGGAATCATGCCGCCGCATTTTGTAGTGGGGCAACAAAGCTTATTCACAGTACCATCTCGTACAAGAACATCCGCGTAAGTTTTCATGCATTTTTCGCAGAAGAAATGCTGACATGGCAATCTTACAAACTCAGCACCTATCATTAAAAGCAATTCAACATAGTAAGAACTTGGTTTTAAAAAGCGCTAGGCGCACAAAAGCGACGAGGTCAAAGCGCGAAGCGCAAAAAGCGTGGGATTTTCGTACCCGAAGTGCACACTAATTATATAATTTTTTTTATATATCCCGTATATATTCCATGAGTTTTTAGCTTCATTTACCCAAAATATAGCTATAAATAAGGTTTTTATGTGATTTTACCTATATGTACAAGCCAAAAACACTAAGGTACAACATTTTTATGCATAAAAATACTCAGGTTACGTGAGGTGCGCGCCTCAGGGAGAAAAGCGCTTGAAATTTGACAAAAAAGTGCCTGAGGCGCGCGCCTTTGGGAAAAAGGATAAGCGCAAAGCCCTGAGGCGCCCTAGGCTGCGCCTAGGCGCGCTTTTTAAAACCCAGAGTAAGAAAAATCACTCAAATATTTTTTTCTATTCAGAAGGGGATGACAGCGCAGTTTGTAGCCCGTCTACCTGCTATCCTTATGTAATTTGCCCTTTATTCCCAATTTAAAGTGCAATTGACCCCCCCCCCCCCAAAAAAAAAAAAAAAAAATGATGTATTTTCATACAGAATTACCTGCAAATTCACCAAAGCATATGCAACATTCTTGCAAGGTACTAAGAAATTTCTCAAGCCGTTTTTCTTCGTCATAAATCTTCAATGACGGAACATCAACCTCAGGGGAGACACATCCGGAAAGTGCACGCGGATCCCCTTGGTATTCCACACAATACGGGCCAAGAACTATCTCCTTATCGAATCCAAGAAAAGAAATAGCAGAGGTATGCAACCATTCAGCCCATGAGTAAATAACTTCTTGACCATATTGTTCTTCCCATATCGAATCCAACATTGAACACAAGTTTGAGATTCTTAAAGAATTCAACCATTGTACAGACATAGTAAAATATGGAGGGAGATGTGTCGGGTATGATTTGGGCAATATACATGTCAAAATTATCGGCGGAATATACTTAACTTCAAAGTAATCTTCTGAACTATTATTATTATCCGAATTTGAACTTTGGGTTGTCGAGATGGTTAGTTGTTCTAGAGCATGAATGTAGATATGAATCTGCAATTGAACATAAAAATATATTGTTAGTATCACAATATTTCTTGCTAAATTGAACAATATCACCTTAAAGTACCTGAAAAGATCGCAGTCCATTCGGGTTGTCAAGTATAATAAAGTTCTCTCCATAAATGGCTTCCATAGCCAGTACCTACAATCAACTTTTAATGTTAGAAGTAAATAATCATTAATCAAGACAATCTTAATATTGCTATGATATTATTAGAGTCAATACAGAAAAGTCAAAGTGTAAGAAAAGGCGCCAAAATTGGAAAGGGTGCGTCTATAGTTATGTTAGTTATTGGAAGGGTCATGTCGGTTCAATAGTTAGTTAATTAACCGACTTATGTAAGGCAGTGTGCGTAGCTTTTTTATGGGGCGGGGAGGGGTGGCCGACCCCCCTGAATTTTCGCTCAGAAGTTCCGATTATATAGTATTCGTATAGAATTTTTTTGGTATATACGGTTTCGACCCCCCGAAACTAGTGATTTCCGACCCCCCGAAATTTCTGGTCAAGCTTCACCACTAATGTAAGAGTATAAATACCCAAAGATGTTGTGATTTGTATTCTGTGGAAATATTATTATTGTGTGTGCACATCATAAACGATTCCCGCCCTCTGTTCTCTCTAAACGAGTCCCTGCACATATGTGCACTGGCGAAGCTTTATTGGGGCGGGCGGGGGCGGCCAACCCCCCCCCCCCCCCCCGAATTTCGTGCAAAAGTTCCGACTATATAGTATCCGTAAAGAAAATTTTGGAAATATAGGGTTTCGACCCCCCGAAACTGGTTTTCGACCCCCCGAAACTAATGACTTGCGACCCTCCGGCGACTTCCGACCCCCCGAACCTTCAGTTCAAGCTTCGCCACTGCATATGTGCATACTCAATCATGTTCGTCTTATAAACCAAGTATGATTCGCATAAACAGGGCCAAATTCCAACACTTAAGGTCAAAACTAAAACCAAAAAATATCTATATAGAGTTGTTATTGCGCGATACGCGCCAAAATAAAGAAAAAAATCAAGTTGCAAACAGAAGTATGAATCAATAAGTAGCAAATATAAACATCAATCAAACTCTAAATTAATAAAAACTCATATAAACTTACCTCATCTTCTTGCAATTGATCATTATCTTTAAGTAACTCCTCGGATAAATCCGGTTCTTCAACAAACAATCTCAACTTCTCTAGCATTGTCACAACATCATTATCATGTTTGGACAGTCCATAGTTCATAACGTATTGCGAACCAGAGGCACCATTCCTGCGGTTTCGAGGTGAGTTATTATAATAGGAATGAACTCTGAGATGGCTGAAGATGTCGAAGGCTGCATTGTTTTAATTTGTTGATGAATGTTGTGATCGTAAACAGGTTTAGAACTCCAGTTTTCGTTAATAGTCGAAAAACATTGCAGGATGTTTGGCGCCGTATCAGGTTAATATTTATAAATTATAAGATCTTTTTAATTAAACACTTGATATTATTTCCTTTTTAAATAAGTTAATGTCATTAATTTTTGTGACAAACAATAATATTTTTTTCTAGGACGAAAGTACCCCTCAGACTTAACTGAGTTTTTCTTCTTCGTTAGAAACTCTGTTATATATGGGCCAAAATGACAATTTTCAATCTCTGAGGGGTGCTTTTAGCACAAAAATAAGATAATTGACCAAACAAGCATTTTGGGCCAAACCTGAGGGACCATTTTGGCAATTTACTCTTTTTTTAGATTACATGGCTAAAGTTAGAATTTTTTTTTGAAAATAAACTTTCATTAGAACCAAAACCCGGACAAGCTATCCCCAAGAAGGGGAAGGCAAGCCGAAAGCCAAACAATACCAATTACATCAATTCAAATCTAGACCATCTATCCCAATCCACAACCTCTTTTTTGAACCTATGCTTATACCAAATAAACGACAATATCTTAATATCCGCTAGAATCTCTACAACTTTAGGCTCCTTATTATCAAAAATCTTGCCTTTTTTTTTAACGGCAAATTTTTACTCCTTGTAGGACTTGAACCCATAATCTCCCCCTTAGGTGTTCCTAGAAGCTTTGCTTCTACCATTGGACCACCAAACCCCAATGGCTATCAAAAATCTTGCCTACATGGTTAAAGTTAGATAGCTTGTAGAAAAAGGTAACGTGACTTGTTAAGTTGTTATAGCTTATAAGATTTTGAGTAAATTGTTATTTTCCTCGTCCACTTATAAGATTTTGAGTAAATTGTTATTTCGTAGTCGACGTGGTTTGATAAAAATTGTCATTTTAGTAAAAAAAAAAATTGTGGCATTTTCGTCGCTGACGTTTTCAAAACATGTCGCTTTAATCCAAAATATCACTTTAACGTTTTTTTCTTCATTAAATGAGTGAATAAAGTAAATAATATTTTCATTATTTTTTTGACTGGCCAACTAAATATCACATTAACTGTCAGTAGATTAGCATTGGACAAATGACTGCCCACTGGGCAACCCAAGTCCACCAAGCCACAAATTCGGGGAAAAACTCGTAGCATGAAGGCCCTCTATGATAAAATCCTTCTGGATCGGATTCGAACTTAAGACCAAATAACCTTAAGGTTTTATCTTTATTTTTCCATGTCACTCCACCAAATGACCATGGATGAAAACAAATGGTGACAACAAAATTAATGTTCATAAGTTTCTTTCACAAAAAGTACATGGCTCCAATTTATGTAATTTATGCTAAATATAAGTATTACCTTATTTCTTCTAGATGAACATCACTCCCAGGTGATATATGTAATTTACTCTAAATAATTATTTACCTACCCATCATTTTCTCAAACCTACAACATGCATTATTGATTTCCTTTCCACATGCTTAATGTATGTGTATAGTTTGTTTCTGTTGGCAGCATGTGAGTAATTGTGTTGATTTATGTATGTATCGAGTCCAATGTATGTCACATCTGTGATTTGTGCAATTTATGAGATTTAAGCTATGAGTGTGATTGATGGTGATCTGATTTGTATTTCACAATTAGTCATGTTTAATAACATTTGAAAGCGTCCGAAAAGTTTATATTGAAGTAAGTCTGTCGGTTTAAAAATCAAGTGATGTGGTTTCTTACATCATGTTTTTGTATATGGATTATAATCATGTTTATCTTATTAAAAACTTAAGAATACAAACTAATGATTTTAAAAAAGAGAAGAAAGTTCAAATTGTCAAATCATAACAGATAAACTGTTAAACCAATCGGTCTAGCTGACGCATACAGCTCGGCGGGTTCGCTTTGTCATTTTCTAAAACCACAAATAACGTTTTAAATCCATGTATTCTTTAAAACTGACCGAACTAAATCACAAGTATCCTTACGAAAACAGGTTCATGTTTCATTTGTCTTATAGACCTAAATGTTAATTAGTCAAAATTTGATTACGTCCTTCACGGGTAGCCCAGTTGGTGAATAGACTGAGAATCTCTCTTGGGGGTTCTGGGTTTGATTCCACGAGGGACATAATAAGAACTGATGGATGACTCCTGACCTATGTTCACGAGTTCGAGTCCTGATCTCGCCCGGGTTTTGCCAATCCTTCACCGTCGTGCCTACGGGCGGGTGAGGGGTTGGGTTTTCCCCGGTTTCAGGAACTGCATGGGCGGGCCTGACTACGCCAGCTGCCCGAGGTACGTATGGGTCATCCATTGAGTTGGTCGTGGGGGTCTGTCCATAATGTGGGGACTTCCCTGAGTAGTCGGACAGAAATGTTTGTTAGCCGTTTTAAAAAAAAAAAGTCAAAATTTGATTACCTTTAATGTCAACCACTAATCTATATTATATACTATATAGTGAGTTCTGGACGGGCAAGGAAGTAATTTTATAATCACCTAGATGGGTAAAACTGCAATTTTATTATATTATCAAGACAATTTTAATGCAACTATTAAATAACTTTGTAGTAATTAAAAACAATGATTAACTTATGCCTTTTATTTTAATTTAATTTAATTTTATTATAACTTATATAAATACATCTCATTTGTGGTTAAAATAGTAACTTGATAACAAAACAAGTTTTAAACCTGTATGTACAACCACTTAAAGCATCCCATGAGTAAGACGCGTCTCTTGGATTCTTTCAAGACGCCAATTCTGATCACCCGCATCTTTGTCTTCTCAATTTCCCTCACTCTCAAGACCAATTGAATGGGATTCAAAGCAAAATTCAAAGTGGGGCGAATCTTAATCGATCGTGAATTGAAGGAGTAAGTACCCTCGCATTAAAGACATGAATTTAATCGACCCGTTCATTTTAATCGTTCGTTGTTCTTATTTTTTTGAGACCTGCCCACTTCGATTTGATCGTCTTTCTTCCTATTCTTCTTCCAAACTTACGAACTTCAATTCAATCATTATTCATGTGTAATCATTCAGAAAGTATTGAAGGAGGCCATGGGAGGATCGATTGGTACACAACAAGCTTGAATCAAGTTACAGGTTACTTACTTCCGTTGTTTTTTAATCAAGTTTTTATTTTAAGTTATTGTTAGGATTTTCACCTCGATCAATGTACTCTGTACTGTATGTCGAAAAATTGCTTTATTGCTTATATTCAGTAGACATTGGTTGGTGGCTAAACATATACAATGTGTGAATGGGTGGCTGCATCATCAAAAAGAAAGAAGGTATTACATGTTGTCTATCTGCTCGTATTATGAACTATATGGAGTTTGAAAAACGAAACAATTTTCAAAGGCAGAAACGTCTCCATATACAAGATGGTTGAAGAGATAAAGGTAACGACATATGAATGGATATTGATCTGACCAAGAATCACAAGCCCAACTTGGGAGGAATGGCGACATTTTGATTTAGTTTAGTCATACTTTATGTATTGTAATTTGCCTCAAACTTTGCTTCATATGTGTGTTTCATTATAGCAACTTGCCATGTTAAACTGGATGTTTTGATGGAATAAAGTTGTCGTTGCCATTCCAAAAAGATATTTTATTGAATTTCTAATGCTTATTGTGCAATTTCTTAATTTTCTTACTATTGCACTTTTTTTCCCTTTTTTTTTGGTCTTGGGCGTGAGCCTTTTTTCCGCCTTGTGCTTAGGAAACATAGATCCCTTATAGTCTTGTGACTATTATCATAACACTAGGGGGTAGAGTTAAGTGATGTGATGTCAATCAGTCGATGTATGCTTAAGTTAGAAGAGGAAAGATGACATGTAGTTAAAAAAACATACATTTGAATGTTATTGTTGCTTATGCGTATTATTAACATGATCACATGCGTGCTTTAATAGTTCTTTGGAAGTCATGAATTCAGAAATAAAGTTTTTGTCAAGAGGAGTATAGAAACGAGCAACAATGAGTTCAACTACAAATTATGTCATGTCTAGAAATGACCTACAACATCTACAAATTATGTTACAACCACTATTCTTATGTCATGTATAATTGTTATAACATCTGTTACACTCTGAAACAACATATTATGCATCCTAAATCTGACAACCAAATCAAAATACCCGCAAACCTAGCTGACCCCGTCGTAACGCGCGGGTTCCTGCCAGTTAAACTATGTTACCTGTAACTTTGAAATTGTTTAGTCATGATGATTTGAAATCTAATTTTATAATCTTGCCACCACCATCTATTTGTTTTAAAAAATCGCAAACATATGTTGCTTTTTGATTTCATCATGTTTTGGTGAATACACTTATATCATTAAAAAAAACAATATACCCTCTTGTAAACACATTTAAAAAATTGAAATTATCAACAACTTCTTTAACTTAAAGGGTCATACCAATAATTTTGTATAAAACATTGATGGTATCTAAGTTATATACTTTGCAAAGAATGGCTAGTTGAATTGCCAATAACAATGATGCTAGTTTTGAGATCGGTGAGAGTTTTTGAATTCTAATCATACTTATGGCAAAATAAGGAGGAAACTTTCTGGGACGATGGGGTTTGACCAGCAGTCTTAATGTCTCTCAGTGGAGAGGAGGCTGGTAGTCTTCGGAATAATGGGAGGTCTCACAGACAGAGGCGTCCCTAATGATTTACGTACCTTGTCCAAGTCGTTAAAAATATGCCCCTTATGGCCAAGTTTAAATGTTTAAAGATGTGTTTAAAACACACACACACACATACTAGCTTATACCACAGGAGCGTCTCTGGGTTGAAAAATCTAATATAACAGCATAATTTGAACCTATAAATGTGTAGAAATTTACTCATAACAGTGCAGTTATTACAAATAGTCAAGTCATTCGATTGTTTCAACCAATCATGTTATTTATGTATCACACTTAGTGTGACAAAAAATAGAACTTAAATCTGATCAAATAACAAAAGTATTAAAAGGGTATTCTAGCAAAAGCTCAGTTCAAACCTTAACACCGTGTTCCCGAGTTTCATTTAACAAAAGAAAAGAAAGGATTTGAAAGGATGTTTGGAAAAATTGTGTTCCAAAGTTTTTTTAAAGAGAGAAAATGAGGGAAATGGAAGAAAAATTTTGGCTCATTTCCTTCATTTTTCATCCTTCCAAATTGGAGAGATTTGGAAGGAAATGCTATTTTAAACATAAAATCTTTACTTTCCTCTCTATTTCCTTAAAACTCGGGAACACACTAGTTAATTAAACCTTTTCTTTCCACTCTCTTTCTTTTCCCTCCTTAATTCTCTTTCCCTTCTCTTCCTTCATTTGTTAAACTCGGGAACATAGCGTAAAGCTTCCATGTCATCTTCTACCAAGGCATTGGATATTTTCATAAACTAGTGAGTAACCCGCGCGTCGCGGCGGAAGTAAAAATTGCATCAAAATATATCAATTCATTGTGATGTAAAATACATCCAAAACTTTTTGTTTAAATGTTATATTAAGTTAAAAAAAAATACTTGTAACAACATGACATAAGTATTCTCATCTCAAGTAAAGAATAATTGTATCAAACTATATAATTTTCTCTGTAGATTCTCATCTTTTGAAAACGATTAGTAAGATAGTATGATGCACTGTGAGCCAGAATTTACTAAAATCGTAACCTACAAAAAAATGTGTAAAATGTATAACGATTCTTATTATTTGGGTGCTATAAGGAGTTACAAGTACAATATATCAATATATAAATTCTAATATAGGGTTTAGAAAACTTAATCCCCTAACCCGCATAGACATAATTAGAGATGGCTAAATTAAACAGAAGCTTTCTTCTTCAGTCGTTGAATCCGGTGATCATATAGTTTAGATCATATTAGGCATGTTTACGTGTATGACTATAGATAATTAGAGATGGCTATATTAAACAGAAGCTTTCTTCTTCGGTCGTTGAATCCGGTGATCATATAGTTTAGATCAGATTAAGCATGTTTACGTGTATGAATATTCATACACGTAATACTTTTAGAATTCAAACCGTTACCTCATGATTGAAAATACAACTTTCAGTATTGATTTCTCGATATGTGAACAGCCCTATATAGTTTTGAACAACCCTAGTTTTGGGATTATTAAACTGTATCTATAACTTATAATAAAAGAATTGAGTTTGTGTGAGGTGACATTCAATTGAATGTGCCATGTGGCATCATGTGAAGCTTTCTTTTAAATTTATTTATTTTGTATTTTTAAATAAAATCTATATCTATATTATCTTAAAATTTCAAATATGTTAATTAATATATTTTCCTTATTTTCCTCTCACATTTTTTAAATGTTAGTGAACTATTAATTATTTTAAAATTTCAAATATGTTAATTAATATTTTTATCTTTATTTTTTTTCTTATTTTCCGCTCACAATTTTTAAACGTTAGTAACTTTTATGTATGACATTTTTTTGAAAAAAAAATTACACCAAATTAACGATCGCTTTATTATCTTTCCAACGAGCACCATATATAGTGCTATACAAAAACGAAAAAAATGTTTTTTTAGTGAGTTTTTGTTCATGCAGAAAAAAACACAATGTATTTAGGTAATTTCTTAATCATATATAGGCAAGTCACTAATCATGTTATGATAGTATATATGTTTTTGAACCTACTATTACATATATGAATTGCCCATGTTCATGTGCTATAACGATATGTTTAGCATTAAAAGAGGTTTAAATTTTTTAATCTGCTAGGAACGCAACATGAGAACCCTTTTTGATAGTATAAACATTAGAACAACTTTCTTTAACATTAAAAGATGTTGAGACTATTTATTTCTTTTATCTTTTTTTATTAAGTAATATTAGATTTTTCAATCCCGAAACACTCCCGAAGTAATCAGCTACTATTACATTTAGTTTTCTATTTTTAAACTAGACAATAATAGATACGTGTCACTTAAAATTTTTATAAACTTTAACAATATTATATTATCATGTTTACTGAAAATACTATATTTAATATTTAATATAGTGACCATTCTTTACTTAAACATGTATCAATATCACCAAACACATTAGTAAGTACTAGCAACACCTCACTAAGGGGTTAAGTGATGTTCATGTATCATTATTTCATTCACTGTTGCCTTTTCACATCCTCAACACATTTTATTTTTTTATTATAATAAACTATAACCATCACAACTCACAACCATGCACAAAATTACAAATGTATACAAGATTATACATAAATTCTAAACTTATTTAAAAAAAAAACTTATATATAACTTAAAGTTATTGTATAACTTAAAGTTATTGTTGTAAATATATTATATTCTTTCTAAACGTTTAATAAGTGTACATAATTAATTATAACAAAGTTAGTGAATTGGATTAGAAGTGTTAGAACTAGAAACGTCGGAACAAATAGTGTTAAAGGTGGACGAAACATATACAAGTTTGTTATGTTTTTTTCTATAAGAAAGAAAAAGAAACTGAACGAGGGCACTCAATGGCTCAATGCAATGTCATATCGACAATCATCGGTCATTTAATCATAGATGGACCCACTCAGTTTAACATAAAAGTAAAAATAAAAACTAACGTATTTTAGGGAAGGAGGGACGCAACCAACAGAGGTTCCATGTAGCACCTCCACGGCACCAATCGCTGCCCGCCATCTGGAGCACTACCCGTGAACCCCTCCCACCGACAACATCACCCGTAGACATGACGGTTGATCCTCAGACCTGCCCCGCAAGACCGGGCCTCGACCCACCCAGTTTTTTCGTTTCGTAGTGTAAATTTTACCGAAAATTTTCGAAAAGTTTTGTATGTATTGAGTCCGGCCCTACCAGATTGAGTCCAGCCCTATTAGATTTTTCGTTCAAGATCCGCCACTGCTCGTAGAGTTTTGTGGTTCCCCTTTCTCCTCTACATCTCTCTCTCTCTCTCTCTCTCTCTCTCTCTCTCTCTCTCTCTCTCTCTCTCTCTCTCTCTCTCTCTCTCTCTCTCTTTCCTTTGCCCTCGCAAGGGCGTAACTCTTAAGGGGCAGGGAAGGGCGGCCGACCCCCACGAATTTTCGATCACAAGTTCCGATTATATAGTATTTGTATAGAAGTTTTTTGATATATACGGTTTTGACCCCCCGAAACTAGTGATTTCCGACCCCCGGTAACTTTCGACCCCCCGAAATTTTGGGTCAAGCTTCGCCACTGTGCCCTCGTGACCACTTTCGTTAACTAGAACACGAGATTGCTTCACAAGGCCACTACCCATGCCACCAGAGGTGTTGCCGTAGGGGTAGTGGTCTACTCGTGAGCATTTCGTGAAGTGCCCCCCCCCCCCCCCCTGGTTTTTAGAATTTTTTTTTTTAATTATTTATCAAGTTTTCGTTATATAAATAAAAAGGTCTTAATTAATAAAACTTGTTTTATTATAAAACTCAACGGTTTAAAAACAAAGAACTGTGTGAGTGAGTGGTGAGCTCTCACTTTCAGCATCATCATCATCATAAAGGCATCTCACCTTTTCCACATACGTGTACCATATGCAAAGAAATTTGTACCTTTATCTGTATTTAATACTACAAGCTCTGGAAAAAGGTCCCAAAAATTCTTTTTTTAAAATTTTGGTGGGTGCGTTTGTACTGTGTAGTGATGGTTGATGTGTGGCAAGGTATTGCCAATTGGGTTCACCTTCCGCCTATTTATTTATTCTCTATCAATGATATTCTTGAAGTGGTTAGTAGCTCGGGTTGGTCGAATAGAAAAAAAGAGATCTTATATGGTATTTTTATGGTGACTTGTTGGCGTATCTGGAAAGGTAGGAATGAAAGGCTTTTTGGTGACAAGGATAGGAATGTAGCGGAGATAGTGGCTGATGTAAAGAGTATGAGTTTTCTTTGGTTTCATAGTAGAGATAAAATTGGTGGGGTGGATTGGAAGGGTTGGAAGTTCTTTTCTTTTTGATGTAAAGTAATTGTTTGTTTTTGGGGGTTCCTTTCTTGGGAACCCTTTGGTGGTTGTGTTTTATTGAAGTTCGCCTTTCAAAAAAAAAAAGTGAGGAATCTTGTACAATTTTTTTATTATTAAATAAGGAATCTCTGATATTTTCCACTAAATTATTCTGCTTTAATCAAAGTTAACCTTTCTTTTCTCTCATCACTACCATTGATCTAATCAAGTTTAATTAATCTCCTCATTTATTATTATTATTATTTTTTTTGTTGGTTTTCTTTCATTATCAGGCTTCTGCACTTTTTTCTTGCAGCAAATAATAATAATAATAATAATAATAATAATAAGTGTTTACTTCATCACTGAAAATGGCAGGACTTTGAGCAACTTTCCAGGTTTGTTTTGTTCTATCTTTTTGTGATACAGATTTGATTTTTTTTCATTCAATAGATATAGACTTTATATCATATTTTCTGTTGGTTGGTGCACATGACAATTTTTTTTTGTTTATATTCTTGATATTTTTTTTTTTCAGTACTAATGTTTTGTTCTTGAAAAAAATAATTAATCTTATTGGTCATATGCTTGATCTTCTTGGCTTCCTCTTTCAATTGGTTTCCCATAAAAAGTTTTCAGATTTTTGGTTCATACTCTCAAAATAATAATAATAATAATAATAATAATAATAATAATAATAATAATAATAATAATAATAATAATAATAATAATAATAATAATAATATTCATCATCTTGATTCAGGGTTTACTAAATGAGCCTTCAAAGTTTTTTAAGTGTTGATTTATAAGTTAATAATAATAATATTTATAACCCTCATACTCTCAAAAAAATAAAAAATAAAAAATAATAATATTTATAACCCTAATATAAATTTTTAAAAACATATATATAGTTTTTGGTAATTTCATATTTTGATTAAAGGGTTCCTGGTTGAATCTAAATCTTTACATTTAGTAATGACAAATTGTTAACTTTTAGTAAAAGAATAATATTTTATTATAAATTTGCAGTTGTTCTTTAGTTTCTTGATAGCTTCAAGCATATGATGCATGTATTGATTTGATCTCATGTTTTTTTTTTTTTTTTTTTTTTTTTTTTTTTTTTTTTTTTTGTAGAATTTAGCTCCAGGAAAAGGGAACTTTGTGAATTTAGTATCAATAATGATGTCCAGATCATACACTAATCTGTTTGAACTTGCATCTGGTGATGCACCATTACCATTATCAGGGTTCGGTCGGGCCGGGAAGAAACTATCCCGTGTGGCGACCGTGCCCGGGGTGCTATCCGAACTAGACGATGAAGGTTTTAGTTCGGATGCCCCATCATCTGTTTCTCAAGAGCATATGATCATTGTAGGAAACCAACTCCCACTGCGGGTCAACAAAGGACCCGATGGGAGTTGGAACTTTAGTTGGGATGAAGATTCCCTACTTTTACAGCTCCGAGACGGCTTAGGGACGATGTAGAGATCACGTATGTAGGCTGCCTTAGGGAAGAAATCGACCCGAAAGATCAAGATGATGTGGCACAACATTTGCTTGAAAACTTTAAATGTGTGCCTGCGTTTATACCAACCGAGCTTTTTAGCAAGTTTTATCACGGGTTTTGTAAACAACACTTGTGGCCATTGTTTCACTACATGCTTCCTCTGTCACCGGACCTAGGTGGTCGGTTTGACCGGTCTCTTTGGCAAGCTTATGTTTCGGTCAACAAAATATTTGCTGATAAGGTTATGGAAGTGATTAGTCCTGATGATGACTTTGTTTGGGTACATGACTACCATCTGATGGTTTTACCTACCTTTTTGAGAAAACGGTTTAATCGGGTCAAACTCGGGTTCTTTCTCCATAGCCCGTTTCCATCCTCGGAGATATACCGAACCCTTCCTGTAAGAGACGAGCTTCTACGGGCTCTTCTTAATTCTGACCTCATTGGATTTCATACTTTTGATTATGCAAGGCATTTTCTTTCTTGTTGTAGTAGAATGCTCGGTTTATCTTATCAGTCTAAACGGGGTTATATTGGGCTTGAATACTATGGTCGTACGTAAGCATCAAGATTTTACCGGTTGGGATTCATTTGAAACAACTGCGAAATGTCCTTGATCTACCCGAAACCGAGTCCAAAGTGGCAGAACTAAGAGATCAGTTTCAGGGTCGAACTGTGTTACTCGGGGTTGATGACATGGACATTTTCAAAGGGATAAGTTTGAAGCTTTTAGCGTTCGAGAATTTGCTGACTCAGCATCCGGAAAAGAGGGGTAAGGTGGTTTTAGTTCAAATTGCTAATCCAGCTAGAGGTCGAGGTCGGGATGTGCTTGAGGTTCAGTCAGAGACTCATACTACTAGAGAAAGAATCAACAAGAAATTTGGTCGCCCCGGTTATAATCCCGTGATCTTGATCGATAGCCCGCTTCAGTTTTACGAGCGGATTGCTTATTATGTGATTTCTGAGTGTTGTCTTGTTACTGCTGTAAGAGATGGAATGAATTTGATACCGTACGAATATGTTATATGTAGACAAGGAAATGATAAGCTGGACGTTACGTTAGGGGCTAACCCGTCAATTCCCAAAAAGAGTATGTTAGTTGTCTCGGAATTCATCGGGTGCTCACCATCTCTAAGTGGGGCCATCCGGGTCAACCCGTGGAATATTGATGCAGTGGCGGAAGCTATGGATTCAGCGTTGGTTTATGCTGATGCCGAAAAACAAATGAGGCATGAAAAGCATTATAGATACGTTAGCACTCATGATGTCGCATATTGGGCCCGCAGCTTTTGGCAAGATCTTGAGAGATCATGCCGGGATCATGTGAGGAGAAGGTGTTGGGGTATCGGGTTTGGGTTAGGGTTCCGTGTTGTTGCATTAGATCCGAATTTCCGAAAACTTTCGATCGAACATATCGTTTCTGCTTACAAACGGACTAAAAAACGTGCAATTTTGTTGGATTATGATGGTACTATGACACTGCAGAGTTCAATCAGCACGGGTCCGAGTTCAGAAGTTATAGAAATAGTGAATAGTTTGTGCCAAGACCCGAAAAATGTTGTTTTTATAGTTAGCGGAAAGGACCGTGTTACATTGACTGAATGGTTTTCTTCGTGTGAAAACTTGGGCGTTGCAGCGGAGCATGGTTATTTCTTTAGGTACGAATCTGCACTTTCAACCCTTCAATTCGAGTTCATTAATTTTTTTTTAACAATTTGTAATTTTTTTATTATTATTATTATTATTATTATTATTTTTTTTTTGTGAATAAAGGGAAGATAAGGATGTAGAATGGGAAACTTGTGTTGCGGTGCCGGATTTTTACTGGAAACAGATAGCAGAGCCTGTGATGCAGTTGTATACCGAAACAACAGATGGGTCAACGATTGAGACTAAAGAGAGTGGACTTGTTTGGAACTATCAATATGCTGATCCAGACTTTGGTTCCTGTCAAGCTAAGGAGCTTTTGGACCATTTGGAAAGTGTTCTTGCGAATGAGCCCGTTACAGTAAAGAGCGGGCAAAACATTGTCGAAGTCAAACCACAAGTTAGTACTCTTGCCATTTCTTGTTTGAACAGTATATATTTGCAGTTTATGTCTTTGTTTTCGTTTACTTACGAATGGGTCACTTAGGCTATGTTTATCTCTAACGAGTCATACATGTAAAAAAAATGTTAGCTGAAATGCAACGGGTTCCAAACTTACCTATGTTTTAAAAAGCGCGCTTGAGGCGCGTTAAGCGCAAAGCGCACCTAGGCGCAAATCCGTGCGCCTTATGTAACCCTAGGCGAGCAGTGTACGAAAAGCGCACGAAAAGCGCAAGATCTTTGTATGCAATATTAGAATTTGCGCTTTGCGCCTCGGTTTTAGACCTCGTCGCTTATGCGCGTTTCACACTTTTTAAACCCAAGAAACTTACACAAAATGAATTTGAATGCATAATATTTTCTAGATCTTTGTATGCAATATAAGATTATTTTCAAATAGTATAATTTTGTAATCAAATTTGACACATTATTTAGAGATAAAACAGTTTGACTTTAAGGGTCAAACTTCTTGGATTTCTAACGGGAAATCGACGCAGCTTTGTTGCAATTTCACTCAATAATTGTCTGATTACTTGAGCTGAAGTTCAATGAAGTTTAATGTCATTATCTAACAAAGCAAAAGGATCAGTATCAGTTAAAAAAAATGACAAATTTATTTGACCAAATAAGTCAAAGTGACATTTTTATTGCTCTTTCAATAGGGAGTCAACAAAGGGCTCGTTGCAGATCGTCTTTTGACAACAATGAAACACAGAAAGATGATACCAGATTTTGTGCTTTGCATCGGGGATGACAGGTCAGACGAGGACATGTTTGAAGCTATCACAAGAGCAATAGCAGCCCCGAGTCTTTCTCCAGTAGCCGAAGTCTTTGCTTGCACAGTCGGCAGGAAACCGAGCAAAGCCAGGTACTTTCTTGAGGACACAACTGAGATCCTAAGAATGCTGCAGGGCCTTGCTGCCGTTTCTGAGCAGCAGCATTCGTTAAACAACGTAACTAAAGGTTTTCAAAAAGCGGTTATCGAGTAGGAGGAATTTACCAAACTGCCATTCTTCGAGGTCGTGTGCGTGGTTGCTTGTGATTTGTGAATAACTATCATCTTCTCCGAATTCGTCATTAATGGAGAGGCTTAGTTTACCTATTTTAAGAGCTTGTGAAATTGATGTTATAGTAGAGTATGTAGTTGGTTGGTTGGTTGGTTAAACTTTAAAGTAAATAAGTTGACTTCTGCTCCTTCAGGTCAAACTTTTAAGGATATGTATGGTGGTGCTTGTTGTTATGGTCAACCCTTTTTCTGTATTTGTTTGGCTTGTCTGGTGGTAAGTGGTAAGGGGTGTAAAGATTGCCTGCTTCCAGCTAGGTGTTAAAAGAATCCGAATTCCGGATATCCGAATCCAAATTATTAAAAATTACAGTTTTGTAATTATTAAATACATATAACAATATTTCCATAAAACAAACCCTAGCTTTCTTTTCCAGCCCTTTCCGCCCCACTCCCCTCTAGTTATCAGCCTGCCTAAGTCGCCGGAAAGAAACAGGATGGTGACCCGGTTCTTAACCTTCAAACAGTCAAGGGGAATCGGAATTAAGTAATTCCAACTTTGTCGGGTTGGAAGACAATAATCCAACTTGAAAACTAAAATCTAACAGACCCAATTGTACTGCATAAGACCTATATATTTTATTTAAAAAAGTTGGATTATTATTAAGTAATTTTGGACAAAACATGTTACAGGTCAACCGGTCTGGGGTAAACCAAAAATAACCCGATAGTTCCAAATCCACGCGCAAAGAGACCCAAGAACCGATGCGACAAGATGTACGGTTAACAACTTTACCTTCCTACAATCACAACAGTCGCTTGACACGCCATCCATTAGCCCAACCATGGCAACCATACCGAAACCATCAATACAACGAAGACCAACACCCACCACAAAAGGCAAGGAAAACAGCGCAGCTAAAAGATCATTATTATCAAAACAAAAGATGTCAACATTTACAAGTATTATCACAGGAATAGCAGAACCGGAGACCCAAAAAGCAAAGCCAAGCACAACAATGCGAGCAACTGAAACGCAGCAATCTCATGACAAAGCACGTTTTTTGTGTATGTTGTATGCATAAAACTTAACTACTGAACCAACCGAGACTACTTTGGCATGTTTGCTTCTTATGTAAGACCTGACTTTAAGCTTACTATATGTTGAACACCTTCTGCCATATATATATATTTTTTTTGAACGTCAAATTTTATCACACCTTAATTTCACTTCACCTTGCATTTGCAAGGATTTGAACCCACAATCTTACATTTGTAAGGGGGACACCATACCACTAGACCAAGAGGTCATGGGTATGTATGCAATCCATAAGTATGGTGCGAACAGGCTACATAATGACCAACTTTCCGATTACCTTAAAGTAGTAATCACATTTCGCGCAACGCGCGATGAAGAAACACACTAGTTTTATTAAATATTTATCAAATTACCCAAAAATTGGAAACTATTTTTTCTTTTGGTTTGGCCAAATCACATTTCATCTTCCTTTTTTTTTTTTATTATTTTGGGCCAATCAAAAAAATTAAATATTTAATATTAAATGAGATTTATCCCCCATGAAAATTTTTACCTCACCATTACACCCTCAAGCCCCTTTCACCCCCTAGTGACCCTACATGCCAAGTGTCAAAAAATGCCCCACACAAAGTGAAAATTTTCACCTCCCACTACACATGGCCTAAGTAATATTTGTTTGCTTCGGGAGATTCAAAACAACAATATGTTGTTTTTTTTTGTCTTTTATTTTGGGAAAGAATTAAATAAGAAGTGGCGATGGATAGCCAAGTGCAAACCGAGCAACACGTTTTTTTCTAAAACCTAACAGGCGTGTCGCAGGAGAAACGAAAGAGCGAGGAGCTAAGGAAATCGTTTGGCAATCGAAAAGACGGAATAGCATGGCGTTATTGTCTTTGTTAGTTATTGATATTCGTGGTGGCGAACAGTGGTTCAGGTTAGCCGATATTACGGGGAGTACCGTTTGGGATGGCAGTGGTGACAAGTGACCAGTTCGGATCGATTTAGTAATGATAAGCTTCACACATTAGCAACTTTCAATCCAGAAAAGTTCAAGACTCTGTCCTTCCCGCCAAAGATAAGAATGGAAAATCGGTGTAGGTTGTTCTTTTTGGCAAATGTATCTGGTCGGAATTTGCAGATAGACAGGCGGAAGAAGATTCGCCAAAGCGGGGGTGCTTTGAATCTTGTCGTATCTAGCAAGGAAAGAAGAAAACGAAAGAAGCGGGGAGCTTCTTTTTTTCTTTGATCGGTGGTCAAACTTTCTAAAAGAGTTGAGGAAGTGGTTGCAAGGTATGTAGTTGAGGAAGTGGACGTTGGTGGCTGTGTGTGGCGTGGTGGTTGCAGGTTTGGTGCAGCAGGTCACTCCGCTGCCCCTCACAAACCGACAACCAAACCTCCGACCAAAAGATCAAGAAAAGATCAAGACATTTGGGAAGCCGTTTTATTGGTGCAAACGACTAAAGGAAAGTTGCAAGAGCTTAGGGAAAGTGGATTTGATCCACTCTTAGAGAAAATTCATTCGTTTTGTGAAAAAATATAATATTGAAATCTTGGAAATCACATAAGACTATATCAAAGGTGGAGGTCATAGAGCCAAAAGACAAAGGTATAATATGACTAATCAACATTATTATAAGTTTGATTCTTTAACCCTGTTGTGGATATGGAAATTCAAGAGTTTGGCGATCGCTTTACTTAGATTAACACAAAATTACTTCAAAACATAGCGGCTTTCAACCCGTTTGACTCATTTTCCAAGTTTGATGCGTCAATGATAATGGGGAGAAAGTTGTTCTTGCACATCAACTTAACTTGTACATTGATAGCGTGCAAAAAGATGAACGATTTTCTAACTTTAATGGGATTGCTAATCTTGCTAGAATTATGGTGGAAACATGAAAACATATATCATTTCCTTTGGTGTACTGGTTATTAAAGCTAGCATTAGTTTTACCCGTTACAACCACAACGGCTAAGATGTGTTTTTTCACAGTGAAGATTGCAAAGACAAATTTGCGTAATCGAATGGGTGAAGATTTTCTGAAAGCTTGTGTAATTTGTGCAGTAGAAAAAGAAGCACTTTAAAGTGTTGCAAATGAAATTGTAATTGATTGTTTCCAAATGATGAAGTCAAGTAGAGGACAATTGTAAATTGTAATCTTAACGACGCTCATTGTTAACAATTTTATTAAACTTTATTTTACATGTTTTTTTACATCCCTGAGGGAAAATCTTGAATCCGCCACTGGAGGGGCGTAAAGGGAGCTATGAGTTGTGTGGGGGTTAAAATGCCTACATAAAATGAAGGGGCGCGTGAGTATACCTAGTGGCTTTCTTGCCATACTTGCGTGCAAGGTTCCCGATTGTACGGTATTTACTATATGAAAGTTGAATGTATTTTAAAAACACTTGCATGTACCAATAGACTTTACTACACACATAATCTCTTAGAGCATTCTCATCAGCTCCACCAAATCTTCTCCATCAAATTACACTAAAAATCATTATTTCACCTCAAAATTTTCTCTTTCTTAAACAAACAATGTTTTTTCATACTTTTATCATTATATTTTCTTTATCCTCACTCATAACCATTAAAAAAATATTAAAATATTTATAGGGTGAACAGTGTCCTCACAAATGTGAATGCTATTAGTCTTGCTTTTTTTTCCCCTTTGCATTGAGATTAATTTGTATCCCTTACCTTTTAAAGTAAGCCTTTCGTTTACAGACATGTTAAGTCCGTGGGGTATTTTGGTCATTTCAAGTTAACTGAACAAAAAAACTAACGAATGCAATCTTATTAACCCAACATGTTTAAAAGTGAAATTATAGAACCTCACCTTTTTACTAGAAAACCTTAGTGGCTAAATGTGGTAACTTTGATAAATCACAAGTTCTATAAACCGTTTAAGAGCATTCACAGCCAGTTTACTAAACTCTTTTCATTAAATTACACTAAAAAATTACCCCTTTACCCTCTAAATATTCTCTCTCCTAATTAAAATAATAATATTTTTCTATACTTTTATCATTGTATTTTTTCTCTCCTCACTAACAACCACTTACAAAAATAATAAAATATATATATGGGTGAACAATAGTTTTTCAAATATAGTGGTGAAGAGTGCTTTCACCAAATATTTTCTCTATCCTCACTTACAATCACTCACACCGAACCCATATAATTTGAGGGAACCCCTCACATAATTTGGTGGACGGACAATATGCTCTCATATTTTTCATCTTAAAAATTCTTTGCAATGTCTTATCTTTCATCTAGCCATATCTTCAAGTTTATTACTACTAGTTCCAAGCCCAAATAAAATAGAAGTTCAATAACAAACACAATCGTAAATGTTGTAAATTTTAAAGTTCGCTAAGCTCAAAAAAATATTTAAAACACATTAGCTTTCTTAAGACAATTTGATGCTATTGAAGTAAATTAGACATATGCAGATGCATAATGATTATGGGTTAATTCTTCATATATCGTCAAAGGCACGCATTTGTTCGAAAAGTAAAATGAAGAGATAAAAAGAAAAAGACAAAAGAAAAGAAGCCCCTCATATAAATATAAAAAACATGCAAAAAAGGAAGAAGAAAAAACATGTGCACCAATCTAGTATGTTTTAATTTATACATCGAAAACATCCTAGGGTTGAAAAATCTAATATGGCATATCAATTTTACATATGAAATAAAATAATGCGCTTTACAGTTACATGCAGGAAAGCTTCGGGTAGCATCTAACCTGAAACAATTAACAATGTATCTCTATTTTAACGCCTAACCTTAAACAATATATAACTCTATTATTAATACCTAACCTAAAACAATGTACAACTCCAATGTTAACACATGTTGAAAATAGAATTCATATTTACTGATTTGAACATAATTAGTAATTTGCCTATACATGATTAATGAATTAGCAGAACACTTTGTGTTTTTTTTCTCTGTTTTTTATATAACATTATGGTACTCGTTGGAAATATAATAATAAAACGCTCGTTAATTTGGTGTAATTTTTTTCTTTTAAAAAATCTCATATATAAAAGATATTAACGTTTAAAATTTTTTTGGAAGGAAACACGAGAGAAAAAAAATCCAATTTTATTTAAAAAAAATTCCTAAAATAAATTAATGCCGCATGACACACTCAAAAGAAAGAATGCCCTCTTTAAATGTCATGTAAGATTTATTGTTTTCATTTATCATGATAGATAGAATAGATGTAAACATATTTAACTCTAAATAAAAACCAAGAAAAGTTTTATAGAGAAGCTTAAAGCCCGCAATGCAGTTTCCATAGACTTAGTTGGCATGGTCCATGTCCCAATTCCCATTTTAGTGGTGTGCAAAACGGTGGTTTTGTACTATTTACGAAAATGGAAGGTTCACTCGAGGCTTTTGATAAAGAATTTTGTTTTTTTTTTAACGGCCAATAAATTGGAATCACTCACGGAATACTGGAGTATCATCGTGCCATAAATGTTGCCATGCGATCATATTCCACCACCAAGTCACCAATTCAAGAGGAAACTCATAATTATGAGGAAACTCTTTCTAGCTTTTGATAAAGAATTATGTTTAATAATAAAAACAAGAGTTTTATCATATTCGTTAATATGTTTTTGTTTTGAACGACACTAAATACATTTTATAACGTATAGCAAGAAGCTAGGAAGCTAGAAAGAAAGGGTACAAAAGTCTCATTTGGAGCAAAATCGTTACGGGTTGAGTTAGGATTTTTACCGTAGTGGACATTTGGATGGTTTCCACTTGAATGGTCAGGGGCTGGGACTTACAAAATACACTTTGAAGAGATATGTACCCGCGCAAGCGCATGAAAGAAAGCCACACACACGATAGCGCAGGAGCGTGACGTGACATTCTAGAAGACGGTGCACGCGGTCACCAAAAAGGACAGGTGTCACCCAACAGGAGCAGAATCCATAGCCAATCAGAGGCGTCTATTCCCTGCTCCATGATCACCTGCCAGTACGAGGTACAAGAAAGGACAGAAAGGACAATTACAAGACACGTGGACCAATCACAGAAGGATAGCGCAATAATTGACAACGGCCACAATAGTACGGGACAACTGTCATTCTTCTCACAGCCAATCATAGGCCACCCAATGAGCCTATAAATACCCACCTTCGTCATCAAAGGAGGGGATCGATTATCAGAAAAAGAATTCATATCACAAGCTGTGAGGAATAGATTATAGTCGAAACTCTTGTAATAATCCCATAAACAGTGTCTTGTAACAGTTTTATCGGTTAATGAGAATTACGTCCTTACTTATCTCTTTATATTAACACTGTTATATTAGATTGTTAGTTTGGAGTTTCTTCACACTTTTATTATTCAAAACAGATTACAATAAAATTTTAATTCACTGGTCGAACTGGAAATTGGTTAAATTCCTCAAATTTAACATATTTATTTTTTTTATAACATTTACGATGTTATCTGTTCTTACATCTGGTTCAAGTGATCCGGCCAAGGACCGGTAAAGAGACCAATTTAAAGTTCAATTCGGTAACGTCCAATTTGGTTCTAAAAAGATCAAGTTAAAATTTTTATATGTAGCTATAAAGTGATCGCAGTTTAAAATATATATATATATATTATATATATATATATATATATATATATATATATATATATATATATATATATATATTTGTGTTAATTTAAAAACAAATTTTATGCCATAGTTGACTTGCATTTTTTATAATTAAACAATTTTAATAACATTTGACCAATTCATTAAATTTAGCAGTACTGAGATCAGTAGGTTTATGAAGATGCATCGATAGCGGATCGTAAAAGAAATGAAAATGAGAATTTGTCGGTACCTAACTATGGTTAAATAACTAACTATACCATCAGGTTAAATACTTAATTAGAGGCGAGGTGACTGGTACTGCTAGTGGCCCACACCCAACTGAAGACCTGTGCATAAATACAAAGAGAATGAAGAGAGCGTCGGTCGTTCACTCGATCTTCACATTATTTACATTTTGTACCCTACTGTTTTCATCTTTACATCTTGCTCACGTTTGTTTAAAATCTTTTATATTTTGGCCAAAAAGTTGACCTGTTTTTTTTTAAAGTAAAGTATATAAAATGGAAATTATAATTTTTATAGTTTAGTTTTAGGGTGCTTATTAGCGATTACAAATGACCCCCAGGTAAATTCGAAACTCAAAGCAATTGAGACGGGTATGGAATTTGTTTTAGAGCTTTCACGATATGGAATTTGTATGATATGTGACACCTGACCAATTTACTTGAGATATGCTAATCCATTTACCCAAATCGTAATAAAGCGTTATCTTTTTATTTTCTTATCTACTTGTGTAATAAAATGGTTTACCAACTCACTAAATTGTACTTTTTATATTAATATATTCATAGTGGCGAAGTTTGGTTCTGGAATTGGTGGGGGCCGAACTTAATTTTTTTCGATTGGTAGTGACTGGGAGATCAAATCGGTGAGGATCGGACTCAACCCGGACTCAATTTACATACGGAAATCGCAAAATTCCACCATTGCGCCAAAAATTGGTGGGGGCCAGGGCCCCCTCAGGCCCTAAGCAACCTTCGCCTGTGTATATTAATTGGTTATAAATTACATAGTAATAGTAATAGTAATTAAAATAGTAAAAGATATATATGGGCATACTAGAAGGTGTTTTTTTAACAAATTAACGGGTAAACCTGATACCCTTAAACTTTAGATCGTTATAAGACACAATTTAATAACTCGACGTGAGAATGTTAAGATTATAAATACACGTCTCGAAGTTATCCCTACTCCTTTATATAAATTTAGCCATTGATATTAATGTTGGGTAGTGAAACCTATTTTAAAAATATTTTCTATCATGTTGTTCTTCTTTCTTTAGCAACGTGAGTTGGGATGTTTAGTTCATAGGCATTATTAATTCACGTCACTTCTTCTCTCAAGCAAGGATTGACAATGTCGGCCGTTAAAAAAAACATGGATTGACATTTATTTTCTAAAATCTATGAAGTTTAGCTTTTTATTAGTCACCGACAATGTATATATTTATCAGAATAAATTGATTGATTGCGATCTTTTTATTAAAGGGACCGAACCTAAAACCTTGTTTGAGGTTCCAAAATAAGTTTAAGTTTTTTTTTTAAAAAAAAAAATCCAAAATAAGTTATCCAAAATAAGTTAAGTGGTTGGGGAAAGAATTGGTGTTTCTTGTGACCTAGGTTTAAACCCACTCTCCTCATTATTTTCTGCGGCATCTAGGTAAAAAACGAATACCGGAATACGGGTGGTGACGGTTCGACTCGAATGAGAGGCGAAGTTTTACCAATTGTTCCACTACCGTGCCTTCGGGGCAGGTTGAGGTTCGGTTTCCACGCATCTGTGAGAGCCAAGGGGCTGACGGCGGTTGAGTAGTCGACCTTGACCATAGCGCCCGGTGTCATGGTGGTTGGCACATTGTTCCTAGCCGTTAAAAAAAGTTAAGTTACTCTTGCATTCAATGAACTCAAAAACTAAAAAAATTTGTCTAATATAATATGTAAATATAAAACGATACTATATAAATACAATACAAGCCAATGATCTTCAGCCCAGCTGGTTTGAGGTAGAGTGAGTTTTCCCTTAGGGGTTCCCATCCTGAGAGTAGGTCACAGGTTCGATCCATGCACACCATAAAAAAATTCCCCTTGACGGTTTGAGCTTAGGCAAGGAGGACACCGGTGTGTGGGTAGGGATTCAAACTTAAGACCGCTAGGTTAGAGTTGTAAAAGGATTTCCACTAAACTAAGCCTTTAAAAAAATATAAATACAATACAAGAAACTTTCTAGCTCAACGGGAGCCGATTTTGTAGGCAGTCATGACTCATGACTTTGCATGCTAAAATATTTGGTATACAGAGTTAAAAAAATGGCTGTTTAAGCAAAGTTTAAGATGCAAAGTCAACTTTCTATCTATTCGACAAACTTTGTATGGTTATCACCACCACATGCTCAAATGAGCCAGACGAGGTGTGTAGGGTAATTAGAGGGTTTTACCGACTCGTTAGAGTCTATATTTATAACAACCCTTGGATATGAATTCGTTACCTTTTTTTTGAACAGCCAACTAAATATCATCTTGTTGTCACTGGGTTAGCGCTGGACAAATGATTGCCCACTGGGCAGCCCAAGTCCACAAAGCTACCAATTCAAGGAAAAACCAGCCGTCCGAAGGTCCACTGCTGTAAAACCCATCTGAATCGGATTCGAACTTGAGACCAAATAGCCTCAGACTCTTATCTTCATTTCTCCATACCACTCCACCAAATGGCATGGTGGGTGTTATTAATTACCTTTTGTTCTAAATAAAGACCCAATCAATTCAGTTATTGAAAATAACAACCAAAGTGCTTGTAGCCTAAACATATCTAGAAACGTAGAAAATGTGTTTCTTTCTAATTGGTTTAAGCCTTTAAGGTTTCAGTCACACAGTTAGTAAGCAGGGATGTGAGTTATCCATTAGTAATAAAAATATAAAAGTTATTGAAAATAATATAATATATAAGATTCGTAAAGAAAAATACCTTAAATTATCTAGAATAAATCGCAGAGAAACGCTTTTCATATAATCATTATTATTCTAAAACGATTACTTTAAAAAAAAGTTAGAAGTGACAATTTGATAAAAAATAATATCATGAGAGGACAATTTGAGAACATTTAAAAACAAAAAGGGCTAAAACTGTAAAATGGATATAATAGGCACATATACACATGTCACAGCTAGCTTCCTATATATAGAGATATAGAGAGAGAAAGCTCACACACTTCATCACTGAGATATAGAGAGCCAAAAACGTAGATTCGTATATACATAAACTTATTATTATTATTATTATTATTATAATTATTATTATTGATGCCAACAATGACGGATTCAACCGATTCTTTCTCCATTGACATCGAAACAAGCTCTCCTGGTGGAAAGGTTAGAAGATATAATCATATTATTCGATGTTTATATGCACATGTTGCTACAAATACCTATTTGTATGTACAATTCTGTATTGTTTAAGATGGTTTATTAGTATAATTACTTAATTTTGATTGTTAACGCTTCGTACGTTTGTTTTTCTTCACATTACTGTTGAGTGATCTTCATATGGTATAGCATTGTTTTTATTGATTAATTGCTTAACGATTCCACATTTCAAGGAATATGTTAAGTCTCTGGAAGTGATCATTGAGCTTTGATCAGTATATATTATTATTATTATTATTATTATTATTATTATTATTATTATTATTATTGAGCTTTGATCAGTATATATTATTATTATTTATGAACATTCAATTTAAATCCATACGAAGTGAGTGTAGTAGACAGGTGCAAGGTATGAGTATTGATAACAGATATTTAGATCCGGAAATTCTAAAACATTTATGATTATGGCGCATAGGTCATGTGTATATATTAATAATAATATTAAATGGACGCATTTATAAGGTCAATTTAATAAATCTTAATATTATATATTAATTATATTATAGGTGTTCTGTTTACACAACGAAGTTAGAATGTGCAGAGGCGTTAAAACTTAACTGACTGTGTTTTCTTATTGTTTAACATCTTCTGTTTTCAATGCATTTGTTTATTCACAGGATGATCCCTGATTGTATTTTGTTAGTAACGACCAATTGTATTGTAACATATTGGTTTTTTCACAGGTTATCTGTCTATCTGTGTTTTTATATTATTGGCATACTTTGTAACTGTCAGAAACTTTTACTTCACTTTAGACATCACATATTCACTTGCGAAGCTTGACCCGAAACTTCGGGGGTCGGAAATCACTAGTTTCGGGGGTCGAAAACCAGTTTCGGGGGGTCGAAACCGTATATACCAAAAAATTTCTATACGAATACTATATAATCGGAACTTCTGAGTGAAAATTCGGGGGTCGGCCGCCCCTCCCCACCCCTTAAGAGCTACGCCAATGCACATATTCGTCCACACAATGTGCGTAAATTGTGCCTAACGTGTTGACTTGTTATTGGTCGATATACTCGACGACCATATATAGGTTAATTTGATCAATGATTTTTTTTGGTAATTGAATTGGTTAAGAAAGATTGGTCGAAATATTTGTACATTTAATACTCGTTATAGTCATTGTAACTGTCACCGTTATTATCAATACAATCTCTTCATTTCTCCTTATATTCAAGTATTGTTTCGATTGGTGTTTATTCGTTAATTGAATTGGTTAAGATGTCCATTTTTGTGATCTTCCATGTACAAAGAGTCCTTGATGAGAATATTAAATGAAAGATCTCTCTTCATTAGAAATTGGAAAGATGGTACTAGCAGAGAGAGTTGGTGGCCATTTGCTAATTGCTATGTGCCCTTTATGACCAATACTGTGAATAAATAAACTATAAGCTGTATGTGTGTATATATAATTCAATAAAACAATGTATATAAATGTACATGAAAAAGTTGTTTTATAATGTCGTTTTGTAAACTAATGCCTTGGGTCATGCATTAATTTCAGGAGCATCTTATCGAAACCGCCAAAGGATTGATTTCTGTAGCCATCTTTGGGGATCAAGACAAACCAGCTTTGATTACATATCCTGATATAGCTTTAAACTGTAAGTGAAACACTCCTTCAGGCTTCAACCCCTATATTTCAAGTTCAAATGGAGCAAAAGTTGCTCCAAATGTTTGAAACATTATAATTTATTGTATATGATGGTGAGTTGGATGAATGAAAATAATATTGATAAAATTTATGTATGTTTGTGCAGATATGTCATGTTTTCAAGGGCTGTTTTTATGCCCAGAAGCTTTCTCTTTGCTGCTTCATAACTTCTGCATATATCATATCAGCCCTCCTGGCCATGAGGTCAGCAACTTGAATTTATAATTTTTTTTTTTTTTTTGTTATTTTGCATGTCTTATGTCTTACCATGAGTTTTTGGCTGCAGTGGGGAGCTGCTCCAGTGTCACGTGATGATCCGGCATTATCTGTTGACGACTTAGCCGATCAGGTTGCTGATGTTCTTGACTATTTTGGGTATTATTCTCTTTTCCATACTTTTAGTAAGTTTTTTTATTTGGAAGAAGTTTTATAGATCTGTGAATTGTTGTTCCAGACTAGGTGCAGTTATGTGCTTAGGGGTAACAGGTGGAGCATATGTACTTACCTTGTTTGCTGTAAGTTGCTTCGTATATACATCACATTAGCTTTAGAACATCATTTGATTCTATATTGTACAGTGTATTTATTGGCGTCTTTTGGCATACAGATTAAATATACACGACGCGTAATTGGTCTCATACTTGTTTCTCCAATTTGCAAAACACCTTCTTGGTCAGAATGGTTACACAATAAGGTTAGTTTCTCAGTACCTTTTCATTCCCATGGCTCATGAGGCCTAGTTACTTATAAACGGGTCGATTTTGTTATCTTTTATTTCAAACAGGCAACACGTCTAAAGTTGCCTAAACTGTGTTTAGCATAGCTTTGGTAACAATATTTTATAATTTAATGAAAAATGGACAAAAACTGTTTGTGGGTTAAAGTCAATATAACCCAACCCGTTCGATCAACCACAATAAATTAACAGATTTGACCCGTTATTTGGCACGATTTAATCATTTTACAAATCTTTCTAACTTGTTGGGTTCTTTTTTCAGGTTGTATCAAACGTCTTATATTACTATGGAATGTGTGGTCTAGTAAAGGAATTATTGTTAATGCGTTACTTCAGCAAGGTACAAATTTTGTACTGACAATTTACTCTTGACAACTGCATTATTGAAAATAATGTCAATACTAAAACTAGAATTGTCATCCGTTAAATAATAGGAAGTTCGTGGAGGTACTTTAGTTCCAGAAGCCGACGTGGTTCAATCATGTAGAAGAGTAAGTGATCACCTTACAATCTTCTCTTTTTCAATTTTACTTTACCACATTTGACCCGTTGTAGATAATCCATATCCCGAATATTTTTCTGTAGGCCCTCAGCGATATGCAGAGTCTTAATGTACTACAATATCTTGAAGCTCTGAACGGGTAAACTTCATTTTCTTAGTGAAGGCGTCATGTGGCCCGAAATGGCGTATGTAATAATATGAACATAGATTTTCCTCTTTTGTTTTGTAGGAGAACGGACATTACAGACGGGCTCAAAAGACTGCAATGCCGAACACTCATATTCGTCGGAGAGAATTCCACCTTCCATTTAGAATCTCTTCATATGACTTCAAAACTAGACAGAAGATTCAGTGCACTGATTGAGGTATGTGTATATAACTATGTACATATATATGTGTGCGTGTGCGCGTGCACGTGTGTATTTGATATAAAACATAACTTTAATTGTATGATGCAATAATAAGGTTGGAAGATGCGGGTCATTGGTAACAGAGGAGCAACCTGATGCAATGTTGATGCCATTGGAATACTTCTTGATGGGTTATGGACTATACAGACCATGTGAGTTGAATATAAGCCCAAGAAGCCCATTGAGCCCAACTTCGATATCTCCTGAGCTTTTTAAGCCCGAAAGCATGGGCTTGAAGTTAAAGCCCATTAAAACTAGAGTTTCTAAGGCTTGAAGGAAGTCAGGAACCTATAACTAGAAGATGGGGAAGGAAAATAAAGTGATGGAGGTGTGTAATTGTAGATATAGGTGGAGTAAAGGATAGAGAAGATACTTCGGTTTCAATCCACTATAAATGCATTGATATATTCAAAATTTTCATTTATGGAAAAATAAAACAAACTTGTGTAATTAAAGTTAGTTTATTGTAAGGCTGGCATAACAGGTTACACGAATCTGTTAAGACACGAACCTGTTAAGACACGAACACGAAACTTGTAAACACGAACACGACACGAAATCTAATCGTGTCATTTTTTTCAAACACGAACACGAACTTGTGTATAACAGGTTAACACGATAAGACACGACAAGACACGATAAAGAACACCTACTAAAATAAGTTAACACGAAAAGACATGATAAGACACGACAAGACATGATAAGAAACACGATAAGGCACGACAAGACCTGTTAAGACACGTACACGATAAGACACGAACACGAAACAGGTAAACATGAACACGACACGAAAATAAATAGGTCTTAACGTGTCGACCTATTATAGACACGAAACCTGTTAAGGCCAAACACGAAACCTGTTAAAATCGTGTAGGTTCGTATCAGGTTATCGTGTTCGTGTCTAAATTGCCAGCCCTAGTTTATTGTCACCATTTCGAGATTTTATTGGATAAATATATCATAACCTTAAATGTCCAGAATTTGAACTACTAACCTTTTGGTCATGATGTATACCGCTTAACTATCAGGGTGTATCCTTGGCGACAATTAGAGGTTTTCGTGGTTTGGTTTGGCTAATTTTTATAGTAAAAAAGTACATCGGTTCTAGCAATAACCGTTTGCATGAGAACCATTTAAGCCGGTTCCGAACCGAACTGATAGGTTTTTATACGGTCTAGTTCCGATTCTTATATTTAGCACTAACGGTTTGATTCGATTCGGTTCCAGTTTGAATCAGTTAGGTCTGGTTCTAAACCATTGCACACCCCTAGTGAGAATCCATATAATTTCTGATACATGTGAATCAAACATGCATACAAAGTTAGAAACCATTTATGTAAAAATATGTAAATCTATAATTAACACTTCATACAAGTATGAGAAAATGCGTCCTAAAACGGAATAAATATCATGTGTGAAACAGAAATCAGTGACCTACTTGGTTGATGCCTTGATGGTAGTTTAGGTAGCATTCAATATTCAGGGCTAAAAAGTAAAAATGGTACTTGGAACAGTTTATAATGTACTATTGTATAATCTAATGTACTATATTTTTGGCTATTTTTAATATGAGAAAATTGCAATTTTCGTCTTTGTGGTTTACCTAAACTAATAGGTTCAGCGCACGTATAACACCCTGAGTACCTGAGATTTGTTTTTATAACACTTTACGTTCCTCGTTTTAATGGCCGTTAGGTTTTCCGTTAGTTTGTGGTGAAATGACTATTATACCCTTCAGTTTTTGGGTGAAATGACTTTTATACCCTCCCATCTTCTTCTCCAACCTACCCACCCTCCCACCACCACCACCACCAGGGGCGGACCATGTACAAAGATACGGGTTCCCGGGAACCCATTGAGTTTTGAAATTTTAGTAGAAATATACGTATTAAATATTCAAGGAACCCATAAATAAAGTATGTGAGGAACCCATAACAAAATTGAAGTTCCGGCTTAGTGGATCAAGCAATCATATTGTACCGTAAGGGTCGTATGTTCGATCCTCCCAAATGTCTTTTTGTGTGATTTTTTTTCCTTTAGTTATAAACAAAAGGAATTGAGTGCTTACAGTAATACTCCCTCCGTCCCATTTTAAATGTCCCACTTCCAAAAACACACATTTTAAGAAATTTTTTGTTTGTATGTGGTAAAATGACAATAATATCCTCAAAAGTGGTGATTGTGTTTTGTCTTTTATGGGCAAAACTGGAAATTACATTTCCATTTTTGGAAAGGGACATTTAATTTGGGACAAACAAAAAAGGAAAGGAGGACATTTAAAATGGGACGGAGGGAGTAGCTAATTTCTAAACCTGTCTAGGAAGGTGGGGCCCAATCGAGTGCTAACAGTAACAACTAATTTTAATTTTTGAACATTAACAATAACAACTAATTGATCATCAAGGTGAGTTAACTTTAATTTTGAGCAAACATTGTTGAATTATAACCAATATCAAAAGAGATGTAGAACAATTTTTATTTGGAAACACTGAAAAATAATATCATTGATTTGGAATGGAAATTGATTTGCAAATAGAAATGAAAATTTTATATTGATATCAATTATTTCAATTGCTTTGGGTACTAATATCGATTTGAGTGGATATTAAAGATTTCAATGACTACGATACAAGAATGAAATGATTTAAATTGGCACACAACCTCTTCGCTTCAATTTTATGTGCATAGATTTTTGCTTGTTAGTCATTTAGTAGATAGTTGTGCTACTTGAATCTTAACGTTTGATCGTGATAAATTAGGATAAATGAAACAAAAATTTAAGCGTTTGGTTGTAAGAAGTTTGGCCCGACCCGGCCTGACCCGACACAAATATTTTAAATTTTGGTTGTGAGAAATTTGACCATTGAAAAAGGAACCCATAGGAAAAAAATCCTGGATCCGTCACTGACCACCACCACCCCCTCCCTCTCCTCACCATTACCATCACCACCACACCACCGTCCAACCCCACCACCACCAACAACAACACCCTCTGTTTCATAATCAATCCTTAAAACCCTGAATTCTTTAAAATTCTGTTCATAAATCATCAAGATTCTATATACCCACTTCAATCTAATACCAAATTGCCTGTTTAATCAAAATCTTGTTCAATTACTGTTGAATTTTTTTAATCCTCTGTTTTTATTTTTATAAATCTTGAAAAATCAGGATGTTAACACCAGGAGTGTTGTTAAAGTTATTAGATGGGATGAATTTAGGTATGAAACCCACTAGTGAATACAGGAATTCATTGTTACAAGTTATAGATATTATGTCGGTTGATCTTGATGAGAAAGATCTCTGGCTAAAACAGGGGTTAGGCCGCCTGAAGTGAACGAGGTGGAGGCGGTGGAGCTGATGGCATACATAACGCTGCATTGTGTGAATGCAGAGGGTAATTATAGACCAACCATGATTGATATTGTTGCTAATTTGGAGGGAGCTTTGGGGCTATTCACCTAAAAACTAACGGAAAACCTAACGGCCGTTAAAGTTAGGGACGTAAAGTGTTAGAAAAACAAACTTCAGGTACTTAGGATGTTATACGCGTGCTGGACCTGTTAGTTTAGGCAAACGACAGGGACGAAAATTGCAATTTTCTCTTTTAATATTTTGGGTTAGGATCAAATACACAAAACACTTTTTCTAGGAAGGGTGAGAAGGATTGTGATCCATTGATCATATATTTGAAGGGTTGAGATTAGTTTGCTTGAAAAGAATAAATAATAAATTAGAGAAAGGGCATAAAAGGAAAACCACATTTGTTGACTTTCTCTCTCCACATGCAATGCACATGTCAATTCCCCCCATCATTTTAAAAACGACTATAACTTTTTCATACGACATTTTTTTTCAAAAAAATTTCACCATATTAACGAACGTTTTTTTATCTTTAATATGAGTACCACATTGCTACATTAAAATTGAAAAAAAAAATTGTGCTAAATGGGTTTTCTTCTCCGTTGTGTCTTTCTGCTCGTTCATTGTGTTATAGTATGCATGTGTGCTTTATAAATATGTTATTTATGTTTTTTTAGTCTACACATGATTTAACTTTGTCCATTGTGTTTTTAGTATGCTTTTAATTGTGTTTTACGCAAATGAGTTTTGTATTTAGATGTACATTGTGTTTTATTATGTTGTTCATTGTGTGGAGTCTATTATTCATTGTGTTTAAGTCTTCTGTTCATTGTGTCTTTTATATGTCGTCCATTGTGTTTTACACATTTGGGTTTTTAACTTTTTTTTTCAAAAGTATTCATTGTATTTTAGTCTTCTGTTCATTGTGTCTTTCGTATGTCATCCATTGTGTCTTACGCAACTGGGTTTTCAACTTTTTTTTTTCAAAAGTATTCATTGTGTTTTAGTCTTCTATTCATTGTGTCTTTAGTATGTCGTCCATTGTGTTTTACTAGACTCTTGATTGTGTTTTATACCCTATATTTAATTGGTGTTCATTGTGTTTTACATTCCATTGTGTTTTACATTCCATTGTGTCTTACACAAGTGGGTTTTGAATTTTTTTTTTTTCAAAAGTATAGCAATATGGTACTCATATTAAAGATAAAAAGATGCTCATTTTTATGGTATAATTTTTTTTGAAAACGGATGACATATAAAAAAGTTACGGGCATTTAAAAATGAAGGTGGAAATGGCATGTGACTTGCATGTGCATATGTTTTTGACAAAATTACCCCTCCCACTTGTTAATCCTTTGGACACATGTCATTTTCAAGAGGCTTCTCACCCTTCTCATTTTTTGTAGCCTTTGTAGAATAACCTAACCCTAATATTTTAGTGTTTTATATCGATGCATGCTTGTGATCCACAAACTTTGAGTATGTATTTTAGGCGATTAAAGTGTTTATGTTGTTATATATAATGTATAAAACACTAAAAAAAGGAAACTAAGTTCGTTGTTCATCCTTCGCGCATATTAACTATTATGTAAGAAATCCGTATGTTACATTTTTTTTTTTTTTTAAATTTAGTTTGGAAGGATTGGGCAGTTTATCCATGTATATGTTTGTATAGTTGTGGCGGTTCTCGTTTTTTGAGATCTTGTCAGTTTTAATGAAAGTTAATGTTAAAAAAAACATGGTTTTTTTTAAAGGTTAATTTCTTTTTAATCCTATGGTCTCCGAGACTTGAACTCAAGACCTCCTACAAATTAAGAAATAAAATACGAAGTGGTGAAAGCATGGGAGCAGTCAAGTCGTTGTTCACGTCAGTGATTGTTGGACCACTACAGACACGTGTCACCATCTGGCTGGCGACATCTCTGCTCATCTGTGGGTGAATCTTCTTAATCCTTGATCTTCCGTACCTCGTACCAAAAGCTGGTGATGGACCAATATTCCGCGCGTGGACGGACGCGCGTGTATTCTTCTAAAGTGGTGATGTGGATAAGGTTGTAGCACATGCGGATTGACCCCTCTCGCAAAGTAAGTTCCGCCAAAAGGTTCCGCAGGCTGGAAATGTTTCGTGACGCTAGCGGCAATTGACGCCAGGATTGCTCTAAAGAGGGATAGGGATGCCATCTCCACGAGGATTGGGCTCCCTATCCCTTCACACTCCATCTTTAATTAATTTTATTTAAACCATCACACACGTTTAAGGGCTTTGTTGAGTTTAGTTAGTAAGGGCCTCACTACATATGCGATAGTGTTGTGATTCAATTTTGCACAATGTGCAACTAAGGAGATGCTAAAATGAATATGAATGTAAATGTAGCTCTTAATACAAAGAGATACGGAGAAAAAAGAAAGTATACCTGATATATATAAAAAATAAACATAAACATTGATTTTAGGTTGCACGGTATGTAACTGTGCCCCTAGCAACACCACCCCATAGCGCCCCAAACACCGATTTCTGGCGTCATGGAGAAGGCATAGTTCACTTCGTCATCTCCTTGGCGAGTGCTAGAGGGAGAGAAAAGGAGGCCCACCTTCTTTCAACCAGTCAATTTTTTTTTTTTTTTGCTTCTTTCTCTTTTTTTTTTCCTTCTAATTATTGCGAAAAGAACTTTATTCCACCACATGACTATTAAAAGTGAGGAGCTTTAAAGTTTAAACCCCCTTGTCCACATGAGATTAACGTGGCACATATGTGACAACTATACTGAGGAAAAGAAAACTAAATTTCCCTATCAAAATTAAACATAAACAAGATAAAAACCATTTAATATCACAACTATATTAGACTATGGGGTGTGGGTTGGTATGGAGCATCGGTGAGGTGATGTGGAAAGGTGCCCTGTCGGTATACACCGCCCCCATGATTGATCGGCACAATCGGTGAAAACACACCGACCTCACCGAACCTTAAATCCATTTTCCAAGAATTGGTTTTTGTCTTTTTCTACAAATTAATATTATATATATATAATTTTTTTTTCTTTTTCTATTTTAAAAGGAAATGGGAAGGGGGAGAAGGAGGAACCATTTCCCCTAGAAAGGGGAGGGAAATAGAGGAAATGACGTGACGCTGACGTAAACAAAGGGGAGGGAAGGGGCCACACCTAGGGTGTGCAAAGGGTCAGGAACCGACCCGACCCGACCCGGACCCACTAGAACCGTATACCCTTTTATTGTTGAATTTAGGAACCACGAACCGAACCTTAAAAGACTATGTGGTTCCGGGTCCTAAAGGTTCTCATGGGTCAGGTAAAGGGTCTGACCCTCTAGAACCTTTTAATGAAAAAAAGGTTTTAGAGTGTTACATATTCCTATTCTTTTACCATGCTTGTAAAAGAGTTCCTCCACATGGTTCTAACAATAACTCACGAGTTTCTTTTTTTTAATCAATTTTTGTTTCTTGACGTATGTTTTGGTAACAATTTTGTCATTCTCATCATTCGAAACATTATGTGAATATCAGAGCGACATACATAAATATTTACTTCAATTTTGGATATATACATTATGCATATACACATCTATGCATATACATCAAGACGAAAAATATTTCAAGAAAAATACATTGCTATTTTTATAAATAATATATTTTTAATATTATATTAACATTACGTGAAATCAATTACAATAACATGTACAAAAGAATAATGAAAAGACTAAAAAAGAGTATTGTTTTATTTTTCCATTAACAATACATATATATCGGATCATTTTTATAAATTATTGTTTTTCATACATTATCAATATATTAATAAGTCATGTTCTAATTAAAATACAAACGGTTCTTGTGGTTCTTATATTAGAACCGTGGGTTTGGAACCGACCCGACCCGAAACCGATAATTCATATAAATCTAGAACCGCGAATCGACCCATATATTTAAAAAGGTTCGGGTCCAAGGTTCTCGTGAGTCTGAACCACGAAATGCTCACCCCTAGCCACACCTCATAGTCTTATGCCACAACCAAACAAGTAATGATAAGTGTGGGAATAGAGAAACCGTACTGGGTGTTGGGCTGGATGAAAGAAAAGCATTTACAGTATAAAATAAATAGAATAGATCTCCCTGCAAGATTTCATCTTCATCACCCACATAACACTCCATTTTAGCTTACATCATCATATCACACCCTCTAAACACACAAGCAGTACTCAGTACTAGAAACAAACCCTACTCACTGCAACCAAATAGTAGCCATTGTAAACCACACCCATCCATCTTCCTTCAACCCAACCCAACCAACTCAACTCACATTCCCCTATAAATGGTTAAAAAAGTAACACCCTTTTCCTGTTTCTTAAATCTTGATCACATAGATTATCTTCATCATCATCCTAGAATCCTAATCCTAACAATGGGTCTTGATCAAGATTTGATTTTTAGTGTGATGATTGCAAGATTGGAGAGAGAGAGAGAAAGATGTAGTAAGGGAGATGGGCCCCTTTTGTTTTGTTTCAGGCTAAAGCCTGCAACAGAAATGAGTGGTACTACAGCATTCAAGAGAAGAGCCTCTCTCTCTTTCTCTCTCTATTTATCATGTGTGTGAATTTTTAAAATTTAGAGGTAAACTATTAAAGTCGTCCCTATGGTTTGGTGGAAGTTGTCACTTACGTATAAATTTGAGATTTTTTGTCATAATCGTATCACGATTTTAATTGTTTGTTATAATCGTACTCTGGTTTTAAATTGTTTGTCTAAATCTTCCCTTGACTTAACTAGATGGAGTTAGTGGCAGGGGAAATTTATACAAACAATTAAAACCAGTGTATGATTACGATAAAAAATCTCAAGTTTGTACGGTTTTTTTTTTTTTTTTTGAATGGCCAACAAATCCATGCCCGAGTAAACTTGGTACTGGTAAAATTCCCTCGTCCCCACGGGACTTACAGGATTTGGCAACACACACCAGATGCGCGGGAAGCCGGGAACCCTGTGGAATAGGTAAACCCTCGCCCCCCTCAGACTCGAACCCGGGTAAATCAGGGCCCAAGCATCACCAGGATGTCCATCCTACCAGCTGGGCTGGGTAGTCAGGACTCTCAAGTTTGTACGTAAGTGACAACTTTCACCAAACCACTCGAGCGATTTTAGCAGTTTACCCTAATTTATAACTATAAAGTATGTGGTGATGTGTGTGTTTGGTGTTAAAACTTGTTGGGTCCATTTCCAGTTCCATTATTGTTTTGTTGGTGTTAAAATTCTACCACTCCCCTCTCCTCTCCTCTCCTCTGCCTTCCCTTCCCCCCCTATTCTTTTGGCTTTTTAGATCAGAAAAACATACTTTATATGCTTTTAATGTACTCATAACTTCAACCCACAAGTGACCTTCATTTTCATGACCATTTTGTCTTGTTTTACTTTAAAAAAACCTGTGGGTATTCTTGTGTTTGCGTGTATGCTTCAACTGGTATCAGAGGGAATAGTAATAGTAGTAATCATGATCATCAACTTTCTGTTTCTTGGGTTCTGTAAAATCATGGAAATAAATATCACATCTTTTTCTTGTCCATGCAAGGCATAATTCCCACTTTTACCATTTCTTATTATTTATTTATTTATTTATTTACTCCTTTTTTGTTGTTGTTATAATTGGCTCAAAAGCTAATAATAAGATCCTAACCATAGGCCACATGTCTCTTTATTCATCACTGTTTTCATCCCTTTTAGCATAGGGAAATTTCAAATGAGGATTTCTTTGTTGCACACAAATTTCAGAGAAGCCACTTGTAGTTAATAATACTTTGCATAGGGGTCAAGTGTCTACAAAACAGATCCCACTAACATCTACATCATCATCCTCCTCTTCTTGACTTTTAAAGACTCTAAAAGGTGGAGGGTAGGCTACTGTTTCTTCTTCATCTCCTCTTCAAATGTTTGCAAGGTTGGTTGGTTAACTTTTTTTTTTTTTTTTTTTTTTTTTTTTTTTTTTTTTTTATAAACAATTGTTTGCTACAGGATTTTGACATCCCAAGTTGGACCTTTATCTGGAAAGGATATTTGTTACAGCCCCTCTTCATTTTGTTTCTTTTTCTGTTAAATATATACTAAATGCAACAATGTTCAATAATTTCTTGCATTTATGGTGTTTATTGTTGCTATTACATAATATTTTGTTGTAGAATTATTTTGTTGTAGAATTGTGGAAAATTTAACCAAAACCTTTCATATCAGACTCTGCTAATCCATGCAAAAAGTTACTGTAAAGCTTGAGCTTTATGTAGTGCAGCAATTAAGCTTAATGGGAAATGTAATTTAATAACCTAAAATATTCAAAATTGGTCGATCGCATCCCAAACTAAAAAATTGGTTTATATATATAACCTGTACTATTAACCTATTGGATTCTGGCATCCAGTTTGGGTTAAGTCACTAACCCAGTTAGTTTGGGGTGCCACGTCAGCCAAAACAGTACCTGGGTTAGTGACTTAACCTAAATTGGGTGATATAATCTAATAGGTTAATTGTACATGTTATATAAAGCCAATTTTTTAGTTTGAGGTGCCAACGGTCAATTTCGAATATTTTAGGTTATTAAAATCCAATCCCCTAGATTAATTGACAAGTTGGATTTTTCACTAACTAAAAAAAAATCTTCATATTCAATATATGGCTAAATGTTAAATGATTTTTTGGAACTGTTTCCACAGGGATTTGATGGTGAGGGTTGATCTTTGAGAAGTCACTTCTTGCCAGTAAAAATACTTCAATTCCAACTAAGAATGTGTCTTCTGTTTTATCTTTTTGGTGCATCATTTGTGTTTCTTCCTTTGTTTAGCTACTGTTTTAAATAGGATATCTTGAGTTATTATGTTTGCACTGTTTGGTTGTACTTTCAAGATGTTGAACTTATGGTATTGTTTTGATCTTTTAGGTAATCTTATTGGAATTTGAATTGATTTTATCTGAAGCTGATCATGGATAACAATGGATTCAATGTCCCAATGGGTATTCCTAGTGAGAACTTCATCATTCCAGATGAAAACTTTCAGTCTGCACCCATGGCCATGGTTTCTTTTAGTCAAAAACCATATCTTGATCAAAACCACAATATTATTCCAGTGTTTCCCATGATCCCTAATGAACACACAAATGTTTCAGCAATTATAAATACAACTGAACACCTTGATAGTAGTTTTCCTCCAAATGGTCATATGGATATTCCCATTTCTGCTACTGCTCTAGCATCTCTTTTAGCTTCCAGACACGGTCCACACGAAAGCTTAGATCACCCTGCTTTTGGTGAAGTTTCTAAAAGTGTTGTTCCAAACAACTGTTTTCCTAATAATTTGGGGAATTTTGGATATGATGGATTGCTTAATGATATGAGCAGGAAATGGGAACCCAACAAGTTTTTTACGCCTACAACCGAACGGGTCGGATTTAATACCCATCCAAACGGATGGATATCCGGCGAACATAACCCTAGGGCGAGGTCAGATGGTAATGAGCTATCTTTAAGTCTTGCCACATGTTCAAACATAAGCAATATTTCTCTGCATGGAAGACAATTGGGTATTGTAGAACAAGCGAGTTCTTGCAACAGTAAAAATGTCTCTTTAGGGTTTGATTCTAACACTAATAGGCCAATTCAGGGTTTGCCAATGTCATCTGGGTCAAATGGGTATCTTCATATGATGCAGGAAATCCTTACGGAAATCGCCAGCTATTCTATCGGAAATCTTGATCATATGAGCTATAAGCAGATTAGTTTTGATGATTTTGCAGATGGAAATAACAGTTTTGACCATGGATTTAATCCGGTTTTGAAATCATTCGGTATCGCAGAGAAAAAGAAGCATTTGCTGGCTTTACTAGAAATGGTATGTAACCTTTTTTTTTGAACGGCTAATTATTTTGTCACCCACAAGATTTGATCCCTCACCATTTGAAAAGGCAAAGCCTTATCCAACACCATACCGCCAGGCCAAAGGCTCTTTTGGTAATGGTATGTAACCTAGTATCAAGATTTTCTTAATTATAGCTTTTAACCAACTATTGATTTGCAACCTTTCGTGACCAAAACTAAGGATTTTTTTTTTTTAATTACTTTTTTCGATTTTTAATCATTAATTATCCAAAAAGGCTTCTGTGACCAAGAATCAGGATTTTCTTGATATCAAGTTTAAATCAATCAATTTTCTAAAAGAGACAGTAGATTTGCAACTTTTTTATGACCAATTCTGATCTTTTTGCCATTAAAAAGGCCAATAAATTTCAATTTCTTTTTTTTTTTCCACCAAGAACAACAATCTTTTTTTTTTTTCGATTCGAAAAAAAATCACAATTTTCTTGATTGTCATTTTCACCTATCACTAAAAAAATGGATTAAAATTTAGACCTTTTTTTGACCCAACAATCACAACTTTCTGGATATGATTTTTTAAAAGCTAATTACAAAAAAGACTTAATAGATCTTTTTACTTTTTCTGACTAGGAAACAATAGTTTCTACTTTATTTGACGTTTTAACCAATAATTTATCAATTATTTACTGAATTTCTTAGTGACCAAGAGGGGGTGTGGGATTGCGTTTTAAATCTGATTTTTAGATTATTGCGTTTTAAAAACGCAGATAATCAGTTTTTAGTGTTTGGATTGCGTTTTGAAAACGCTGATAATTAGTTTTTTAGGCTACCAAAACGCAATAATCTATAAGCAGCTACACCCCTGCTTTTCCAAAACGCATAATCTGTTTTTAATAATCAATCCCAAATACCCCCCAAGAATGCAGATTTTCTTGATTGTGATTCTGTACCAGCTATATCTATATCCAAAAAGCCTTAGAAAGTTTCCAACGTTTTCATGACTAAGAATCAAAATTTTCTTCATGTTATCATTTAACTAAGAACAAAATTTCTGAAACTCTTTGTGATCCAGGTCGATGAAAGATACAACCAATGCATAGATGAGATTCACACGGTGGTGTCGGCTTTCAGTGCAGTAACCGAATTGAATCCTCAAATTCATGCTTGTTTTGCTCTTCATACAACTACTTTCTTTTACAAGCATTTAAGGGAGAAAATAAGTAATCATATACTATCGATGGCTGCCGATTACAGTACTAGGGAAGAAGAGCTTTCATCTTTTGTACCAAAACAATGGCATCTTCTGCAGCTAAGAAGAAAAGAACATCAACTATGGAGGCCCCAAAGAGGGTTGCCGGAAAAGTCGGTTTCTGTGTTACGAGCATGGATGTTCCAGAACTTTCTTCACCCGTACGCTATTTGCTAATACTATAACTTAAATTTACAGAATGTTGTATTATGGTTTATAATCTTGTATTTGCTTGCAGGTACCCTAAGGATGCAGAGAAACAACTGCTGGCTGTAAAAAGTGGATTGACAAGGAGCCAGGTACTATACACATCAAGTACCTTACCGTATAATTTAGAGGTTGCAACATGGGCGGGTCAGGCAGTGTTTAAAGAGATGGGTTTGGGTCAAAACGAGCTAGAACTTTTACTCCTAAAAATTAATAGCTGTTGTATATGATTACAGGTATCTAATTGGTTTATAAACGCTAGAGTTCGTTTATGGAAGCCGATGATCGAGGAAATGTACATAGAGATGAACAGGAGGAGGATTCGGGATGAAGAAACAACTAGTAACCACAGAATCCAGCAATATCATATTTGAACATGACTGCATTTGTTCTTTAATCTTGTATCTTCTGCTTATTATAAAACTCAAGCCATTTTATGCACTTCAATCTAAGTATATATAACTTAATAATGGTTTATATTATATCTACTACTGGTTCTAATTAGTATTTCCATCTAGAGGTGGTCGGATGATGACGTTAAGGGTCAACAGATTCGGTTCAAAGTTTAGGCTAATTCGAAAAAAAGAATGTATATATACACATTCACTCTATATTACATTCTTTGCCCCCAGGCATATTTTCATGTTTGACTACAGGAGTACTACAACAAAGTAGAGTGCCTTACCAGGGCTGTAACTTGGACTAGATGCCACCCATGGTGATTAATGATTTATTTGAGAGGTTTATAATCGAGTCAGCAATCACCCTAGCACTTGATTTCATGTAACCGCCTGAAACATAACTTTTCCATCAATTAAAATGAAAAAGCGAAATAAAAATATATTTTACACAAAGATGATGTTTTTGAACCTGATGTCAGCATTACGAGCGGAATATTTTTATTGCTGGCAAACTTGAAGACCTTCTCATCTCTCATTGTTACCCCATGAGGACTAATCTGTTATATAAATCATCTGATCATAATATACTCTAAACTGTAATAAAAATTTTCCTCTTTGTATGTCTGATTTAACAGCCAAAAATAAAGCTAGCACTACCTTAAGTCTTCCTAACGGGTCGCCATCCAAAATATCGGTTCCAGCGTTATAAATCACCAGTTCAGGATCAAATGCATTCTCTGCAACCTAAGATTTCATTCCAGGAACCAATGACAGTTAATGTTATTTAAAGAAAAATTCCAGACTTAATAATCCAAAACTAACATGTACCTGAAGGGCTTCATCCAACATCAGTAAGTACTCCTCTGTAGCAGTCCCACTCTGTCCACAACATATAATTATGCAAAGTTGACTGACATAATTTATAGTAAATTTAATGAAGAATGACTCACTGGAACTTCAACTCTCTGATCGATATATCTCCTGGCCTCATAATCCTAAATAAGATAACATCATGGTGAAGGCAAATAATCTTATTGTTTTGGGGGGAAATGAAATTATGTATGATTCATGAGGAAACTCACAAATGGATAGATATTAGGATTATACATATCCAGAATATAAACTCTTCCTGCAAGTAACAAGATTTAGTGAGTTGACTAATTTGGTTATGTATCATATAACGTGAAAAGGGCATATAGGAAGCATACTGTCATTTGAAAAATCCTTTTCATGTCCGTTTCCTTGATGAGCATCAAGATCAATTATCATCACCCTGAATGTAGTTTAAATTTTAGAAAGGATTAGAAGGATTGAAAGTCAGTTCATCAAATGCGGTTAAATATCCAACTGAGGTAATAAATTTGTAAATCACATACCGTGAAATGTTAAGACGGACGAATGCATAGTGAATGCAAAGAGATATGTCAGCATAAACACAAAATCCTCCGCCACGATCTGCACAACAATGGTGGAAGCCGCCACCTACATTGATAGCACACCCTCGTTCTTTAGCTAGTTTAGCTGCCAAAATAGTTCCTCCTACCTAAACTAAAAGTAAGGTTAACATAGAACACATTGGATAAAAGTTTTAGAAAATGATGAAATCGCACAATGTACCTGTTTACGGAAAGGGTAAAGGACCTTCTTCTGCACAAGGCAGTTAGGAAAAACTGCAACAGGAGGGACCTGAATTCACATACACGGAAAAATAATAATAATCATCAAATTCTACAAAAACATGAGAACTATATAAAAAGCCAGCAAGTGAAAACATTTACCCTACCTCTGTAATTATGGAGACATTTAAACTGTTTTTCAGACTATCTAAGTATGATTTGGAATGCACCTACCACACACAATAATCATAATAAGTCAAAAGAGAGAAACAAACAATATACTTGATATTCTAAGGGTGCCAGTAATACCACTAGGAGGTCATCTTTGGTTGCTTCTAGAGGTTCAACAATACGAGTTTTTTCCAAAGTGCCATTTTCAATGAGAAATCCGCAGATACGACCCCATTTAGAAGAATCAAATGGGTGCCTGCATTAGTTATAGGCAATACATAACATCATAACACACTCGTTTTCCACCAACAAGATAAGAAAATAATGTTGGAAGCATGTAATACCAAATCCATTATACATCATTAATTATTTAATACCATTTTGTCTAATATATCAGATCATATTTATCTTCATAGATATAATCTTAACTCCCTTGTAATGAACAATGATGTGTGCCTATGTCACCTTGCAAGCCAAGCCACGTAATTCCACATAATTAGGATTAGGTCGTTTTCATGTGATGTATTTAATAAAGGAGTAGAGGAGGATGCCCCATACTCCACTTACATATTCCGTTTATTTCCATGTCTAGGTTCGTGGCTTAGTAGTTATTTACATATAATAGACATAGGTTTCCATTTTAAAATTACGTAGATGACTTGAATCGGTTTCCTATTCTCATTTCTCTCTAGTTCGTCTGGCCATTTGATCCAAATATGAACCATAATTAACAACTACATGCAAGTTCTCGACTTCTCCCAAATATATGTGCACACATCAAGACGACACCGTTCTTCAAAGAATCCTTTCAACCCAACATAGAACATGCACTTCTGACTACTTGCCATGTAGTTTCATGTAATAAGTTAACTTTTTATTTTCTTTTTTTTCCCCGAAAAACTCACGAAAACAGCCATTTATACACTCATCTATCTTACTATCTATATTTATTCGCCTAAACCCTAAATATGTTTATTCTATAGCTGAATAATAACACATATGTGAATCTAAACACAAATAACAATACCTGCGGAAATCTATACATGACATGGTGATGCGTGTCATCTTAATTAATTCATCATATCATATTAATGTCATGACTTACTGAGTGACTTTTTTTTCTTTTCATTTCTTCTGGAAAACTAGAAATACCTATGAATCACAAAATTCTAAGTGACATTTTTTTATATATATATTCACAGTTAAATCGTAGTCATATTTTTTAATATATTATTACACAAAGGTGAATGCATCATCTGTAAGCCATAGGTACTTACAGTTTCTCAATTCCGAGAAAAGAAATGTCGTAAGAAGTCGAATAGATAATCGGAGCCTGTTAATCATAACCAACAAAAAACAATAACTATTAGAATAATCCAAATAATAACGGAAAAACAATAGTAAGCCATCAAATATGGTAAAGTTGATTAGATAAATATAAAGCTCAACCTAAAAAAAAAAGACTAGTAATAGTAAAGTGTTTTGAGTATAATAAACCTTAGAGAGAGGTATATCAAAATAGAGTTTGCTGGATAGAATACGCTGCCGTCGAAGTGCGTCGGCGTCAACGGTGTCGTTATTTGAAGACGAAGAAGGTTGATTGGACATGGTCAGTGAAGAAATGGAGGAACCAGTGACGGTTGAGAGGCGGTGGTTTTGTGTTTGTTAAAAAAATAGTTAAGGTACAATTGTTTTAGCACACCGTACATTTACACCAAAAGCGGTTCATCCATTCCATTCCATGGTGTTCGTATTCTTTCGTTTTTTTTAAACGGCAAACTTCTAGTTCGTATGCAGTGATTATTCATTCCATCTAGATTGGGAATCTTCTTAGATGAAATCTCACATGTAGGGCTGCAAACGAACCGAACGAACACGAACAAGATTTTCTGTCCGTGTTCGTTTGTTAATTTTGTTCATGAACGCATACGAACATAAACGGACATTAATGAACACAAACAAGTGTTCATGAACGGAAACAAATACAAACGGACACATATTAACTGTTGAATAATATCGAATTCGCATACATTAAGACTAGCTAGATCCACCTAAAATATAACCTAATTGTCCAAACATACTTAGTACTGGAGAAGGGCATTGGAGATGGATGGCAGAGGGCGTTAGAGGTGAAGGGCATCAACGCTGGAACATGGAAACATATAATGAACTTGGATACAAAAAGTATGTTTATTGATCTCATTAGTCATATATTTACCTCATATATATATATATATTATTTGTTGGGTAAAATAAATAAAAATAAAAAAATATATAAAAGTATAAAATTTAAAAACCTTAATAAACTAGCTCTTCTTTTTGTTTCACCGACTAAGCTAGGGTTCATTGGCTGGTGTTCAGATACTAGTTACGAAACTATAAATCCAAGTGCCCAGTGGGATGCATTTTTTAAGCTTATTTTTATCTCTTGACACATGTATCTGATATTATTATATATAACAATTTTGGGAGCTTGGCTACAGTAAAAGGTCGCTTTCAACCGATGGCACTTCGGTAAATATCACACACAACAGAGGCAAAGCTGCCATTATCCGAGGGTACTTTCGTAATAATTTCGGCACCTTCATTTGTTTGATACGGTACCTTCATTTGTGTCACACAGACACACACTCAACTTAGACAAAGAAGAGAGAGAGAAGAGGTCGGATGAGAAAGGGAAGACGAACCGGAAGGCTTTCGGAACGGTCAACGACGGAGCTGCTCTCAACAACGCACAGGCACACACATCCATATGGAGAGAGAGAACGGGACCAGGGGGAATAGAGGAAGACACCGGCGGGTCTCCGGTCGTCCATGGCGGAGCGCCACTAGGCGGAACGCCCGCTTCTTCTGGCGCCTGACTTGTGTAAACTACAAGATCTACAATACATCGAAAACACGAGGTCTTAAAGTATAATATTGCATGTTTTCTTTATGCTTTTGATGTCTGCAATCGAGTTGTTGCAACAAACTCAAATATCATTCTAGCGATATGACGACATTATTTTTTTCAGATTCATCTTTTGCTTGCTATTGTGCAGTCAGTGCAGGAACAAATCGAACCGTAGTGATACCGATCAATTTCGGTCGTCTGCGAAAATTCGATTGGTTGTATGTTTCTTCGCCTTCGCCGCGCATAGCGCAGCGGGTAATATACTAGTTTTTTAATAACTATTAAAACGATTATATAATATTTTAATTTACTGTATAATGTAGAGTAAAACAAATATTTATATTTTAGATAGTATATTGGTTTATAAAATAAAAAATATGATTAAAACATATAATTTTGGAACTATATAATTAATGATGTATCTAAAGAAAGAATTAAATAATTATGCGAAGATTTAACAAAAGATTCAGACTTGTAAAATTAGTAGCATAAAGCAATTGCCCTAAAACTTTATGAAATAGGCCATTATGTATACCTCTAAAAGTATGAGCGTGAACGGTAACACATAGGCGTCACATATGTAGAAGATATGTCCGAACTTGCAATTCTTTTTCGGAAAGAGGGGGGGGGGGGGGGGCGTAAACGCGTAAGCTTACACTAGTGAGCAAAAAGCAGTGGGAGCCAGGGCACCAGTGACCCTTAATAGGCTTCGCCCATGCTCACATGAAGCGGGAATAACTTATGTATGAGTGGTTTTTTAAATATTAATAAAAGAATTGTCTCGTAACTATCTTATTAAAACAAGATGAAGTTTTCGCTTTCTTCTCACGCTCAACCGTGTGGTGTTGGCGTCACCGTTAGAGACGTGGAGGGGATCCCTTATGCTCACAAGGGTTACATTGTATACTCTAAGGCCAACTCGGTGACCCTGCTTAGAAATCTATTTCCATTCCAACACCTGCGCGTTCGAACATATTACAAACTAAATTTTGTTATATGACCAAATGGCAAAGTACATCCAAACCTTCTTATTGATATGATTATTCACATTGCATAATCACTTTTACCAAACAAACATATCAAGGAATGAAACTAAAATGTTATTACTTGAACAAGGTATTTTGAGGTATTGGTTGTATTGATGACTGTTATTGATTCAGTTTTGGTGTTCATAAGTGCTCCTAGAATTAAGTATATAATATATTGTGTTCATGTTGCTTATAACAAAGGAATTGATGAAAAAAAGTAGCAAATATTATAAATATGCAGAAACCTAGAAGTCGGTAAACCATTCGCGTATCAACTGGCAAACAACTCGTTACACAGACAGAGCGGCAACTCGTAAATAGAAACATGCAAAACAGCCATAAGCTTATTGGGAAAAAGTCAACAGAGTCAAACTATGAGTACCTCAGGCTCCATACTTGGGGGCCTTCCAAAGCTTAAAAGCAACCTCATGAAGGAATCTATCAGCTGGTATTGTAAGGTTTCCACCATTCTGCATCAATATCAAACACAGACGAGCACCATGTAATACAGGACTGGCGTTTTATCCAAAACGGAGGGAATATACTCAAATATCTGATGGTCTATTAGAACTTTAAACATCTAAAGCACATCCAAACATTATATTCTCCTGACACATTTTAATACAACTGATAATGTTATTCTGAAGGCTCAATGTGACCTTGGTTGGTTTAAAAAAGAGTGAGGCGCTCCGAGGCGTTTTGGTTCCAAAATCCGAGGCGCAGGGCTTAAAGTGCGAGGCCAGAGCTTCACGTATGTGAGGCGCCCAAGGTAAAAAAGAGTAAAAAATATTTATACAAGCCAATACTACTTATTCTACTTGTTAATCAATCCTAAAAACAATAACATAATTATAAAACACACTTAAACACTTCATTAAACATACATTGAAGCCGAAACACACTTAAAAATCTTTAAAAAAAAAAACAGATTTTGACTTTTGGCCCAAAAAAACCCTAATTTTGATTGAGGTGGCGCATCACATCGCTTCATGTAGTTGAGCGCCTTAGGCTAAAAAAAGCGCTTTTCCTAGCGCCTTGGGCGCCTCGCGCCTCAGGCGCGCTTTTGAAACCAAGAATGTGACAAAATCAGTTTCAAAACGCACATCCAAAACCCCATATATACATGAGTGACTTTGTATCCAATCCAGGGAATTGTGCAGATTATCTTTTTAAGAAAGGGGACAATGTATATGTTTTCTTGCATGCATAAATAATTAAATAACCAACGATCATTCCTAGTTGCGTCTATAATCAATAACATGATTGATTCAAGTTATTACCTCCAGAAAATCTTGAAAAGAGAAGGCTTTCACTGTATCCTTCCGAGTAACAGCATCTTGCCATTGAGTGAACAACATTGGACAATAATCTCTGTTAAATGGCAGTGGAACCAGTACAATTATGAACACCGTTAAACACGTGAAAATTTAGAGTAACGTTTACTTGTTTTTACCTTACATTACTCCTCGGGTTGCTACCTTTCATTGTGTAACTTTGACGAGGGTACAGTGAATCCAACCCCGATTGCGTAATTCCCTTTCTATTTAAAATGGTAAAATTGGACTCATCATCGTCTAAAACTTCCCCATAGCTCAACACAACAGATAAATGAAGCCGAGAACCTATTTGTGATTTAGGTTTTGCCTTGGAAATTATCTCACCAATCAACGAATTAATATACTCCGTGTATTTATTATTTGAACCTTCTTCGTGACCTCCAACGTGTACAAATACTAAATCAAACTGACTTGAATCTAGAACCTTATCTTCTTGAAATCCAAGCAGATCCAGCAACTTAGTGGCAATAAAATTGACGGGTGAGTCAGCCAGTGAACAATCTTTGTTAATCAACTCATTTGGCTGCAACACCGAAAGGCCAAGTTTGTCTCCACATGATTTCAAACTTTTGTTTTCGGTAATTAATGCTGCTTTGACTCCCATAAACCTATATTGATCAAACCCCGTAATTTTTATCTAGTACGCAAACAAATCAGTTCCTTCAGGAATTTGTATAAGTGTTGTTACCGTAATATTACCTTTCTGATATAGACGGTGTTATGCACTTGTCTTGAGAGTCTACACCCTGAAAAAGTACAAAAAGAACCAACGAATGATAACAAAATTAAAAAAAAAAAAAAAGTGAACTTACTATATTTTCTAGCAAAACAATATTCCAATGATATATCTAACCAAAGTGGTAAAATCGTCATATGCATCCACTAAATTCAGAAATTCTCCAATTGTTCGACCATTCACATTTTCTGAAAATTACGTCTTAGTAAATCAGTAAAGATCCAAAAGTGAAATGATACTTGCAAATTGCGAAGAAAAGATGAACATATCTTGCAGGAAAAAAACGAAGAAGTGAATGAACTTCTAATGAATTGCATGCACATTACAGATAAACAATTATCAGTTGCATTCCTATACTACCAAAATCATATCCAACGACACGCATTCGTCAATTTGTAAGGCAATTGTCTTAAAAAGAGTGGCCAGCAGGATTTGTGTTTGGTTGATACCCCACATGAAGCCAGAAATATTTTCACCGTCTTGGTATTGCGCTATTGTTCAAATACTATTCAAGAGAAGAAATTGCTTGATCAACAATGTACAAGTAATTAACCTTAAATAAATCCTAGGCATATAAAATTAGGCGCCTTGCTATTGGATTCTCATCAAAGTTTCTATTTCTACAAATTAAACACTTACGAGGAAAAATATATCGATATACATATCAGCAAAAGTAGGGACTTTTTGAAGTCATAAGATGTATTTGGAATTATTTGCCTATTCTTCTAAGGCGTCAAAGGTGTTAAAGAATCGACTCTTAAGTCATCGTCCCATACCCGTTGAGAGTTATTTTAGCTTTTGAAGTATCATCATCATCATCATACTCAGTTATTCCCACTTATAGCAAAGCTAAGATAGGGTCTGAGGAGAGTAAGATGTAGACAGCCTTACCTCTACTCCTAAGAATAGAGAGGCTGCTTCCAGTGAGACCCCCGGCTCGATGTGGTTTGGTATCAAGCCTTGGACATAAGGCACAAAACACTTAGCAGTCGGGACAAACCCGATCGGTGCATGTACCCCTTTGTCTTTTGGCTATCAACGCCACCACATGATGCATGATTAACCGTCCGTCGTTTTTAACGTTATTTTCATGAAATTAGTAAAATAACGTTAAAACTAGTGCAACTTTTGAAGTATGAGTGCCAGAAAATGATCACGATTCTAATAAGAGTAGTGAAGCTATATCTCTAGCAACAAATGAACTTAGAGCATGTTTGGCTCTCCTTATTTCCACCTCCTTATAACTTTTCACAAAAAGTCATAAGGAGTTTTGAAAAGTTACTCTCCACTTACTTTTCAAAAACTCCTTTTTCATGTTATAAAACCTTATAAGTAGAAGTAATAAGTCACCTTTCCCAAACACTTTTTTAACTTATCAACTTTTTGAAAAAGTAATAAGTTATAAGGAGGTGGAAATAAGGAGAGCCAAACATGCTCTTACTAATTTGAATTTTTAAAACCATAAAAAAAAAAAAAAAAAAAAAAAACAAATTCCACTTGATCTATCTCTGATAGCAATTTTCAATAAAAGGCTAAGTAGTTAACTCGGCCGATATATCACCGATATCTCGGTTATCGGTCATCAACCGATATATCGGTACAAAGTATCGGTACCGATATTATCGGCGATATCGGCCGATATTTGACCGATATTTAACCGATATATCACCGATATTCCCGATATTTATGTTTTTCCTTTTAGTTCTTCCATTTGTCTTGTAGTTTTTATTACTGTTTTAACCGTTAGTTGTTAATTGTTAGTGTCAAATATTAGTATTTTAAGTCTTAACAAGTTATCCCCCTTTTAACAAAAAGTCCTTTTCAACTCAAATAAGTTTATCCAAACATGCCCTATATTGAATTGTTAGTATTAAATTGCTATATGTATGGATTTTGCATGATATAAAAATTGTCGATATTTTGCCGATATCTCACTGCGATAACCTATATCTCAAATATCGGTCCTTCACACCGATATCCGATATTTTGCTGCATTAACTGCTTGGATAAAATGTTACAAGATTCTTCACAATACAAAAAGGTTACTGCTTTTTGTCAGAAATCAATATAATCTAATAATTTGGGCATGAATTCAAAAGGGTAACACCGAAATCGATGCAGATTACGGAAAGAAAGAGGGGTAGAGATAGATAGATACCTGATTGAGGCAAGTGAGGAAGGATAAGAAGCCACATAAAGATTGAGCAGCTAATGCATGGAGATGGGTATGAGATGGGTTGATGAATCGAGCTAATCCATCACCGAATAACACCAATCCTCTGCTGGGTTTGTCAGCCATTATTCTGTTCTGCTCTCTATCCCACGATTGATTTCTGATTGTGAAAAGGGGTTGCGTCGATTTTCAGAAAGCAGGGACAATTATTATTATTATTATTTGATCGATTCTTCAAATAATTTAGTATCTGAGTTCGAGTTGTGCAATGAAACCCCCTGAAACTGAAAGTAGTAGTGGTCTGGTCTGCCACTTCTTTGTGTTTGTATTTTTCTTGGGCTTCTGGTTTTCCTTTTCTTCTAATGGGCTGCCCAAAAACAAACCTTAAGTTGATGGATTGATAATAACAATTAAGCCCATAGTAGTATACTTTAGTTTAGTGCACAAAAAAAACCGGGTTTGGAACCGAAACTGGTACTAAAAAAAAATCCCAAATCAAACCGAAAACCAGACTAAAACTGACGCTGAAACCGGTCAAACGAACCCAAACTGGAACCGCTAAAAACCGGTCGAAACCAATAAAAAACCAAAAATGGTTTAAGAAAAATACATTTTTAGCCATAAACACATATAAAACTTTGTTTTTGTATTAAAATTCAATTTTCATCTTTAGAAAACCCTAAACGTTAATAAAAGTTAAATCGTATGTAATTTATACGATTTTAAAAAGTGCACAAATGAACCGGACCCTAAACATAAAAAACTGATTTGTGACCGAACAAACCAGTAAGGAACTGAACCGGTTTCAAACCGAAACCGGTTTGACTTAAAATGGGTCAGCATCCGGGTTCTTAAAAAACCGGTGTGTGCACCTCTAGTTTAGGGTAACCTACTTAATTTGTTTTTCTCATTTAGCTCAACTATAGTTCATTCTCACGTTAATTAATCCTATAAACATCAAAATCGGTTTAAGGTATTTAAACAAAATGATAGTGATCTAATATTAGGTCAGTGGTAAATTTTGTGTTGCAAAGCGACCTGATACGTGCCAAACTATCCACAACCGTTATTCCCATGTTCCCAACATGCACACGAACCATTACCATGTATCTGCATTAAATTAGGATTTATTTAGCATCCATTATCCATGTTCTCCTAGAATTTAGGACTAGTCAATTACTTTGTTTTGTCTATTTAAATGGTGTGCATATGATTTTGAAAGGAATGAATGAATATTATGAAACAAAGCTTAGGCTTGAATCTCTTCCCCTCTAGTTTTCTTGGAGCTTGACCCCCTCTAAGGGTTATTTACCTTGGGAGATTAGCCTCCTCTAATTGGCCTCTATCAATGGTGCTTTCATTCCTGAACCTTCCTTCCGCCATGCCGCCCACCGACGACAAACCGCCTACAACCAACGATCTCCTCCGACAACTTATTGCCCAACAAGCCACCTACCTCCAAACCTTAATCGAACAAACCCGCACCCTTCACACCATATTCGATCGACAAGCTACCATTCTCACCTCTATTTTCGACAAATTTCACAATGAATCACCACCCGCTCCATCACCCTCTTCACTCACACCGTCAAATGTTGTCGCCACACCACCACAAACTCTACCACCCGTTTCTACCTCGACACCGTCACCGAATGTAACACCCCAACCGATGGCGGAAACATCGAGGTGTCACGTAGTGACGATTGTTCAATAACTCATGGACTAAAGTGTATCTTTGAATACATTGATTTAATAATTTATTACATTGAAATGAAATTACAGGATACAATAATTCTAAAGTGACAAGTCTAGCTAAAATACAATGTAGACAAGATTGAAATATAAAATCCAAAAGCCTAAAAGAAGCGTCTCAAAACAACCTGAAACATGTACAAAATATTTTGGTCAATACAAAAATTGTATTGGTGAGCATACACTGTTTAAATAAATATAGTAGAAAAGTGTTTTGCAATTCATGTGTCGTATATTGTTTGCAATTATGTAATAAGTGGTATTCGGGTCAAATCAACCCTAAGAGAAGAAAGCAGATATATATAGTATGCGCTAGTAGTAATGTAATACATATCAATGACGAGGACTCTCAACAGAGTCACAAGATATAAACCATAGTACTATTCATTGAAATGCCAGGCCGCCCAGCGGTTAATGATTTGACAGGTCATAGATACACAAAATAACACAAGCAAACACACATAAGAATTGCTATTTTAGTAAAAGGAAATATAAACTTGATAGTAAGTATATGAGTCACCCCGAAATAGTAAGATAGTAAAAAGGGGAAAGATATACTCACAGTTTGCGAAAGCGATCAAAATCCACTTAAGCGGTCGTGGGCTAAGTAATGGAAATTCCGAGGAATTTAACCTATAATGTGTAAGCATACTATTAAGGAAAAGTCTAAAAAATCTAAGGTAACTAGGGTCTAAGGCATTAGGGTTTGCTAAGTCGATTTGGGGAAGTATAGTTTTTATGATAAGTTGCGTTAATGTAACAGTTGTATATCACAAATAATATATGAAAGGTTGTAAAGTTATATAAGTCATAAAAATAATATTTCTAAAAAAAAGAGTTTCTGACTTAAAATTTAAAGTTTTAGTAACTTGAAGGACCATAATGGCCCATATCCCAAACTTCTAGTCAAACATTTCCTTCTTTGTCAACTTAACTTGTTTCTTTTCTTTCTTGTTGCTCGAAGGACCTGCACCTTATTATTACTATTTTTTTTTTTTTGGTTTTCAATTTGCTTTAATGCAAAGTAAGGATGGTCCATGTTTAATGGCCATTATGGATCAGTTATGTGACCTACGTTATGATCGTTGGTTACCTCGACAATTATGAACCAAACTCATAACCGTCAAGCTTTAAAAATCGATTTAAGAATCATTTTTTCTAATCGTTCATTATATCGATTGATGATTGTATTTCGTTTCTGCACGTTTACACTTCTAAACCCACAAAAAAATCTTTCAACTCGCGTCTGGAACATGGCTAAAAATCGGGATTTTGTTCGGGTTTTAAACCTTCGTTCGCGACCATAAAACGCTATTGTGAGTACAAAATTTTATTGCCATTTTAATCTTTTGTCTATCATCTTCGAAAACCCTAAGGTCTCGTGGCTTAATCGGGCTTGAATATGATTATTGTTTTTAAGTTAGGGTTAGGGTTCTTGGTAAGAAATTTGGGGAAGAAGATGACATAATTAGTATTGTTATAAATATTATTTGTTTCCAAAGAAATCAACAAATCATGATCTGGCCTAATGGGTTGTGTGTGTGTCATGGAATGAGGAGGGCCGGGTTCGAACCTCATGCCCATCACCTTTCCTCCCTCTTTTTCTTTCCCTTTATTTCAGATTTTTTTTTGATATATTATAATAATATATAAACACATAAATCTTAAAATATTTATAGAAAATTCATTTTTACTCCAAAAATCATGAAAATTTAGATGTAGCTTCTTGATACCTCATAGAAAATTGTCATATTTTTAGTTTCTGAAAAATATTTTATTTTCTTATTTTTATTGATTTAATTTGTTTTAATCATATTTAATTGATTAAAAATTCATTTTTAATGATTTTAGTCTCAAATTTTTTGATAAATTATTTCTAATGATCTTGAACTAAAATAAAAATTATTGGTTCAGAAAACATTTATTTTTATTGATTTTCCTATTTTTTAATCATTTAAACATGATTTAATCCCATTAAATCAGTTTTAAATATAAATAAGTTTATAAAAATTTTGGGAAAATTATTTTCATTACTTTACATCAGAAAGCATCCATTTTCTATAAAAATAGTATTTTTGAGTCATGTCTTGTATTATTAACATTATTTATGTTTAATTAGATGGTATCAGAGCCACTCCTATGCCGTTCGGGATGGTGGGTGCATACCTCATCAGGGACGATGAGACTCTAACGGGGGTGAATGTGACACCCCAGGAAAATCCCACATCGGCCGAGGCCAGGAGAGATCCTTGAATCATAAGTAATGTCTTGCCTCTTAAATCACCAACGCGTTTTGGGGCTTAATGTTAGTGGATGAGAGGAAAACTCCACAGTTAAGCGTGCTCAGGTGGGAGAAATTCCAGGATGGGTGACCTCCTGGGAAGTCTCCATTTGGGCAACCAAAAACAAATCCGTGAGCTCTGGATGGGCAAAGCGGACAATATTGGTGGTGAGAGGGACGAGATGTTACACCGAAACTATTTCCACCATCAACGGTTCTCACCCGACCACTACTTTCCAAAATCGATATTGCTCCATCTATAGTTGGTGATGCACAACATTTCACCATTGGCTTTGCTAATGGAACTTCAAAGAGTGTTGTGAAAACTATGGCACACCAGAATGGAATTTTCCATCCATTTTGTTTAAACAAAGGCGGCGCACAAACTATTTTTCCGTATATACATTTCAGTCTTGATGGAGTTTATTTTCAAATTCTTGTGTTAGGAGGAACACTCCGTGCGCCATTGATCGAAGGTGAAGTTGGACGTCGAGAGTGGCGACCACCTTGGAGTTGTCTGTGGCGTTCCGTTACTACTTCACCATCTGCCGCCTCTACATCACATTTTAACTCCTCACCAACATCAAACTCGAGGCAATTTACTTATCATAAAATGGGCTACTTGCCTCTTGCATCGGTTGCACAAGTCTGTGTTCCTCACTTACATGGGCCTTCCTTACTTTCATGTGCTTTGGTTTCCAAAAACAACCAACAAAGAACTTGTTTCTTTCGTTTAAGTGGAAAACAACAGTCAAGCACACTCAAAACATGGACTATGCAAACCTTTAGAAGATGAAGTTGACCAACGTGAGTGGCGGCCGCCATGGCGAACACCCGTCAAGACCGCACCAAATGCAATGGGAAGGGTCGAATGGCGACCACCATGGCAAACGCTTTCCGTTCTTGAGGACAAGAACGTTTTGAGGAGCGCGGGAATTGATACGTGCCAAACTCTCCACAACTGTTATTCCCATGTTCCCAACATGCACACGAACCATTACCATGTATCTGCATTAAATTAGGATTGATTTAGCATCCATTATCCATGTTCTCCTAGAATTTAGGACTAGTCAATTACTTTGTTTTGTCTATTTAAATGGTATGCATATGATTTTGAAAGGAATGAATGAATATTATGAAACAAAGCTTAGGCTTGAATCTCTTCCCCTCTAGTTTTCTTGGAGCTTGACCCCCTCTAAGGGTTATTTACCTTGGGAGATTAGCCTCCTCTAATTGGCCTCTATCACGACCACTGCTCAGGATCGAATCTCATAGCACCACACGGGTTTCTCCTTTCAAACTCAAGCGGTTATTTTTTCGGTGGGGCGTGCGATTCGAACCTGAAAAGAGTGTGAGTGACTGGGTGAGAGTTATGAACACCAGTGAAAGGACAACGGGGTAAATTTTTATTCAACATTATTTTAAAACTTAATGGATAAGAGGTTTGCTGCTTGATTCATATAAACTTTTCTTATAAACCAAACACATTTAATATTAACTGATTCAAATTGTAGTTTTTTTGGAATCCTTAAAAGATTACCAAAAAGTGGATTATAAATTTTCATACTTTATTTCTTTGCAAAAAAGCAACAAGAATTACAAGTGAGGCGCGGGTAGACGGGCAACAAGCTGCGCCGCAACCCCTTTTTGAATAGCAAAGCCTACTCTATTAAATATAAAGCTTGTGTCCTTGGCCGCAGGAGAGTTACTCTGCACCACCTTCTGCACTCGATCTAAAAAACGGATTGCATCGGGAGCAAGCCCCCCAAATGTGTCAAAAGCGAAGGGCACAAAGACGTGTTGGTTTTCAAGACAGGCAGCTTCATGTTTGTCAACTTTCTTGGATTCAGCCTTTAAGACTGCTTGCCCTGCCACAAACCCCGAATCCCGAAGTCCCACCAAAGGAGACACCCCTGTGAGATCAACGCACGCGTGTTTTCCCTGCGCCCATCCGAACACAAGGACATCCGCTGGTCTTAGGGTGGACCGCCCCTCAAGTGGATCCGTCAAAAAATTAACCGGGGCTTCTTTCCTAGCTGAAATCCCTGCTCTTCGTAAGACGTCCCATAAGACATCCCTGACCAGGTCATGCCTGTATTTAAATATTGTTAAAACGACGACACGTGAATTATAATCGTACGTGATTCAAGTCCTAACACGTCTACAATCGATACTATCAAACGTGTCAATGTACAATCGTTATTTTTACATGAAACATCCAAAAAACCCCTTGTCATTTTTTTCCCAGAAATTAGGAAGATAATTTTTGATTGCCACTTGTATCCGATGGTGTTTTGATGGGAGATAAGGCAAATGTGTAACAGAATCAGCCAACCCAATATTATTTTCCAATTTACCCAAAATTTCCAACTCAAATTTCAAAGGCAATATGCTTCACTGAAACCCAATCCAATCTATCCATTGCCTGCCACATGTTCGACAATTTGCCTAAGTCAAGACATCAAACAACATCTCCACGTGGTCCAACGCCGTAATATCGTTTTTTTTATAAATTGTAAGGTGTGTACTTCGTCATTATCTAAACAATCACACATCACCTTAGATCTCGTATCTGTACTATTTTCCTTCTAGTGCATAAACTATACATATTGTCATATCTAGTCCTTCAATTTAACGTCTATTTCGGTAGTTTGACGGATATCTTTTTCTTCATTTAGCGTCTATCTCGTCGCCAAAGAACCAAAATTATGTTTTTAATAGGATTGACTTTGCCATTCGAAAGAGGATGACGACACAACCTGTTGCCTATTTCCCTGTCATTCTATTGTAACAATTTTTATATATCCACATAAGAATATGTACCAAGATACACCGCCACAAAAGTGTATACGAGGTCACATGAGTCAATCACACGACCCTATGTGTTATACGATGAGTTATTATTTCTTTGTTAGTTAAACAATCATAGGGTCGTATAATTTGGCTTTCATACGACTCACAAGACCATTTATTGTTGTATTATACAATCAGTATGACTATCGTACGACCCATATGTTTCACTTATATCACATGGCTGTATGACACGTCAGTGGTTTTTCTACTGCGACCCATATGACCATTATTTCCCTATTATATGGGCAATATGACTAGGGGTGTAAATGAGCCGAGCCCGAGTCAGGCTCGAGCCCTGCTCGTAATGCTTTTATGAAGCTCGAGCTCGGCTCGAATGTTAAACCCAAGAGCTCGAGCTCGGTTCGGCTCGAAATAATTTTAGAACAAATTTAAAGGAGCTAAAAGCTCGGCTCGAGCTCGCTTCGATAGCTTAAACGTGTTACAACCCAAACAGGAGAACTCATCCCAAAAGACTAGTCTGATGGGAGAGAGAGCCCATTTGGGTTATAAACCCCACATTGGTTGCCCATACAACCGATGTGGGACAAGTCCCATACCTTGCAATGATTCCAGTCCATAACAATCGACCCTCCTTAAGGGCCAACGTCCTCGTTGGTCACGGCCACGTTGGTCACGGCTGTCTCTCTACAGGCCACCACTCCGTGGGCCACCACTCCAAGTTTGGCTCTGATACCATTGTTACAACCCAAACAGGAGAACTCATCCCAAAAGACTAGTCTGATGGGAGAGAGAGCCCATTTGGGTTATAAACCCCACATTGGTTGCCCATACAACCGATGTGGGACAAGTCCCATACCTTGCAATGATTCCAGTCCATAACAAAACGAGCCAAAGCTCGGCTACAGTTCGGCTCGCCAATGTTAAATAGTAGGTATACTATGAATAAAATAATAATAATATAAAATTTGTTGGGCTCGCTTAGGCTCGCAAGCCTAAACGGTCTTTGTATAAAAGCTCGAGTTCGGGCTCGATAACTAAACAAGTCATTTTTCAAGCTCGAGCTCGGGCTCTTTAAGGCTCGGCTCGTTCGAAATTTTTACCAACACAATCCCGAGTAGCTCTCGAGCAGTTGCGCATCATTTACACCCCTAAATATGACTTTACCTAAATCATACGGTTGGTCAACAAGTCATTTCTTTATATAGTTGGCTCCTACTTAGGATCAAATATGAAAGTAGGTGGATAGTTTAGGACCAAAAACATAAATTTCTACAAAACATGATGATATGTGACTAGGTGAACATTACATGTGAGGCCAGTGTTTTCCTTTAACGCCTTTTTATCACCACCACCTTGAGTTGATAAGAATAGTAGCAAGATACATTGAGCATTCTTACTCTTGCTTCTTTATTCACTTGAATATTATTCATTTGAGTTCATTAGAATCCAGCATACACAATGGAACGTGCACGCAGGCTCGCAAACAAAGCGATCCTCGGCCGCCTTGTTTCACAAACCAAACACCACTCATCATCATCACCTGCACTCTATTCACCTTCAAGATATGTTTCCTCTTTATCTCCTTACATATGCAGTGGCACAAACGTTAGATCAGACAGAAACCTTCACGGGTTTGGTTCGCAAGCTCGGTCCATATCAGTTGATGCATTGAAACCGAGTGACACTTTCCCACGTCGCCATAACTCTGCCACACCAGAAGAACAAACCAAAATGGCTGAGTTTGTCGGTTACCCGCATCTTGATGCACTCATTGATGCCACTGTGCCCAAATCTATCCGTCTTGACTCGATGAAGTACTCCAAGTTTGATGAAGGCTTAACCGAATCTCAAATGATTGGTCATATGCAAGAACTAGCTTCTAAGAATAAGCTATTTAAGTCCTTTATTGGTATGGGGTATTACAACACATCTGTTCCTACAGTTATATTAAGAAACATTATGGAAAACCCCGGTTGGTACACGCAGTACACACCGTACCAAGCTGAGATTGCGCAGGGCCGGCTTGAATCCCTGCTCAATTTCCAAACCATGGTTACTGATCTAACCGGTTTACCCATGTCAAATGCTTCATTACTAGATGAAGGAACTGCAGCTGCTGAAGCTATGGCTATGTGTAACAATATTCTAAAGGGTAAAAAGAAGACGTTTATTATTGCGAGTAACTGCCATCCACAGACGATTGATATATGTAAAACTCGAGCGGATGGGTTTGATCTAAAGGTTGTTACTTCAGATCTTAAAGATTTTGATTACTCGTCTGGAGATGTGTGTGGGGTTCTGGTTCAGTATCCTGGGACTGAGGGTGAGGTGTTGGACTATAGCGAGTTCATCAAGAACGCGCATGCGAATGGGGTGAAAGTGGTCATGGCTAGTGATTTGTTGGCCTTGACTATTTTGAAGCCGCCTGGTGAGCTTGGGGCGGATATTGTGGTGGGTTCGGCTCAAAGGTTTGGCGTTCCGATGGGGTATGGTGGTCCTCATGCTGCTTTTCTTGCAACATCTCAAGAGTATAAAAGAATGATGCCTGGAAGAATTATTGGTCTTAGTGTTGATTCTTCTGGAAAGCCGGCTTTGCGTATGGCGATGCAGACAAGAGAGCAGCATATCAGGAGGGACAAAGCAACTAGCAACATTTGCACAGCTCAGGTAATATTCTAATGCTTTCATTAGGTGTTTATTATTGTAGTTTTTATAGCTTGGATAAACAGATTCTGCGTCCGGTTATCTAATAGTTTAGGGGTTGAATTATAGTTTTGAATAATCAGTTTCATTATAGCTACAGCAAAACTGTTATCGCTTATTTTTTCGCCTAATATGAGAGTTTTACAGTTTACTCCCCATACCAGTATACCACAAGATATGGCTCTTTTTTAACATAAAAAAGGGTCATTCTATGTATTAATTTCTTAAACAATCAGAGGTCAACCAGCACCTAAACAGCAAATTATCTGAATCTCACAATTTAAAATAGCAAAGCACATCCAAACGTACACTTGTTTAAAAAAAAAACTTTGAGGCGTGCGCCTCAAGGCGCGCCTAGAGGCGAGGCGCCAAAAAAAGAGTCTGAGGCGCGCCTCATGGGGTCTAGTCTGTACATACACCTCTAAGGGCTGAGGCGTTAAGAAAATGTGTGCCTCAGGGGGTTTATGGTGTTTTTTATGTGTTTTTTTTTATGTTTTAGACTTTTTGGGTCAGTTGTTTTATTTTTGATGTATGTTTTTGCTGTTTTAGACCTTTTTGGGTCAATTATTTTATATTTTATAAGATATATAATTTTTACATTTATTTTTTGATTCCGCCTCGGGCTTACGCCTCGTGAGGCAAAAGGAAAACGCCTCGAGGCTCGTTTCCGTTCCTTTAAACTTTGCAGTTGCCTACCATCTGTTATATTACAGCTGATTTTCTGATTAATCAATCGGTCTCTTTCAAAACGCACGTCCAAACACCCCTAGGTAATTTTTATTCTTGTAGTCCTACTCATGATTATAAAAGTATTCTTATATATGCACAAGTTTTTCAGAGATTAACATGTTCATCAGCCTCTGATTTGTTCTTGATTCTAGGCAATAAGACATTTGTTTCAAATGGTTTCTTGATTGTAACACATTCTTTTAATTGTATAGGCATTGCTTGCAAACATGGCTGCTATGTTTGGTGTTTACCATGGACCAGAAGGCTTAAAGACCATTGCCAAACGGGTCCACGGTCTAGCTGGCACATTTGCTGCAGGTTTGAAGAAGCTTGGGACAGTACAAGTCCAGGATCTCCCCTTTTTTGACACTGTGAAAATAACATGTGCTGATTCACACGCAATTGCTGAAGAAGCTTACAAGCATAAGATGAATCTTCGTATTGTGGACAAAAACACTGTAAGTATCTTTCCAAGATGCTATTTACATATTCAGTTTCTTAAAACTTACTCTCAAAAATATTCTCAGATTACTGTCTCCTTTGATGAAACAACAACGGTTGAAGACGTTGATACTTTGTTCAAAGTTTTTGCATTGGGGAAACCTGTGAGTGCCCCCTTTTTCCTTACATTACAAATATTTGTATTTTGTAAGTCTTTTTCGACAGAAACTTGAAGGGGTTTTTTTTTTTTTTTTTTTTTTTTTTTTTTTTTTTTCGTAGGTGACGTTCACTGCTGCATCTATTGCACCAGAGGTTCAGGATGCTATCCCTTCCGGGCTTGTGAGGGAGACTCCGTATTTGACCCATCCAATATTTAACATGTATGATTCTTGCCTATATTACCCTCTTTAAAACTGGAATTCTGAGCTTCAAGATTCTTATTTTTTGTTAAAATATAGAAAAGAACATTTGCCATATTGTCATATACTTATATGTCGTCTGCATGTTGATAACTTATATTAATCAGAGTAATAATGAACAATATTCATCTTTATGACTGAAATTCAGTATAGACATAAGGATCGGCTCCTTCAAGTACTTACCTTATTTTTTATTTAAAATTTTTATTTTAGGTATCATACGGAGCATGAGCTACTAAGATACCTCAGTAAGTTACAGTCGAAAGATCTGTCATTGTGTCACAGTATGATTCCTCTGGGATCTTGTACCATGAAGCTTAATGCAACTACGGAGATGATGCCTGTGACATGGCCAGCCTTTGCAGATATGCATCCTTTTGCTCCCGTTGATCAGGCACAGGGTTATCAGGTAACCACAGTTTTTTTTTTTTTTTTTTTTTTTTTTTTTTTTTTTTTTAATATGAATTATCATATTTTTTAGAATTTCAAATTATGTACTGAACCTTATATAAAAAATTTGGCAGGAAATGTTCAAGAATTTGGGTGACTTGTTGTGTAGCATTACTGGATTTGATTCTTTCTCTTTGCAACCCAATGCTGGCGCGGCTGGAGAATACGCTGGGCTGATGGTTATCCGAGCATATCATATGGTATGTGTCAATTAGTTTCTGACTGTGTTCAACTTTAAACGCCGAAGCTAAATAATTGAGTTTTTAACTTTGGTCAACTGCAGGCACGAGGAGATCATCATAGGAATGTATGCATTATCCCTGTGTCAGCACATGGAACGAATCCTGCTAGTGCCGCTATGTGTGGGATGAAAATTATTACTGTGGGAACCGACTCCAAAGGTAACATTAATATCGAAGAGGTACGCAAGGCTGCTGAGGCAAATAAAGAGCATTTATCTGCACTTATGGTAAGTTATTGTAACTAAAAATGATTATTAATTTGGTGTGACCGAATGTATGCTTAATTATTTACTCGAAGTTCAGGTTACCTATCCTTCTACTCATGGAGTTTATGAAGAGGGTATTGATGAGATTTGCAAAATTATTCATGACAATGGAGGTCAAGTTTACATGGATGGAGCAAACATGAATGCACAGGTATATTAAAGCCAAAAATATCATCTCCTAAAAATACTTAGAGTTTTATAAAGGGGTATTGGATTTTAATAATCCAAACTTTCACCCATTGGCCGGCAATAATCTCTACTTTAAAAATTCCCAACAACGATCCCAACTTTCAACGTATTGGCCGACAATAAACCTTTGTTAACCGAAAACTAACTCATTTAGTGGATGCTGACGTGGCATGCCAACATCGGCATGAATGATGACGTGGACGATGACATGGCATGCCATGTCATCGTCCACGTCAGCGTGAGCATGCCACGTCAGCGTCCACGTCATCATCCACTAACTGAGTTAGTTCTCAGTTAAAAAAAGGTTCATTATCGGCCAATACGTTGAAAGTTGGTATGGTTGTTAGGAATTTTTAAAGTACAGATTATTGTCGGCGAATGGTTGAAAGTTTGGATTATTAAAATCCAATACCCCTTTTATAAAAGAACTTTATATATATTTTTTGGTTGTTATTACAGGTTGGTTTGACAAGTCCAGGATTTATTGGTGCTGATGTTTGCCATCTAAACCTGCACAAGACATTTTGCATTCCACATGGCGGTGGTGGTCCTGGAATGGGTCCGATTGGTGTGAAGAAACACTTGGCACCATACTTGCCTTCACATCCTGTGGTAAGTACCAATATCAGATATTAAGTTTCAGAGAAATAGAACTGAAATAGTTGTGCAAGTGGTTTTCTATATCTGATTTAATTGTACATCTTGATTTGAAGGTGGCGACGGGTGGCATCCCGGCCCCTGAAAAGAGTCAGCCTCTTGGTACCATTTCTGCAGCGCCTTGGGGTTCCGCTCTTATCTTGCCTATATCGTATACATACATTGCCATGATGGGATCTCAAGGAATAACAGACGCATCAAAGATAGCCATCTTGAATGCAAACTATATGGCTAAACGTCTTGAGGTCTCATTTCGTTCCTTCATTATTAAACAACAATATATCATCTTGTTATTATTTAATAATAGAGGGATATATCATGACTTGAACTTTGTATTACATTGCAGAATCATTATCCAATTCTTTTCCGTGGTGTGAATGGAACGGTTGCCCATGAGTTCATTGTTGATTTGAGACCATTGAAGGTAATTTTTATGAGTGATAAGTTTAATTATGTTTGTTAATTTTGAGATCTATGGACTAAATTCATCCATATTCAGACCACCGCTGGAATAGAGCCAGAAGATGTTGCTAAGCGTCTCATAGATTACGGGTTTCATGGTCCAACGATGTCATGGCCAGTCCCAGGAACACTCATGATTGAACCCACTGAAAGTGAAAGCAAGGTATCGTCAGACTCCAGAGTAAAGTTTCTATTTAAATTTTAAGACTGTTTTTCGTTAAAAGTTTTGAACTTCAATTTGTAGGCGGAATTGGACCGGTTTTGTGATGCTTTAATCTCAATTAGACAAGAAATAGCAGAGATTGAGAAAGGAAAGGTTGATCTCAACAACAATGTCATTAAGGTATCTTTGCCATCAGTTTATGATTGTTTTGGAATAATTTCTTCATGGATTTTGTTAGTAAATAAAATGCGAAACTTTTTGTTTGTAGGGAGCTCCTCACCCGCCACAACTACTCATGGCCGATAAGTGGACAAAACCATACTCTCGAGAATATGCAGCTTACCCTGCTCCATGGCTTCGTGCTGCTAAGTTCTGGCCTACTACATGTCCGTCTCTCTCTCTCTCTTTCTCTATACACACACACACATACACACACGCACACACACCCACACATATATATATATATCATTGATACTAACAGATGATCATTTTATAATAGAAATGTTTTAATTGTGTTCTATTACAGCTCATCATCTGGTTATTATTATTGAAAATCACATAATCACTTTCAAAACGCATATCTAAACACCCTAATAAGAGAAACGTCTTCATTTTATTTAAAAGATATAATTTATTAATGTCTTTCATGTGATTAACAATCAACTATGGTGGAATTGTGGTGACAGGCCGTGTAGACAATGTGTATGGTGACCGCAACCTCATCTGCACCCTTCAACCGCCACAAGAGTATGAAGAGAAAGCTGAAGCGACTGCTTAATCATTAACCTATGAACCACCACATGTGCTTCAAGGTTCTTTCTCAAAATTATACTACAATCTGTTCTTGTATATACACATTTCGTGTTCTTACGCCTTATGGCTGCTGGATTTTGTGATGCTCCTGTAATCATGATGACCAGCTGCATTAATAACAATTCCTTCTAATGTACAGCTTTCAAATCCAAACACATTAGCTATTAAATCAAAGTGATCTGTAAAATCCCAACACATTAACCATCAAATCAAACATATGATCAATATTCAACCTTTTAAGGGAGGGCATTTTGGTAATTTACTCAACCATCTCAGAGTGGTACATTGGTTGATGGCATACATTTTTGTGTTTTGAGCATTTGAACGTGTCCGGTTGTTTGACACGTTTTGTTCAAAACATCAACATATACACAATTCATGTGTCAAATATTATTACTATAGAGTCAAATAAAATGATTTAAAAGGTTTTATGCGCTGCATTTACACATTGAACAACTTTAGAGCGTGTCACTTGCTACCGGCCTGCAATGTGCTCACGAGTTCCAAATTGGGTTATAGACTATTGTAAAAGAAAAAAAAAAAAAACCCTACATCCTTTAACAAGAAAAATATTTGGATATTTGAAATTGTGAACATGGTAAACAAAATACCCCTTCAAGTCGTACCCACATATCAACCAACATTTTCACCGTGTTTTTGCCACCTCGCACTAGAACCTCCTTTGTGCCAACATCTTCACCAGCTTCGTCCCTAGCACAATCTCCAACCGTCAAAACCTGCAAACCGAAACCCTGAATGGATATTTCATAGTTGGCTACTAGAATTAGGTGTTAACGCATACTATGTTGCTATTGCAATGAAACAAAATTTTCCTACTTGTCGTAGCAAATGAATTGCTGGGCAAATCTCCTTTGGCAGTAGAATTGGAAGAAAAAAAAAACTACTACTGCCAAACGAGTATATGCCCAGTAATACATCTATACATTTAAAACACTTTCAATTCATTCGCTATTTGTTGGAAAACATTTTTTCGTTAAAAACAATTTATAGGCCAAGGATTTGATGTGCTTATTCTTATGCATACAGAATATCCTCCAAATATTTTTTTGTACTACATTTTACGTATACAAAATGTATACAAGAGTGATGAATATTGTTGGCGAACATTATGTTTTACCGACCTTTTATGTTTCAAAGAGACAATGAAATGTAAAGGTAAGATGAGCATCATGTCAAGTTGCCTTGGCTCAAGAGATCTAGACCTCAAACATTCTCCGCTTGGTTGATGTAGAGGGCCAAGGTTTGACATATATGATAATAACACATAATATGACATTAATTAATATATATGCTTAATTACAAGTTTAGGCAGTACGTTTTCTGAAACGAGTGCAGAAGGTGGTCCACTGTAACTCGCAGAGCCCTAAGAACCAAGGGTTTGTATTTAGCAGGATAGGTTTTGCGATTCAAAAGGGGATAACGGCGCAGCTTGTTGCCCGCTTACCCACCATCTAAAATGTAACTTGTTTTGTCAAATTTATGCGATAATTATAACTATAATAAAAAAAAATCAAGACAGTATCACACAGTTCATTATGCGTCAAAATTGGACAACCTGACTCATTGTTTAATTACTTCAAAAGTTGTAACTAGTTTAGAAGCAATGTTGTAATTGGACAACTTAGATACAATTGGTATAGTTATTAAACAAAAAAAGGTCAACAATGAAGGTTGGTTCGTATATAATGGGTATGTTTGGCAAAACTAGCTGGTGACTGGTAGCTGGAAGCTGGTAGCTGATAGCTATAGCTGAAAGCTGGTAGTTGTAGTTTTTTAAATATATTTTGTTGTTTGGCAGAGTAGCTGGAGTTTTTAATAAAATATATAAAATGACCAAAATGGGCATTAATTAAAAGTTTGTATACATGTTTTTTTTTATTATAGAATGGGTATTTGTGTTATTTACCCATTAAAAGCTTGTAGCTAATATGAGTATTTTTTCCTAAACGCTAGTACTAGTAGCTTTTCACTATAGAGTTTTTTCTCCTAATGTAAAAGTTTCAAGCTCCTTCAACCAAACAAGGCTTTTTATTAAGTATTAGCTTTTTCTTAAAAGCTTAAAGCTTGAATCTCATAAAAATTCTTAAAAGCTCCTTGCCAAACATACTCAATTTCTAACATCTAATTTTCTCATTTTTTTCTCTTTCATCATTGTGAAAGACTTTCAAAACACTAACTTGTTACTAAACACTGAATATAAAGATTTATAATACTTTTTGTTACAAAAGCAAGCAATCTTTTCTTTGCATACAAAACAATTTAATGATTTTATTATACGCTGTTAAAAAATATATAAAACAATGTATATGCTTTCTTCAGCTAAGTGTGTACCTTGGCATATCCAATACACACACAGACATTTATGCCAAAGACCAGAAAGCATCAAGATCTCAAAAGTGTAAATAGGCTGCGAATATGTTGATAATCTTGAGTAAGGTTCGATGGTCCTAAATGGAATTGAACCTTAGTATATCCAATACGGAAGGTGATGGTAAATTGATGGTTTGACGGGTCGGTTAACATGACAATCATATTTTTTTCGTGAAATATTTTCCTACTAGATGTATACGTATGGATGTGATATATTTAATAATTTATTTATATTGTATCCAAGTTTGAAGTATATATATGTGTATATGATACTATGGTGTATTTATTTGGATGTATTTGTGACCTTGTATCACACGCCCTTCAAGGCCTATTTTACAAAAAGGTTCTAGCCCATCAAACCCTTTACCCACCCTAATCAAAACATTTAGGACCCAAAACCACATAGCATTCTAAGATACGGTATGTGGTTCCCAACACCATCAATAAAAGGGTATACGATTTTAGTAGGTCCGGGTTAGATCGGGTGGATTCCGACTCATTGCATAGCCCTAATGACGTAACCTTTAGCTTATAATTTCATCTTTAACTATATAAACTCATAGGGATTGGATAATTTGATAACTCCTTTGAGTTGTGAGAACCGTATGAACTCTTTGGAGCCATTGATCTTGATCATTCAATGATTGAGATCAATGGTTGAGATCAAATGATGAGACTCTTTTTTGTCGTGACATGTTAATTAATTAATTATTAGTATTTTTTATAAAATAAAGTACATGAGGGGTATTTATGTAAAAATACCACGAGAGATAAAAAAGTAATATAATATCATATTAATTTTTTATTCAATTATTAAAGTATCATATTTTTTATTTATAAAAATTCATAATTTTACATATCTCTGCCATTTCTGTCATATCTCCTCTTGTGTTTTACACTTTTGTAAACCTACCATACACAACTTCTACAGAAATCACGTTGGTGTAAACACCACAGAACGTCTTAAAAAAAACAAAACTGAATGATAATATAAAAAACTAGTGTAAATCTAAAAAAACATATTGTATTACCCCATTGTAAATAACCAACGTCTATAAAATTCATATTGCACCATTGTAACTAACCTAACAAAAAATTTACTGTATAAAATTGGTAGTACACCAATGTATCCATTGTAAAAAACATAAAAATAAAATAAAATCTAACTTCTTCTCCCTTTCTAAATCATCATCAATGTCATCATTGAAACACAAAAAAAAGGTAAAAAAAAACACAAGAAAAGATCTTGATAGCAAACTTATTTTTAGAGTCTTTGTGAAGGTTTACGTTGGTGTAAAACCACCACTACCGACGTCTCTTTCTCCATGATCACTGATGACCTTCCGAAACCCACAACCACTGTCTAAACTTCACGTTTATCAAACTACTCCACATCCTGTAAAACAGAAGATGAGTTAAAAGAATAAAACCTCAAAGGTGCCCAAAATATTACAATTCTAAAAATCTTTGGCCATAAGCGCCCAAATATTACCATAAAAAAATCTATTACATTAGTGTACACCAAAAAGAAAAAAACAATAAAGAGGTATTATGACAATAAAACTCCATTATGTTAGTGTGTAGCAAAAGAAAAAAAAATAGGCTACTCCTATTTACATTATTGTAAAACATAAAAGTCACTATGCACGAACGACTAACAACCTTGTTACATAAGTGAAAGTCACAAAAGTCAATGATCCACTTTCTATCCCCAGACCCCATCACGTACCTACCTTAGTTTCTAAGAATCCTCCACCATTTCACCCATGTAATACATCAACAATCACTTACCTACCTTAGTTTCTAAAATTACAAGATACCCACAACCACAACCACGGATATTGGTAAAATTACAGATCTGGCTTTCTATAAGTGGCTCATATTTACGTTTGTGTAACCCCAAGAAAACACTGTACAAATACAGTTACAATAGAGTATACCAAGAAAAAAATAGTTTAATTACATTAGTTTAAAAAAAAAAGTTTGAACAATAAACCTCTAATTACATCGGAAACTATTATATACATATGATTACAAATAGTTTAGAACCCAGAAATACTAAACATAAGAATTTGAAACATACTTTTAAACATAAACTCATCTGGCTTGGGTTGGGTTTTATACCTCTCCTCGTCAAGATTTGACTGTGTTGACTTCGTCAAATATTCCGGTTTTCTTATTGGGTGATCAGTGCATTCTAAAAACCATATTTCATACATGTGAAATTAGATCCACATGAGTCTATAGTTATATAGAATCAAAAGATAGGATTAGGAGATAATATTTAGTTTGTACATTGGGGGGATTATATGAAGCCACTCAATAATAATATTTACACCAATAGTTAAAACAAAGGCATCTTTAAGCCCATGCTGCAAGAGAAGCCATTAATCCAGCCCCAATAAAAAGTGCAATAAAAGACACTATTTGATCCCCAAAACTGCTTCTCATCCTCTTACTCAAGAATTCAGCAGCAATTAAGTCCACTAAAGCCATATAAATTAATATCCCAGCAGATATGGAGTCCAGGATGCCTTCAACAATTAGAGCTTTAGGGCTATTATGATTATAGAATGAAGACACGCCGATCCCTATGCCCACGCTTATAGGAGCTGTTACCGCAAAAAATGCTGCCATTAATGTCGAACGAAGGATTCCAAATCTTGCTTGTGAGATACAACCTGCTAATGCAAATCCTTCAAAGAACTGATGGAAAGATAATGCCCCGAGCAATGGTTTAATTGTACATGGACTTTGTGAAACTCCTAATGATAGACCGATTATGATTGAATGCGACACGATTCCAAGTTCCAATACCTGTGTGTAAGTGATGTAAAGTAAGTTTTTTTAGAGTTAAACTTATAGGACCACACCAATATCATGATTATTGTTAACCAATGGGACCAGGTAAAACGCAACTAGTTATTTATTACGTGTGTTAGTGTATCCGGAGTGTGGGGGAAAGGGGGCGGGGAAACAACTTCAAGCCCAAAACACTATCCCTATTTGGCGTGGAAGGGGGGGGGGGGAGCCCCTTGAGCGGGAGAATCTCCACTGGCGTGGGGGGATGGTTTGGGACACGTGGCCTTTTCTGATTGGCTTCTTTTTTTTAAATGTAACACGCAATTAATAATAATAATAATAATAATAATAATAATAATAATAATAATAATAATATTCCTTTCACCCGCCCTTTCCCCCCTTCCGCTCCCCACAATTTTCACCCTTCAAACACGGACCCCACAAGTGCCACATGGCGCATCACCCCCCCCCCCCCCTCTCTTTTATAGTCTTAAAGTGATTCTGAGACCTAAAATAAGCAGGATCGAAGAATCAATGTAATGATATCAAACGCAAACCCAAAAAAAAACACTAAAAGCTTGCCTGTGAAACGACGGCATATCTTACAACACCGTCTGTATCATCATCTTCAAACGCATGCTTGTGGCCGTTTTCATGGATGTGTGTATGATGAGCATCACCACCATCCATACGCACACTGCGAATCCCATTCCCAACTCTTACCTCCTCCAAAGCACCGTCTTTCACCACCAACGGAACCACCACTGAATCCAAATCATCCACCTCAAGTCCAGAAGTCAGAATCTGCTTTTCGTGCTTTCCTTCATAATATTGAGTGCTAATGAAGTCAGCAAGCAACGTAAACAAAGCAGCCATCATTGCAATGAACCCTGAAAATGGGAAACTAGACCAGGGAACTTTAGGGAGACACGGGTTGGATAACGCTGATGTGGCATCCGGTAGTATGTGCACGAAGCCTGTAGACAAAATGACACCAGCAGCAAATGCTTTCGTCGCAGAAAAGAAACTGGAATCTGATCTTAGAATTCGCCAGTTCTTGCCGACCAATGGGACAGCTACTCCAACGATTCCAGCCAACAGTATGGAAGCAATGGCCCAAAATTTGAGAATGAAAGCCGCTTTTTCATCCCAACATGCTTCTAGTTCCGGCGACTCACTGCAACTGCTCGTTGACATTGATATAGATATAGATATAGATAGATTCCTGTAAATAGAGCCAATGGTGGAACCATAACTTTTTAGTCCGGTGATCATCATAAGGTTCTCTATTTATCAGTTAGACCATCCGTTGTGGGCCGCGAGCGAGCAGACGCAAGCCACCGACTTCACTCTCAAGTAACCCCGGCGCGACCTATGCTCACTTGACGCTGTTAACGCACGCGAGCACCATCGCGTGTGCTCACGCCTGGGCTGTTGTGGCTGGAGGTGAGCATTGGACTGAAACCTTGCTCGCGCCGGGGCTCGCTCGCGGCTCAAAACGGACAGTCTTAATTCCAAGTAATGTTTATGTTAGAAACACAAATTTTATATACAAAAATCCTAACAAATTCTCTATGGGGTCAACGGACCTACTTGACCCGAATGAAGCATTTTTGGATCCAAATTAAGGAAAATATGTATCAAATTTAGTACTTAAAAAAAGACAAAGTTGGTAACAAGAATTAATCAAATTAGATCATAAAAATTAAAAACTAAAAAGTGAAATTTGATTATGGGTCAAAAGAATTATAATCAGATAACCAGAATCAATAATCAATACCCAAACACCTTATTTGAACTAATATTAATAATAATAATAATAATAATAATAATAATAATAATAAACACAATTAGATTCAGAACAAACACACTCAAAAGTCAAAACTGATCAGCAAAACGAATGAAGTTAAAAAAAAATAGTCGATTAAACCAAGAAAAGATGGACGTAATAACCTGGAAACGATGATGGAGAATATGTTTTGATTCAGTGCAAGGACAACATATCCTAATAGAAAAAACAAACATTAGCGATCTGATTAAATAAATATGAATTAAGGATGGGAATTAGGAAGTGTAACTTGAAGCGGAGACAACGAGAGTATGCGATTGTTGATGAAAACTGGGCAAGAATCGAATAATAATATTAGTAGAGTTTGAGGAAGATGGTGAACACACGCTTTCGAAGTTGACTTTCCAGAAAATGACATTTAAGAAGCATTCGGTTTGCCGCTTACTTTCAGAACCGTTCTTTTTGTGTAGGGTTCTAAACAAACCAAAGTACCAAACAAACACAAGTACCGGACTTTGTTTGTGTTCTTTTGTTAATGTTAAGGATGCAATGTGTTCACGAATTTTTATGTTTATTTGTGTTTGTTTATTAAGAAAATAACGTGTTCATGAAGAATTAATGAATGAGGTTTTTGTTTGTGTTCGTTTGTTAAGGAAATGAATGTATTCGTGTTCATTTGTATTTATTTGTTAAATTTAGGTGTCCGACCAAAGCGAACACAAATGAATGTAAATGAACACAAACATGCATTAATGAACAAAACCGAGCACAAACTAACACATATTAAGTTTCGAGTGTTTCATCACGAATATTGTTAGCCCAAAATATACTAATCTAATTACCCAAATATATACTTGATATAAAAAACCATAATGAACTATCGAGGACAAACAAACATAAACGAACATGTTACCGAACGTTCACAAACATAAATGAACGAACGCGAGCTCTGTTCATGTTCATTTGTTTAACTAAACGAACATAACTTTGTGTTTGTGTCCATTCATTTATTAAACGAACGAACACAAACAAACTTACCGCCAAACATTTCACAAACTCTTTGTTGAAACTTGAAGGTTTGGTTTGTTTACAGCCCTATTTATGTGTATTAATGTTTTGTATACTTTTTAAGTGATTTCTAAGTTTAGGTTCAAATACATAAATACATAGTTTCTCTAAGTAGCAAAGATTTATCTTATTGAATTTATTATAGCGATGCTGAAACCGTTTTATCAACCTCTACGGCCTTATGTTTTAGGTTTTCGCTTTTAGCTTTTTAACTTTTAAATTTTAGAACTTTTGTTTTAATCTATCATTGCATCCTCCTCCTAACACCTATAGTGTTATGTATCATCATGTTTATATTCAAACTAGTGATCGTTGTCGTCAGTTGCGTGCAATAACCGTGTATCTAGATTTAAAAAAAAAAAAACATTATATTTGAAAAAAAATTAAGATATGTCAAATCGATTGAAACCCCTGTAAACGAGTGTGGACATGGGCTCGTAATTTTAATACGCTTTTGTATTGCTCATTTCATAAATTTATATATCATGTAAAAGGTTTAGTTTTGAAACTCGTAACCAACAAACGTTAACCAATCTAATTCATGACGTGATGCATTGCTAGCTGGTTTTATTAGGATTCATCCACAAACTCATTGACACCCATGGGCCATGGAGGTTTGAATGATTTTCTCTATTTTTTTTTTTTGACTCGTTGGCTTGTTTATCGATCAATTCACTAAAGTCTCTCAACACCGGGTGTTATTAAGAATTTTAGACCTTAATTATACGAAAACTCATTTGACTACTTGTGTTTTAGTTTTAGCTTCTAATTTCATCTTTAACTATAGAAACCCATATTATCACCATTTATCATCTTACGTCAAATCAAATAAGTGACTTTAGTACACATTCCATCAAAACTCATAATCCAAGGTCCACCATTATTTTTATTTTATTTTTGAACAATCAAACGAAACCTTTTATTCAAAATTCAAAAGACGGTACAATACAAACCAAAAAACAACCACCCAAAGTTATCACCATTATTTGATTTAAACACCGTGCAAGTAAAGTCTTTGACAATATCCACACATCTTTGACTAATTAGGCATGTTTTCGTAAGTTCAACCTTAAAAGCCAAACTTTATCAAGTTAGGTAGAATTTTCCCAAAACCGTCATAACCTTAAAATTGATTCACTGAAAACGTATACTCAATTTCAAATGCTTATGTTCGTACATCGAGATGTATTTAACCCGGTGACTAAATTACCACCAAATCCCCAAATATACACACATGGCATCGGGGCAGACATATGTGGCTGGATGGGGTAGCGCCCGCCGCCCCCCAGTTTTTCCGACGTAGTGCACTTTTTTTATATTTGTTACGTTTTTTTATAACATTAATCCTTAAATTTTTAAAAAAGCCTAAACACTCTCAAAGTTTTCAATATAAGTACACAATAAAAAAAATATATAGAAGCCCATAGGCTATAACTCATCCTCTTTGTAATTTCTTACTTATGAAATACAAGCTCATGGACCATGGTTAAGGTTCTGAAGGAGTAAAAACAAAAGAGAAGAATCAAGAGCAGGAAAAAAAGAAGCAACATAATTAAAAAAAAGAATCAGTGCCTTATGCGACCTAAGGTGCAAGCTGTACAAAACGTGTAGCTGGGGCGGGCTTTTTTAGTAAAAATCGACTCTAAGACGCGTGCCTCATGTACATGGCAATTTTTTGTGTAGCAGATTGTGGTACATCATGCTTTTTCATGTTTGTACATGTGTTTAATTCCAATATTAAGACATATATAAAGTTTATTTGTGTCTAAATATTGCGAATATGATACCGGAAACCTACAAAATATATAAAATAATTAGACAATCGTCTTGCGCCTCACGTACAGAAGGCCGCCGCTTTTGCGCTTTGCGCCTTGGTTTTAGACCTGTCACTTTTGTGTGCTTCGCGCCTTTTAAAACCAAGGTAATTGCTTGATTTCAAGCTTTCGAAAACCGAAGATGAGAAATCTATTAAGTATGTGTTTAACATTGTTTACTATCTTGTTTTTATTTTTGTTTCGTTTACTGGCACCGATTACAGATCTAAAATCGTACCCCCACCCCCCCAAGAAAACAAAGATGAAAATGGATTGATGGTGTTGGCGGTCGTAATGGCATAATCGTTATGGAAAGACCAAAAAAATAGTATGGTGATGGATTAGGACTTAGGAGCAAGAAGTTCGATGGTTGTGGTGGCTGTTGTTAGTACAAGCCTTAATGCAGGTGGCACACCCTACTAGTGCAATAGGTTTGTTTATCGCCTCCCATTAAAACCCTCCGTCAGTTTCCCTTTCAGTTGCTATAGCGAGTGCCAGTACCGTAAAAGCTGCAACGATTTCAACTGAATTCCTACCAGCCCCATACGGGGCGCAGGTACTCTCACTAGTAGTAAATTAAAAACTAAAACATATAGATAATCAATTTGATTTAATTAATACAATATTTGTAATTCTAATTTCTTGTAGATTTCTACTCAATATTATTCATAGTCCTAAGTCCTAACACAGCTAACATAAGCCCAGCCCAACCCAACCCAACCCAACCCAACCTTAAGCATAATAAAAGAAAAACCCACCTGCTATACAACACCACCCATAGACCATAGTCGGTTTTGTTTTGCCCTGGTTAATAAATAATCTTCCCCAGTTCCCCTACGATAACACTCACGTCGCTGTGCTTTAAACCATCCATCAGCCGCAGCAGCAGCCCTTAAACGACGCCGTCTATCGTCCAGGTAACTTTCTCTTTCCGTTCTTTTACATGTGCTTTATCGATGCCTTTTTTATACCTAATAATAATAATAATAATAATAGCAGATCTACCGGTTTATTTAATCCTGCCAACATTATCCATTCATAGCTCATAACATATCTTCACAATTTGCTTATCCCACAGTTAACATATTCATTGTTTTCTTTATCTCATCATCCCTCATTGCATGAGTTACATATTGATTCACGTTACTCATTCGACTGCATAAATTAGGGTTTCTACGGACCCAAAGGTTAACATATTCGTTTTGTGTGTTGTTTCTTTATGCTTTTAGTTTGTGTTAGGATGTGCGTTTAAATTTATAATTATAATGTAATTAATATTATATTATATTATCAAATCACTACTGCTTAGGTGTGTAAATACTATCAGACCGAGCTTGTCTAAGCTCAAATTCGGCTCGTCTCGAGCTAGAAATCGTTGTTTTAGCTTTGATTTATGGCAGTTCTATTATAAGGATCTCTTTAATGTTTAGCTGTTTTACGGTTTTACCGTCAATTTGCTATCTGTTTTTTGTTTGTCTGTATTGCGTTTTAGGCTTGTTACTTTCGATTTGGGATGAAAAGAACCTAATAATATTTTGTATGCATATGCATCTTTTCAACTTAAACGTATGAACTTGATTCCGGTTCTATGTTATTCAAGCCCTAAAATCAGCTTGTGATTGCTTGCATTTTACTGATGGAATACCAGTTTCTTGGCGTATCATACGTGATATTATTAACAACTGATGTTTGATAAAATTCCTGAATGAAATCTTGTTTTGTGACTTTGTCATGAACTCAAATGACGGGTTTTGTGTATTCTCAGGTTGATTGTTGTGATATTTGCTGGTTAGTCTAAATCAGTATTAATGGGACAAACGCCAAACACTTGATCTTTTATAGCTTAAACGTTGGTCAATTTACTCAGCTAGGTTAATTATTGTTAGATCTTATCTATCGTTTGCACGGTTTAAAAGTTTTGCAGATGGTCATTTGCTCAGTTTGAAATTATTGATTTTTTCTTCTTTAGTCTGCTAGGTATTGACTGATGAGGTGCTAAACTTATGATACTGACTTTATGCTGGTAAATATTCAGCTTACTTGGTTTTTATATGCTTTGATTTTGCTACTAAACAGCATTTGTTAAATTTTGTTTTCTTAAAAGTTTTAACAGTTCGGTATGTTGTGGGGCAAATAGGACCATTTATGCCTATACTTTTCTACAGATGCTTATGAATCTGTTTCCATGATGTACTTAATTTTAGTATATTTCACGACTTTCTTTGTGTAATTGCGTTCTCCTGTAATAGTTCCATATGACTTTTGCTCATAAGTGTTGGCAAATCTAAACTGTAGCTTTTTCTTTGCAGGTTTGGAACATTGCTTATTTCTTTTATAGTCTGCTAGGTATCTAGATTCATGTGGCGCTAAGCTTATTACCTTGACTTTATGCTTGTAAACGTATCAGTATACTTGGTTCATACATGCTCTGATTTTGCTACTAAAACGACAATATTTTTCGAATTATGTGTTCTTCAAAATTTAACAGTTTGGTATTATGTGGGGCAAACAAACCATTTATCCCTATACTTTCCTACAAATGCTTATGAATCTGTTTCCATGATGTACTTAATAACAGTATGTTTTGTTACTTTGTGTTTTCGTGTAAATAATTTCATATGTTTTTACTCTTTCAGCGTTGGGAAAATCTAAACTTTGTTTTTTTCTTTTTGCAGGGTAACTTCTTGATTATGGTAAACTGGTATTGGAACTAAATTGTACTGTATCACTATTTTGTATTCTGAAGCATTTTTTCCCCAAAATGTTGGGCTCACTGCCGATATTGCCTCTTCCAGCACCACCAGCAGATGGTGATCTAGGTCCTCTGCCTCCATCCCAAGTAGAAAATGATTCCAAGGATGAGCAAATGCAGAATGCTAATGATGTCCAAAAGCCAGATCCTCCACCTGCATCAATTGCCACACACACCCGGACGATCGGGATCATACATCCTCCCCTGACATCAGAACCATTGTTGACAAGACTGCAAGCTTTGTGGCAAAAAACGGACCTGAGTTTGAGAAAAGAATCATTGCTAGCAATGCTGGAAATCCCAAATTCAACTTTCTGAATGGTTCAGATCCATATCATGCGTATTACCAGCACCGACTGGCTGAGTTTCGTACTCAAAATCAAGCTCCGGGGCAGCCGTCGTCTCAGCCATCTGATGCACCAGATACCGATTCAGCCCCTTCTGCTGCTCCTGCAGATGGCAATGATGCAACCGAGAAAACTGACCCGTCAGCGAAGTTTAGACCTGTAAAGAAAGTTCTTGACCCCCCAGAGACTGAGCAGTACACAATTAGGCTACCTGAGGGTATTACGGGTGAAGAGTTGGATATAATTAAGCTCACTGCACAATTTGTGGCACGAAATGGAAAATCTTTTTTGACTGGATTAACTAGTAGAGAGAACAACAATCCTCAATTTCATTTTTTGAAGCCCACACACAGTATGTTTATGTTGTTTACATCGCTAGCAGATGCCTACTCAAAAGTGTTAATGCCTCCTAAAGGGTTGACCGATAAGTTGAAAAAGAGTGTGACCGACATGACCACTGTTCTTGAACGGTCCTTACACCGGCTTGAGTGGGAACGATCCCAAGAACAGGCAAGACAAAAGGAGGAGGATGAGATAGAACAGGAAAGGCAGATAATGGCCATGATCGATTGGCATGATTTTGTTGTCGTGGAGACCATTGATTTTGCAGATGATGAAGATGATGATCTACCGCCTCCAATGACATTAGAAGAAGTTATAAGGAGGAGCAAGATGTCGACGGCTGTGGAGGAAGAGATTGTGGAACCTGGAAAGGAAGTGGAAATGGAAATGGATGAAGAAGAGGTACAGCTTGTGCAGGAAGGTATGAAGGCTGCTACTCTTGAAGAGAATAATGATGTCGAAACAATCAAGGAAGAAAATGAACCACGGATGAGGATCGTGAAGAATTATAAGAGGCCTGAGGAAAGGCTAGCAGCAGCTGCAGCAGCAGAGAGAAACACAGCTAACAATGTTGTTTCTCCGATTACCGGTGAATTGATTCCAGTCAATGAGATGTCAGAACACATGCGTATTTCTCTTATTGACCCTAAGTATAAAGAACAAAAGGAAAGAATGTTTGCCAAAATTAGGGAGACTACACTTGCTCAAGATGATGAAATTTCCAGAAATATTGTTGGGCTTGCTCGGACACGTCCTGATATTTTCGGGACCACGGAGGAAGAAGTTTCTAATGCAGTCAAGGCAGAGATTGAAAAGAAAAACGATGAGCAGCAGCCGCCTAAGCAGGTGATTTGGGATGGGCACACTGGGAGTATTGGTCGTACTGCTACTCAAGCTATGTCACAAAATGCAGAAGACCAAATTGATGGGGTTACTGATGGTCGGAACCTTCCTGGTCCTGCAGCACCTCCACCTAGACCTGGTATTCCTTCACTTCGCCCACTACCTCCACCACCTGGGCTTGCTTTGAATCTCCCTCGTGTGCCGCCTAACTCTCAATACTCGACTATAACTCCGCCACCTAGGCCCGGGATGAACATGATGGTTACTCCACTACGTCCCCCACCACAGCCAATGCAGATGAATTACGGTCAGCAACAACCTTACATGATGAATCGGCCGCCACTACCAATGGGTCAGCCTATGAGTGGTAATCCACCTAGTATTCCTGTGCCGCCGCCACCTGGATCTCAGTTTACACCTCTTGCGCCTCGTCCTTACATGCCCCAACACGGCATGCCTATTGCTCCTCCACCACCTATGCCTGGAATGCCGCCCCCACCACCTCCAGAGGAAGCCCCTCCTCCACTCCCTGAAGAGCCTGAACCAAAGAGGCAAAGGCTTGACGATTCTTTGCTTGTCCCTGAGGATCAGTTCTTGGCTCAACATCCGGTAAGTGTTGCTTTCGTTTTTAAAAAATACATTTTTTAATCATTTTTAAGCTTTGTGTAATAACCCTACTTGTAGTGTGATCAGTGTGCTAATCGGAGTTGTCTGTTTTGTGACAGGGACCTGTTCGTATTAGTATTTCAGTGCCAAATGTCGATGAAGGAAATTTGAAAGGGCAAGTACTGGAAATTACAGTCGAGTCATTGTCTGAGAGTGTAAGCAGTTTGAAAGAGAAGATTGCCGGGGAGATACAGTTGCCTGCAAACAAACAGAAACTAAGCGGGAAGGCAGGTTTTTTCAAGGACAATCTATCGCTTGCTTATTACAACGTTGGTGGAGGTGAAATGCTTTCGCTGTCCTTAAGAGAGCGTGGTGGTAGGAAGAGGTAAGTAGTAATTTCTGTCTTGCATTCAATCTGTTTGGTGAAGTACGAAGGATTATACAGACTGTGAATGGTGTTGTGTTATTGATTTTGATTAAGCTACTTATATTGTCTATTTTTGACCTGCCATGTTCTTGTTTACTTTATTTAGGAAATCACGGACAAGATACCCTTTTATTGATCTTACTTTATCGTCGTGTATCTACTTTGATTCGCATCTCATGGACGTTATGAGCTGTTACGCTGTACATTGTCACGTAACATCACTGTGATGATAGGCAATAGAATAATATTATATTGTGTTAAAGTTTAAAAAAAAAAAATCTGACCAATGATAAGCCTCCACCCTTCCCTCCCCGCCTCACCCGCCTCACCTCTCCCGCCCCTCCTCCATGCCCCCATGGGACGGTGTTCCCGCCCGGGAAACCTCCTCCCACTCACCTCTCCCGCCCCACTCCCTCCTGTCTAAATGTGAAAAATAAAGGAGTACTATTACTCTATTAGAGTATCATAGTCACGCCTACAAGATGGAGGCAACATGCAACCACCACCGAAGGAATAGGTGAATAAACTCTTTTAAGTCTTAAGACAAGATTAAAATAAAATCTATTCAAAGTCCTTAACGTTAATTCTATGTCTTCACGACGTCTTATTTTCAACCATGTCATTCGTTTGGTACAAGTCAGGTAAATAATTCATAATCCGCCCATCCTAAGTAAATTTAGGTTTGTCTCTACCGTTCTACCCTTCAACACTAAGGGTTTCCATTGATCTAATTGGCATTGTCGTTTCTCTTCTCTTCTCATGTTCGAATTGTCTCAATCTCCCTCCCTTATTTTATTCAAGAAATTACAATAAGGCCAAGATGTACTGTTCAATCTCATCAAATTTAAATATTGTAATCTTTATTTTATCAAACCATTTCTTTTATTTTCTCACTAATAATTATTTAATGTATATTGATCCAGACCTCTATGTATTACATAAGGTTTTGACCAAGAGTAAAATGCTATAGTAACTAAATAGTACATCAATGTTCATTTTAAACAAATATTTTGACGACAGTATTTTTTAACCGATTAAATTACATTTATTAAATCCGTTTAATACATTAGTTTACTCAACCAACCCATGGAATATATAGGTTTTTAAAGATATAAGTTTTTATTTACCATAAAATTATATTTAATATTTATTCACCACACCACGTGTAATACACGGAGATCCAACCTAGCATATCTTAATAAATAAATCAGCTAAACTAATAAAATAAAATAAGTATGATTAAAAGCTATAATATATATTATTACTTTATTGTTTTTCTCATACTTATTTTCCCCGCGTTGCCCTCTTCCCTCAGCAGAACTTCCACGAGCATTTAAACCAAAAAACACCACAAAAAACACACACATGGAGACTCGCCGGAAAAATATTTCGGTCGAGTTTCAGGCACGGTTAACAAATGTTAGGACAAAGAGGATTGGTGAAACCACTTTTGTAAACCTTAGTCTAATTCACTTCTGTCATTTTGGCTAAGTATAGAAGTACTGAAGAGAAGACAAGAAACTGCTGATTAGAAGATATGAGAAGTGCTGAAGTTGCAGAAGTTCTGAAGTCCAAACCAGACAAGTTCACTTCAGAAGTACTGAAGACAAAACTACTCTTCAGTAGTTGTCCTTCATCAGCACTTAGCATCAGATATTTCCCACCGCCTTTTGCATCAGTAGTTTGTTGTTTAATATTACTTTTAGCCGTATTTGTTTCTTTCAATGTTGCAACTTGTGCAACTTGTTTCTGCTATTTCTGTACTTGCTTTTTGGCAAGATACATGCATGTAAACGTCTATAAATAGAAGGCTTCAACCTTCTATTTTAGATATTGATTTTTAACAGAAAAAATCCTTCAAACACTCTCATTGTTCTATTCCATTTCTGTATTTATTGTGAATCTGTCTAAGTATCTAATTCTCATTTACAAGCGTAGATTCATAATAAATACTTTGTCATTTATTAGTTTCAAACATCAAGGGGGAGTTATAACTCTGCCTTAGTGTAAAAAGTGTTGCTTTAACTTATAACATTCCGCTGTGCTTATAATCTGATTTACAAGGACTTGCTAAACACTTAAGTGTCAAGATAGCAAGTTCTTACTTAGCATAAAAGAGCAAACTGATCCAACAATTGGTATCAGAGCATTGGTTTATCTGATCACATATCAATCTAACAAATTGAGAATCAGACACAAAGCTCTTATTGATATTCAATAAAAAGATCAAAAGTTCACTTTTTATCAATATCCATCACTTAAAAGAGTCATCTGACAAATCTATACTCTTTAAAATGGATCCACATAATACTGGTTCTGCCACCAAACCTGCCATGCTTGTGAGAAATGAGTACAATACATGGCAAAAGAGAATGGCACATACCTTGTCACAAACCAACACAGGTTGTTGGAGATCTGTGATATATGGTCCTCACAAACCAGTAAACATAAATCTTGAAACTAAAGAAGGGATTCCAAAGGATCCCAAAGACTATACAGATGAGGATTTCCTAAAACTTGAGCTAGATGCAAAAGCATTCTCTATGTTGGCAATGGCTCTCCCAAATGAAATATACTCTGGCCTTTTACATTGTGAAAGTGCCAAAGAACTTTGGGACTGTCTTAAAGAACAGTTTGGAGGAACTGAAGAGGTGATTGCCAACACCAGAGAGATTTTAGCTCAACAATATGAAACATTTGCTTATATTAATGGGGAAACTTTGACTCAACAATTTGAAAGATTCTCCTCATTAATCTCTGAGCTAAAGTTAAATGGTCAGACCTATACAACAGTATCTATGTTACATAGATTTTTAAGGTCTTTACCTGGCAAATGGGAAACTTACTCCATTGTCTTAAGATCCTCACCAGATTTTAGCTCCCTCACTCTTACAAAACTCCATGGGAGATTACTTACTTTTGAGAGAGAAATCGATCAAAAGAAGAAATTACAAACTTCTGGTAAAACTGCTGATGACTACCTACCAGGTAGTACAACACTTTTAGGACAAGATTCACCAACTTGTTCCTATGGATCTTATGACAATATTGACATAACCACTGGGATCTCATCAGAAAGATCTTTCCCAGGTTATGACAATGATGACCAAAGTCAAACTGCTGATAATCTATGTTTTATCATGGATGATTTGAAAAATTTTAGCAGTGATGACTTAGAAGAAATGGACATTTTACACCAACTGGCCATGCTAAGCATTAAAACTAACAAGTTTTATAAAAGGTCAGGAAGGAAATTTCCAGGATTGACCCGTAATACAAAAATTGGTTTTGACAAATCTAAATTGAGATGTCACAAGTGTCAGAAGTTGGGACACTTTGCTAGAGAGTGTAGAAGCTCTAGCTTTAACCAATCACAATCTGGAAATAACTATAACCCCAATTATAATAGGAACAATGGAACTCAAGGGAGTGCTCATTTTGTACAGGCACAAGCTCCTCAACAGCAATATATGCCTCATGTACAATATGTTCAAGTGCCTGCTCAACAGATGCAGAGCCAACAATCAATCCCTCCCTTTCCAGCTGCTCAACTTCCTCCACAGCCTCAACAACCCCCTCAACAAAGTCTCTTTACCTCAGGGTATGTTGACTGGAGCAGTCTTCCTTATGACACCACAGAGTGCAATCCCGATGCAGACAACAAAGTGTTTGACATCAACTGGGGAGAACCAGACAATGGCAGAAAGAACTTTGCCTTAATGGCATTTGAAGGCTGTACATCAAAATCTGCATTGTCTCAGGTATCAAAAGAATCTTTGACAAAACTTTGCTCAAATTCTTGCAAAGAAACTTTTGCTCTCATAAGAGAGACAAATCTGCACCTACAAGGCAAAGCCAATGATTTAGAGAGAAAATACACACAGATAAAATGTGATTTAGAAAGAAAACTGTGTGCTAAAACAAAAGAAGTCTCTAAATTAACTGACTCTGCTATTGAAACCCAAGCACAAATCAAAATGATGCTAAATGACCTGGGAGATGTCAGACAAGAGCTTGCTGACACCAGGATCACTTGTGAAAAATGGGTGGAATCTTGTAGGGGGTATCAACTACTGCTAAACAAACAAAGTGCTTCAAATGTGAAGTTTGGCATAGGATACCATCATGTTGAAACACCAACAGATTTTTCTCCCAAAACTACTGAAGATGGGAGAAGAATTGTTTCAAATGAAACTTCTGAAGGGAAAGAATGCACATCTTTCCATGAAAACTTTCTAAACAGAAATCCTGGCATTTTTAAAGAAAGTACTTCAGAAGTATTTACAAAATCTGACAACAAGCCATCAGTAGTTTCATCTACATCAGGAGTTGAGAACCTGAAAACTACTGATGAGCAAAATCTTTTCACAAATGTCAGAAATTTGCCTTTAGATCAAAAACAGAAGGCAAAAGAATGTGAAATTTGTGGCCTGTTCAACCACAAAACTGAATTTTGTAGATACAGAAAAGGAATTCAGTTCAATCAAAAATTTAAACAACAGGTTGTGGGAAATCAAATCAGAAATGATTATGAAAAAGTCTTTAAACCCAAGAAACAACAACCTGAAAACACCTTTTCTCAGAAAAAGATAAAATCTCAACCAAAATCTTTTTCTCAAAATTCCTTGTCAGTAGTTAGACCAGAATCATCAGCAGTTTCACAAACTGCTGAGATTCAAAATCTAAAGAACATGGTAGAACTACTGATGACCAAGGTTGATGGTGGTCCTAAAAAGGATACCACCATGGTTCTTCATGAAAAATCCATTGCCAAAAAGACATGGATTTCTCAACCTGGTCAAGAACAAACTGTAACTGTTCTCAAGAGCAAACCCAAAGCCAAACAGGCTTGGGTTTCCAAATCTAACTAATTTGCTTTTATGTGCAGAGAGTTTCCAGGGGCTTGAACAGCATATGGTATGTTGATAGTGGAGGCTCTATGCACATGACTGGATGCAGATACCTGATAAACAACTTTATCAGCCAAAGAGAAGGATCTGTATCCTTTGGGAACAATGCTAAGGGATATGTGCTAGGACATGGCAATGTCTCCTCTGGCAAAATACAGTTTGACAAGGTCAATCTGGTGGAAAACCTTGAATACAACTTGCTGAGTGTGTCACAAATGTGTGATAAAGGATATTCTTCCTTTTTCACAAAGACAGCATGCAAGATCATCTCACCAGAAGGCCAGAAGTTGATAGAGAAGATTATAGAAGATCATACTTTGCTGATTGCCAAAAGATGTGGCAATGTCTATGCAGTGGACATTGAAAAAGACAAAGTATTGAACAACACTGCCTGTTTCTTCTCAAGGGCATCAACTTCAGAAACAGATCTCTGGCACAGGAGACTTGGCCATGTGAACTTTAAAACCATAAATAAAGTCACAAAAATGGGCTTGGTCAGAGGTCTACCTTTGAAAGTATACCAGTGTCAAGAACACTGTGTATCCTGTTTAAAGGGAAAGCAGCATAAGTCCTCCTATAAGTCTATTGAAGAATCAAAAACAACTGCATGTCTTCAACTACTTCATATGGACTTATTTGGACCTGTCAAGATTATGAGCCTTGGTAAAAAGAAGTACTGCTTAGTCATCATTGATGACTACTCAAGATTCACATGGGTATTCTTCTTATTTTCCAAGGATGAGGCTGCTGAAATCATCAAGTTCTTCATTCTACAAGTAGAGAAACAATATTCTCTATCTGTCAAAACCATTAGAAGTGACAATGGGACAGAGTTCAGGAACAAAACTCTGGATGAATTCTGTTTGTCTAAAGGGATTATTAGACAATATAGTGTTCCCAGAACTCCTGAACAAAATGGTGTAGTAGAAAGGAAGAACAGAACATTGATAGAAGGAGCAAGAACAATGTTAGCTGATTCTGGACTGCCATTATACTTTTGGGCAGAAGCAGTTAACACATCCTGTTATGTTCAGAATAGAGTTCTTGTGGTCAAGAGACATTCCAAGACTGCCTATGAAGTTCTTCATGGCATGAAGCCCCTTATCTCCTTTTTCAGGGCTTTTGGGTGTCAATGTTTCATCTTGAACATCAAGGAATCTATTTCAAAGTTTGCTGCCAAAGTTGACTCAGGTTACTTTCTTGGTTACTCTTCAACTAGAAAAGCCTACAAGGTTTTTAATTCTCATACCAAGATAGTAGAAGAAACATTGAATGTCAAGTTCAATGAGTCAAAACACACTCTTATTCCAGCACATCCTGCTGAACTCTTTGACCTTGACAACATTCACTTTGGACCTGAAAAGACTGTTACTTCTTCCAAACCTACTTATTATGGTGATCAAAGGTTTGAAGATGAGGATCCTGCACCATGGACTCCTCAAACAGTCATTAAGTCAACTACAACACCATTAGAAGTTTTTCAAACTTCTGATCAAACAAATACTGAAGGCCAAACTCAAACATCTGCTTCAGCACCTGCAACTACTGAAGAAGCTCAAACTGCTGAACCAGATATTATAGACCTCAGTAGTTTGTTTGAAGAACAAGAGCCACCTACACCTGTCAGTGGTTTACAACAACTGATTGAACACAGAGATCATCCACTTGATCAAATCATGGGTGATATAGCTACAGGTGTTCTTACCAGAAACCAGCTCTCCAACTTTTGCCTATTCTCAGCCTTTATTTCACAGTTGGAACCAAAGAAGTACCAGGAAGCCCTCAAAGACAATAATTGGGTGCAAGCTATGCAAGATGAACTGCTTCAGTTCAACAAGCAACAGGTCTGGGAAATCTGTCCCTTACCTCAAAACAAGCAACCAATTGGTACAAGATGGGTTTTCAGGAACAAACAAGATGAAGCTGGTATGATAATCAAGAACAAGGCAAGACTGGTAGTTCAAGGGTACTCTCAAGAAGAGGGAATTGACTATGATGAAACCTTTGCTCCAGTTGCAAGGCTTGAGGCCATCAGGTTATTTCTGGCCTATGCCATTTCCAACAAAATAAAAGTTTATCAAATGGATGTGAAAAGTGCATTTTTGTATGGTAAAATCAAAGAGGAGGTGTATGTCTGTCAGCCACCTGGGTTTGAGGATCCTTCTCATCCTGAGTGGGTGTACAGATTGGACAAAGCTCTTTATGGGCTCAAACAGGCTCCAAGAGCCTGGTATGATACACTCTCCACCTTTTTACTCAAAAATAACTTTACAAGAGGTGCCATTGATAAAACACTTTTCATTAAACATGTTGGAAATCATGTCTTACTTGTTCAAATTTATGTTGATGATATCATTTTTGGTTCAACAAACACAAAACTGTGTGATGATTTTAAGAAACTCATGCAATCAAAATTTGAGATGAGTACCATGGGAGAACTGCAGTACTTTCTAGGACTGCAGATCAAACAACAAACAAATGGAACTTTTATACATCAATCAAAATATGTTAAAGAATTATTGAACAAATTTTCTTTAAATGACTGTAAATCATGTTCCACTCCCATGACACCAATCACACAAGTTGAACCTGATGATCAAGGAAAACAGGTTGATCAAACCATGTACAGATGCATGATAGGTTCCCTTTTATACTTAACTGCTTCTAGACCAGATATTATGTTTTCAACATGTGTCTGTGCTAGATATCAATCAGCACCAAGGGAATCACACCTTATAGCAGTCAAAAGAATTTTCAGATATCTGAAAGGAACACCAACACTGGGAATTTGGTATCCTGCTTCAAGCAATACCAAGTTATCAGATAGTGACTATGCAGGGTGTAAGATGACAAGGAAGTCAACATCTGGTGGTTGTCAATTCCTGGGTAACTGTCTAGTGTCATGGCAATCAAAGAAGCAAACATCTGTTGCAACTTCAACTGCTGAAGCTGAATACATTGCAGCTGCAAGTTGTACATCACAGATACAATGGCTCCAATATCAACTTCTTGATTATGGAATCAAAGAGACCAAGACACCTTTGTTTGTAGACAGCAAATCTGCCATTAGCATCATTCAAAATCCGGTACAGTTCTCAAAAACCAAACATATTGAGATCAGGTACCATTTCATAAGAGATTGCTATGAAAAAGGCAAGATTGAGGTGAAGCATGTAGCAACAGCTAATCAAATAGCTGACATCTTCACTAAGCCCCTTGACACATCAACATTTCAGAAGTTAGTATCCATGCTTGGAATGCTAAATTTGTAAGTGTTTACTTTATTTTTATTTTTATTTTTATATGCATATCAGTTAGAATCCAAGTTAACACTTGATTCTACCCAACTCTACATCAAACTTCTACATCAATCACTACTGTTATGCATAAATCAAAATTTTCTTTTTCCTTTTTCCATCCTTGATTCCATCCTGTTTACCTTGGTGGAATCCAAGTTAACCTTTTCCATCTTTTTTCTGGTTTTCACTTACAAATGACAAAAGTCTGCAACAAAACTTCTGAAAAACAAACTACTGATTAAACAAAAATCAGTATGAGAGAAACTACTGATGAACAAAAATCATCAGTATGGGATAATTTTCTGAAAAAGTGTGTAACTTCTGATAAAATAACCTTCAGAAGTTATGAATAAAGTATTTATAAAAACATTTCTCATCAGATGTTAAACTACTGAAGAGAAAATGGGAACTACTGATAAAGTAATCCTTCATCAGCAGTTTAAGTCAAAAGGGCAAATCTGACTTTTCCCATCATCAGAGGTTTGACCTAATCAGTTTAAAACCTCTGATAAAGAGATTTTTAACCAAAGGCGGTTTTAAAACTTCTAATAAAGAAGATTCAAGCGGTTAAAACTTCTAATAAATATCTTTTCTACACACTTATCCTTTCAAACTCAAAATATCCCTCCTTCTCTCTCAAAACCTATACCTGCAAATCCACTGTTCGATCAAACACCCAAACCACAATGGCTCTAGTTCTAAAACAGGGACACAATCAAAGGGCCTTCCTTGAAAAACAAGAAGGCTGGTCCCAATACGATGAGATCATTGATCTTGTCGTCAAATCCCAATACTTTACTGCTCTCACAATAAACCCACCAATCCACACTGAAACTCTGAATGAGTTCTGGGCAAATGCTGAGACGGTTACAATGGGTGATGAGGTCATTTCCCTCAACTCAAAGATAAAAGGGAAACAACTGACCATCACACCGGCCACACTAGCAACAAGACTGGGTCTGGATGATGTAACTGCCCCTGACCATGTTGCTAACACTGATATTCATCTAACCATGACTGAGTGTGGTTATCAAGGTACTCTCTCCCATGCTACAATATTCAAAAAATATTTTGAACCAAAATACAAACTTTTGTTTCATTATATTATTATGTGTTTGAGTCCAAAAACAGGGTCTTATGACCAGATGCCCTCCACTTTTCAACCAATATTTCATTCCATTGTGAATGAAACTAAATTCAGGGCATCAAAACTATTTTTCAATGAGTTGGTGTTACATCACAATAATACCAAGAAAAAGTTTTTGTTGTACCCAAGGTTCATTATGCAATGCATAATAGGGGAACTGGGTAATGAGGTGCTTGTGGGAAAAATTTCAACTTTAAACCCTTTAACATCACAAGCATACTCAAGACTTAACAAACCGGCTGCCTGGACAGAAGATGATCAGGGAGAACAACAACAAGTCCCCCTGAAGCCCACATCTTCCAAACTCACCCCACCTAAAGCCAAAAAGCCCAAGCAAACAAAAACTGCAACCCACCAACCCAAAAGAAAAGCTGTTCAGGAGGTTGAGATGCCTGAACATGCTCATGAGCATTCTGCTCTTCAAATAGATGAGACTGAAACACCCTCTCAGTCTCATCCATCTCAAACCCCACCAAGAGCACCCATAACTGTTTTATTCAAAAGAAAAAGACTTAGAAAAACATATCAATCACACTCTTCTTTTGAAACTGCTGAACAACAACTTTCACCACCTATTGCCCAAACTACTGAACCAACCCCACAAATTTCTGAACAAGAGGCAATAGAAATTGCCAAACTTCTCTCTGGGCTAAAAGAGAATGTCCCATCTGATCATGTCAATCCCCTACAACCACAACAAACAGGGGACATAACTACTACATCAGACATGGATGTGGACATCTCTGGCCCTATCCCAAGAGATGAGGGTGGACCAGAGTCTTTAAGCCCAATTTTAGAGACTCTTGGGGCATCTGAGGCTGCTACTACTCAGTTACCACCCAGTGGTGGATCTGAGGATAGAAGTAACATAGCTAAGACCTCAGATGTGGCAACTACTGATGAAGGCTTAATGCCTGAAGTAGGAAATCCTCAGTACCAAGAAAAAGAGGTTCATGAGAGAACTGAGTTGGGCTCAGCTCATGATTTAACTGAGACAGTCCTCATTGAGGGCAACATCAGGGATTCAGATGATTCCATTAGTTTGGATGATGTTTCACACACTCAAACTACTGAATTGACGGCACTTTCTGAAGGTCCTGTTTCAGGGGTATCCAGGCTCAAGAAGCCAGTCACCCCTGCACAGGTTAAAGCCCACTCAATCCCTAAAACCCCTAGAGTGGCATCCTCTGTACAACATGAGGATCTCCCAAAAACACCCCCTTCACAGCAAATGCCTACCCAATTCCCTAGGCAAACAAGCATAGACCTGAACCAGCTATGTAGCCCAGAGGGTCCCCTGTACCACATGATGAATACACTCATCAAAAATCACTTCCAAACATATACAGCTGACTTGGAGCTGTCCATCAAGAACCAATTTGGAGTGATCAAAACCAAGATGAACGATCTGTCCAACAAAATAGACTTCAACAGCAAACAGATTGCTCATCTTCAAGGACATTTCTCCCAACCCTCTGCTTCAAGGGTTAAAATTGATGAATCCAAAAAGGGGGAGAAGATCAGGGAACCTAAGGAGTCATTCCAAGCCAGGATAAGGGCAAGAGTGGCACTCCTTGAAAGAGATCAAAAAGATCAGGCCAGGAAAGAAAAATTGGCCAAACAGTTTGGTGTCTCAATAGAAGAAATTGAATCTGCAGAGAAAGAAGATGAGACCCAAACATCTGAAGAATCCCTAAGGCACAATGAAGAAACTTCTGATGACCAAACTTCTGATGAAGAATCAGAAAGTACTGAAGACAATCCTTCAGTAGCTGACAAACCATCAGCAGTTGTCAGCACATCAGAAGTTAACACTTCCAAACCTCAAACAACTGAACCTTCCAGAACCACTGCTCCCATTCAACCAACATCTGATCCCATCAGGCCTACATCTGTTACAACAATGACTGTATTAAACCCTTCTCCTATCTCTCAATCAGCTGAACTATTAGAGAAGAGCTTAATTGCAGCCAACAAGAAGGCCAGAGAAGATCAGATTTGGAAATCTCTGGAAGAAAGGGATGATTTGGATTTAAGCAATGAAGAAAAACTTCAGGCTTATGCAGCTGAACTACAAAGGCAGGCTAGCCTTGATGAGATTGCTGAACAAGATAAAAGACAACAACTGGTGTCTTACATTACCAAGAACAGCAAGACCAAAGCCTTTACACTCAAAGGACTCTCTATGCAAGAGCTGACAAGAAGAGCACAACTGCTTGCAGACAAAGTGGCCACAAGCAAAGATGGAAAGGCCAAGAGAGCCCAGATAATAGAAGAGTTAGTAGCAGAAGGATATGGTTCAAAAGCCTCAGTATCCAGATGGAAAGAAGAAAGACTGATGGATACTTACAGAAAATACTTGGCTGCAAAGGCTGCAAATCCTGAGAAGTTTCAAACTGCTGATCCTTCAAGATCAGTAGTTAGAACTTCTGGTATATCTAGAAGAACTGCTACTCAGAAGAAAAAGGCAGAGGACAATGTCAAAACTGACTTCAAAATGGTACTACTTGAAGGAAGTTCAGTAGTCCATTCAGATTTTGACATTGAGGAGAAACCTCTGTTAACACAATTCAGGGATCCTTCCACTTTTGCTTATCAAATACAAAAGACCATCAAAGAAAAGCTGCATACCAAAGTAGTGACTGAACACCATCTCCCAACTGTTCAGATGCCTGATATGCAACAACAACAAGGAAGAGAATCCCACCTGAGGCTATCTGAAACTGAAGACATCCAGCACTCAGGACCATCAACCCAAGGGACAAGTCTGGTTCCCTATTCTTCTGACTTTAACAAGTCAAAGATCCCTATCATCAGATGGTCACTTACTGATAACAACTCAGTACTGTTGACAAGAAGAGACCTCTCAAGCAGGGCTTACAAGAAGATCAGTGATCTGAAGAAACTGTCAACACAAGACCTGCTCACAATTCAACATCTAGAACCACAGAGAGGATCTCTAACTGATGGTCAGTTCAACCAGCTCAAGAACACCATGTACAAAGAGATATGGAAGATTGTTCAAGACAGAAGAAACACATAAGGAATTAGTAAGGTTTTGGCTTCATCAATCCAGGGGGAGATTGTTAGGACAAAGAGGATTGGTGAAACCACTTTTGTAAACCTTAGTCTAATTCACTTCTGTCATTTTGGCTAAGTATAGAAGTACTGAAGAGAAGACAAGAAACTGCTGATTAGAAGATATGAGAAGTGCTGAAGTTGCAGAAGTTCTGAAGTCCAAACCAGACAAGTTCACTTCAGAAGTACTGAAGACAAAACTACTCTTCAGTAGTTGTCCTTCATCAGCACTTAGCATCAGATATTTCCCACCGCCTTTTGCATCAGTAGTTTGTTGTTTAATATTACTTTTAGCCGTATTTGTTTCTTTCAATGTTGCAACTTGTGCAACTTGTTTCTGCTATTTCTGTACTTGCTTTTTGGCAAGATACATGCATGTAAACGTCTATAAATAGAAGGCTTCAACCTTCTATTTTAGATATTGATTTTTAACAGAAAAATCCTTCAAACACTCTCATTGTTCTATTCCATTTCTGTATTTATTGTGAATCTGTCTAAGTATCTAATTCTCATTTACAAGCGTAGATTCATAATAAATACTTTGTCATTTATTAGTTTCAAACATCAAGGGGGAGTTATAACTCTGCCTTAGTGTAAAAAGTGTTGCTTTAACTTATAACATTCCGCTGTGCTTATAATCTGATTTACAAGGACTTGCTAAACACTTAAGTGTCAAGATAGCAAGTTCTTACTTAGCATAAAAGAGCAAACTGATCCAACAACAAAATTTTTCGTCTCCAATCTCCCAGATCGTTGCAGCGGGAAGGATATTGCGGAGGCGATTCGAGGAATGGGAACCATATTTGATATTTATATTGCACGTAAAAGAAATAAGGAAGGGAAGAGATTCGGTTTTGTAACTCTAATTGATGTTAAAAACAAAGCGGAGATGGTTAAGAATTTATCTACCATTAAGCTGGGGGATTTTCGTTTAAAGTGTAATGTTGCGAGGTTTGTTCTTGAGGAAGGAGAAATTGATCCAAAGAGGAAGAATCAGGAAGAGAAAAGTTCTCATATGAAGGCAGGAAGGAAGGATAGAGAGAATGGTACGACGAGAGATGCTTTTGTGAATGGTTTATCTTTTAAGGACGCTTTTACAGGGGCTGCGAAGGGTAAAATGGTTGAGGTGGATGATGATACTGAAGCGTTGGTACATTTTCATGGGAAGGCTGTGGTTGTGCGGCTAGCGTCTCTTTACACGTTGCAGAATGTACGGACTATCCTTAAGGATTTGAAGCTGCATAAAGGAAAGATTCAATGTTTGGGAGGCTTGATGGTGCTTATTGTTTTCAACTCTAAGGACCAGGCGACAATGGCCAAAGATGAATTGCTTGGGGTGAAGGAGCATTTTGTTGCTCCGGAAATATGGGAAGGTCAATATGTGGCCTTCGAACGAATTGCATGGTTGAAGATTTATGGTACTCCGATGTCTCTATTGGATAATAAGGTTGTCAACGATGTGGGGAGTTTATTTGGTGAGGTGGTGAAAGGTGCTAGGGTTGAACGTGTAGGCTTGGATAACTCGTTTCAATTCATAGGTGTTGCTGTCAAACACGGGAACCGGATTCAAGAAGAGGCTTTCCTTCGGTGGAGAAGGAAGACGTACAAGGTGTGGGTGGTAGAAGATTGCAATGACTGGTTGGAGGATTTTGTTTCTGTGGAAAATAATTCTGATGGTGAAGAAGAGTTGAATACGTCACCGGAGAAAGTTGCAGAGGTTGTTCGTCCGGCGGTACCGACTCCGGCGAGTGGAGTTAATGTCCAGGAGAAGATTATGGAAAACATTAATTTGGGAGATAATTTTGGAAACGTTTCTGGTAATATGGTTGACTTGCCTTTTGTTAATAAGGAATGTGGGGACACAGAAGTTATGTCAGAGAATAATCAGGGGAATGTTTTTAATGAGAATGGGAATTTACTTAAAAGGAAAAAACATGTTAAAAAGGTTATGGATTTGGGCCAGGCTAGTGCTGGGGGCTACCCAAGTAGTAATGAAAGGCCTCATAAAGAGCCCAAAAAGTTTAATGAGGTAGAGAATTGTTTGGTGGGGGATGATCCGTTTAATTTGGACCCATTCATTTTGGGCTCAGATGTGAATGTCGTTAAAACTAGAGGTGAAGGCCCAGTGAGGACTTCCAATTCTTTTCAAGACCTTATCATAGAAGAAGATAATGATGTACAGAACATGGAGGTTCATCGGGTGGAGGATACTAATGAGGCACCTCCCAGCGTCGTCTCTGACGATGAGGTTTCCAAAGAAGTTAACGCTACAAAAGAAGCCGGAGGTAAACTGGGAGTGCAGTTGGAAGGGTTCGAAGTTTTGTTAGAGAATTCCATACAAGGTGCAGGGTTACAAGCAGGTTTGAAATGAATTGTTTGTCTATTAATATAAGAGGATTAAGGGTTGGGGGTAAAGTGAAATGGGTGAAAGATATGATTCGAAATTTTGGGATTGATTTTCTTGCGATTCAAGAGTCTTTGATTATGGCTGATTCTAGGTTTGATTTTGATTCTCTATGGGGTGCTGGGGATTACGGGGTGGATTCGGTTTGTGCCTCTGGGAGGTCGGGTGGGCTGATTAACTTATGGAATGGCCGAAAATTCATTAAGTTGGATTCTATTGAGGATAGGAATTTTTTGATTACCAGAGGTACTCTGGTTGAAGATGGATCGGTTTTGAATTTGGTTAATGTGTATGCGCCTCAAAAGGCTAACGAGAAAAAAGTTCTTTGGGAGCGGTTGTCCGGGATTATCCAGGGGGCGAAGGGTTGTGGGTGTGTATTGGTGATTTTAATTCTGTCAGGTGGAAGGAAGAGAGAAAGAATTCTAAATTTAATAAAGGCATGGCTAACGACTTTAATTGGTTTATTGAGGAGTCTAATTTGCAGGAATATGTTATGCAAGGGAACAAGTTTACCTTTGCTGCTGGATCTGGGAATGATTGTAAGCTGAGCAAAATTGATCGTCTTATGGTGTGCCAAGATTTTTTTAACAGATGGCCGGGGGCTTGTTTTAGGGCTCTTCCGCGGGGTCTGTCGGATCATTGCCCTTTGTTGTTGTTGGTGCATGATACTAACTTTGGTGCTAAACCGTTTAAATGGTTTAACTCTTGGTTAGATAGGGATGGGTGTGAGCAGGTGGTTATAGGGGCTCTTCAGGGTTCTGTTGGGGATGGCCCAGAGGATGTGAAGCTCCATAGAAAACTGGCAGCGGTTAAAAGAGGGTTGAAAGAATGGTGGAAAAATTTGTCTGTTAAAGAAGAAGAACAAGTGAAGTGGATTAAAAAAGATGTTCAAGAGATAGAGCGCTTAATGGAGACTCGGGATTTAGAGGAGGAGGAAGTTTGGGTTTGGGAGGAAGGAAAAAAGGAATTGGAAAATATGTCTATTTTAAAAAATCGGGATCTTCAACAAAAGTCTAGAGTCAAGTGGGCGTCTTTAGGGGATGAGAATTCGGGGTTTTTTCATCGATGCATAAAAGGGAGGAGGGCTGCTAATGCTATACCGGGGTTGGTAGTGGATGGTACTTGGATATCTAAACCGTCTCTGGTTAAAAGGGAGGTCTTGAGATTTTTCAGGAATCATTTTAAGGAGAATTGCTCTCACAGACCCGATTTTTGTTGTGATTATTTGAAACAGGTGTCTGCTGATGCTATTGGGAGCCTTACGATGCCATTCTCGAAGGAAGAAGTGAAGGCGGCGGCTTTTGAATGTGGTGCTGATAAAGCACCTGGTCCGGATGGATTTAATTTTAGATTCATCACGCATTTTTGGCAATACTTGGAAGAAGATTTTATGAAGGTGTTTGAAGAATTTTATCAGTCCGGGGAGATAAGCAAGGAGTGCAGCTCTTCTTTTATTACTCTTATTGCAAAAACTAAGACGCCTATGGGATTGAAGGATTACAGACCTATCAATCTTATTGGGGTTATTAGCAAGATTATTTCTAAAGTGATTGCGGAAAGATTGAAGAAAGTTATTGGAGAGGTGATATCGAACTCGCAATCGGATTTTGTGAAGGAGAGATACATTCTAGATGGCCCTATGGTGCTTAATGAGGTTATTGGGTGGGTCAAGAAAAATAGTAGACAAGTCTTTATGTTGAAACTTGACTTTGAAAAGGCTTATGACAATGTGAGTTGGGATTTTTTGTTATCCGTCTTGGTTCGTATGGGCTTTCCCCCAAGGTGGTGTATGTGGGTGAAAGGGATTTTGCATTCGGCCCGGTCCGCGGTTTTGGTTAATGGTTCGCCTACATTTAAGTTCCAATGCCATAAGGGGCTTAGACAAGGGGATCCTTTATCTCCGTTCCTTTTCCTTGTTGTGATGGAGGCGTTGGCTTGCTTGTTTGCTAAAGCTACCGATTTGGGGATGTTGGATGGGGTGAAGCTCCCTAATGGAGGCCCGGTGGTGTCCCATATGTTCTACGCCGATGACGCGCTTATTTTGGGAGATTGGAATGATAATAATTTGGCTGTCACGAATCGTATTCTGCGGATATTTTACATATGCTCCGGGTTGAGAATTAACATTCATAAGTCGGTGCTTTTTGGGTTGGGGGTGATGGAAGAGGAGGTTCGTTTTATGGCGAATTTTTTGGGTTGTAAGATTGGGAGTATGCCTTTTACGTATCTAGGTGTCAAAGTGGGAGCGAACATGAACCGTATTTCTAATTGGGATCCGGTGGTGGAAACGATTCAAAATAGACTTTGTTCTTGGAAGTCTAAGCTTTTGTCTATAGGTGGTCGCCTTACTTTATTGAAAGCTGTGTTAGCTAGTTTACCGGTGTACTACCTTTCGATATACAAGGCCCCGGCTACGGTAATTGATAAGATTGAGAAGATGATGCGGAAATTTCTTTGGGTGGGGTGTAAGGAGGGAAGGGGTATGCATTGGGTGTGTTGGGACATTGTTACAAAGCCTAAGAAGGAAGGAGGTTTGGGCATTTCTAAACTTGCTGAGGTTAATGCGGCTTTACTCGCAAAGTGGGCGTATAGATTTAAATCAGATGTTGATAGTATGTGGCGGAGGGTTATTGAATGCATTCATGGGGGTAGGAACCGGTGGGTGTTTCTTCCGGTTAAAAAGTCCATTCCGGGTTGTTGGAAAAGCATTGTTACTTATTTGGAGAAGGTGGTTATCAAAGGGATCTCGTTGAAATCCCAAATTCGGGGTAAGCTTGGGAATGGGGCTGATATTAGATTTTGGTTGGACTTATGGATAGGTCTGGTGCCGTTAAAAGACAGATGGCCAGGGCTGTTTGAGACGGACAAAAATAAATGTGATACAGTGGGCAAGCGGCTTCTGCAGGTTGATAACAAAACTGTGTTGGCTGATACATGGGTGATGGAAACGACTTCTGTGCAGTCTATCTCTGAAGCGCAAGAGGCGAGTTATCTGCTGTCTCAGGTGCTATTAGATGGGGGAAAGGATAGGTGGGTTTGGGAGCCGGATAAAGATGGTATGTTCAGTGTTGCGGCTGTTAAAAAATGGTTGGCAGATGATGGTTCTAATAGGCCTGGCCCGGTTCTTAAATGGGAGTCTTGGATTCCGATTAAAGTTAATGTTTTTGCTTGGAGGATGATTTTGGATCGCTTGCCGACTCGTGACGCGCTGGTTAGAAGAATGATGACGCTTCCGGACGTGTCATGTTCCCTTTGTGATACAGGTTATGAATCCTTGCAACATTTGATAGTTGATTGCGGGGTTTCGTATGGCGTCTGGACTTTCATTTGGAAATGGTGTAGAATAGAAGGAGGCATGTTTCGAACTGTTAATGACATTATGAATATGGACTTTGTGGCCAAAGGTACTAAGTGGAAAATGAAGACTCTTAGAGGCATTTTGATGATTTCATGTTGGGTTATTTGGAATGAGCGAAACAAGAAGGTTTTTCAAGGTTCGAGCCCCCGGGTGGTGGATATGGTGGCGAGGGTGAAAGTTTTATCCTTTTTTTGGTTTAAGCATCGTACTAGGTACAAAAATGTGGATTGGAACGATTGGGTCAAATACCATTTGTATGGTTTGTAATATCTGGGTGCGGTCCTTGATTTGAGGTCCGGCCTTTCTGTTTAATGAAATTTTCTGTTCAAAAAAAGAACTTCCACGAGCGTTGCCTCCTACATTTAATTTTTTGTTTCAAAAATTAGTCGTTAAATCACTAAATTAGAAAAAAAAAAGTTAACTTAAATCAAATACATAATTCAAATAATTAAACTAACAAATACGTAAAATAAAGTGAAAAATCCCCGGATAGTCCGCATGGGTTGTCAATATTTCACCTTCAGTCCCCAACTTTCTAAAATGACATTCTTGTTCCCTGTGGTTTGACATGTTATTACTCGGATAGTCCACTTATTGGATGGACGTTAATTTTCCCAGTTAAGTTGGTGTGAAATCATTGGCGAAGTTTAGTGAGGGCCGGGGGTGCTCAACCTCTGTAACATTACGCATTTAAAACTTGTACGTACACGTTCGTCATTAATAAAAACGTCAAGTTTTATCTTATATATTCGCATTTATTATTTTTGTCGCGTTTGTGGAACCCTAATACCGTATATATTATAATTATTATATGATATAACCTTGAAATATTATCAAAAAAATGATTGTCTTGGCCGGGATTCGAACCCGCGCCAAGACCGGCCCTAATAACACAACACACTTAACCAGCTGGGCTGGCCTTCAACTTGGAATAAACCCGGACCCTTATTAATTATATACGCGTTTTAAACCTTCACAGTTGACAAAGAAAGTCAACTGTGGGTTAGCGTGTGATTCAATCCATGGAATTAACTCGTGATTGATCTAAATATGGCAAACTTAGGTGATTTCCGGCCCAGTATGACTCGATTACACGTTAATTATAACCAATCGTTAACCTAATTTGAAAACCCATACGCGTTTACAATTAATCGTGGTCAACTTTCCAATTAACCCAATCCACTGATCCTCACTATAAATTGATCACCTACGATCATTCACAACTCGCTCACATCTCTCTCTCAACCTCCAATTGTCTCTGAAACATCTCTGATAATTATTCATCATCACGCTGTTTGACTTTGGCTTTGACCGGGCAAACGTGCACAATTCATCACTGTGAGTCCTATTTCTTTTGTGGGTTTTGTTAGTCGGCAATCAAACAACAAAAGCCCCAACATCAATCGGGTTCATAATGTCTGATTTGTTTGATTGAAAAATCTAGGGTTCGTAATTTATAATTTGGGGATAAACTCAGATTCGCATAATGTATATATTTAAATTAAACCGGAGATCATCACAACCACTGGCCTAGGCCAAGTGGTTGTGACCAAGGGTTATAACCCAAGGCTCCCCGGTTCGAGTCCCGGCTACGGCCAATCCTTTTTGTTTTCTTTTCTTTTTTTTAAACAAGCTAATATATATATATATATTAAACCTTTTAATCTTATAAATTCATTTTTAAATATTAAAACTATTTTATAAATTCTAAAAAAATTATATTTATTAAATCTGAGTCAAAAGTTTTATTTACAATTTTTATTTTTCAGAAATTCATTTATTTAATATTTATAATAATTAAATAAATTTTATACTATTATATTTATAAAAATCCATTTATATATCAAAACAATTTTATTAAATTCTCCAAAAATTATCCTGACTTTTTATAAAGTTAAACTTTACTGAAATAATTTTTAATTCAGAAAAATCAATTATTTTATATTTTTAATCAATTTTTGTTAGATTTAATCATAATTAAATCATAATAAATTCAATTTTCATTATTTTTGCACCAAAATTTTATACAATTTATTTTTAAATATTTAGAACAGAAACATGATTTTTTAAATAGAAATTCTTTAATTTTAGTATTTTTGAATATTAAAATTAATTGTTGGCAATTTGTAATAAATAGATTTAAAAATCTATTTTAAATGAAATAATTTTATAAAAATTATTTTTTATACTTCAAACACTTTAATGTGTACATTCAAAATTCAAATTTTATAAAAAGACTTTCTTTTATTAATTATCAAATTTTCCCTTATTAATTAACATTTTAATTTAAATTCAACAATTGGATATCCCCAAATCGAAACCCTAGGATACACTTATAAATTAACTAGACTTAGACTTATTATATATTACCTTATTATAGGGTGATATTTGGAATCATTTTGGGCAACACTATTATTTCATCTTTTCAACAAGTTTAACATTTGCTAAGGTGAGTTTTACATAGCCCCTTTTATTTATCACCATTTTTGGGGTGAAACATGTTATAACATTATCATTGCAATTCAATCATCAATGTGTCTATGTGTTTTCTATGTTGCATTATGTCTTGAGCATGATTAGAGTAAGCACCATTCTAGCATAATCATTAACTCCGTACAAGCCGACGGTATACATTGATAGATCTATTGGACTGACAATCCCACCTGGATACGTGCCTCCTACAAAGGTTACGTGGGTGTTTGTTATCGCATAACATATTCATTTGGACCATGAGCGTATGGTATGTATCATATTATAACAGTCATCAGGGTTGATTATGCACTCGATTTATTTCTAGTATGTTCTCACATATGGGCTAGATTGACACAACACATGAATTGCACAACATTTTTATTCATTTTATTATCAAAAACCTATGTAATTCTCACCAACTTATGTTGACCCAAAATACTTTCAAAATTAACATGTTTCAGGTAACAATGAAGCTGAGGCTTGAGTTAGCATGATGATTTAACATGAAGTTTTATTTGAAGTTATTGAAGTTTTGTTATTTGATATCATGTATTGAATTTCTAGACATCATTTTACATTTGGATATTATGTTTGAATAAATTATTTAAAATTTATATTATACCATGTGCTACTGAAACAATTATCAATACGTGGCACCCCGATGTTTCCGTCATCGGTTGGGGTGTTACAACCTCCAACGTTTTTTGGCTCAGTAGTGGAAAAATTTGATTTTCGTAGGTAATTTTTATATGGATTGAATCCGGCCCCACCGAGTTGATCTTCTGGCCTCTACCGATACAAAAAAATTAAGTCCAGCCCCTACCGATTTGATCTTCAAGCTTCGCCACTGAGTGAAATAACTAAACTACCCTTATAGCTAACCGTTAACCCACTTTTTAGACGTGCCGTATTAAACATGCAATGTTCAGGTTGACGTATTTGATGAAAAAGGTCATGCTACGTGACCTAAAACCTGTACGTATTATTTTATTATCGTGTATTGTAACATTATCTTCACCGACTAATAAACCACCCAGTAGCAATAGCTATAAATACCCATGATATTTGATAACACTTCCATCCATTCATTCATTCATTCATTCATTCATTCATTCAACTCCAAGTTTCTTGTTGCGATTAAACACACGTCAACTCTAACGCCACCGTCGATCGTAAGTTTCTTTTTTGGTTCTTTGATTTTTTATGTATCTTTTTTATCCCTAATAACAGAATATCTAGGGTTGTATAATCCTCTTAATAGATACATACATTATCTTCACAGTTTTCTTATTACAGTTTTTTAATAATGTTCATAATCCAGAGAAGGATGTTTCATGTTTGCCGTTAAGTTTGACATGCACGAATCCATGCACACGTTACTGATGAATGTAGTCGAAACAATCTGTTACTATTACGTTGATCTTTTGTGTTATTAGATTAGTTACTTTCGATTTCGTTTGAAAATAACCTAATCAAATTTTGTTTATCTCATCTCAATTTTAACCGTTGAAAATAACCGTTGAATGGATTTTATTTCTAATTTCGGTATATATTATTCAAGCCCTAACAATGGAATTGAGATTATTTGCATTTAACTGATCGATTAACGGTTTCTTGGCATATTATTTTCATACCTGATGCCAGATGTTCGATAAAATGCCTGACTGAAATCTTGTTTTGTCATGAACTCAATTTGCAGGTTTTTTTATTCTCATGTTCATTATTGATGTATGATCTGTTAGTTGGTCTAAATCAGTATCAATATAATAAATATAAACCACTTTTGTATATCTTAAATATTGGTAAATTTGCTACAAATCATTTGCCCATTCTATTTTTTATTTGCAGATCTTAACTTAAATTTTTTATTTGCAGGGTAACTTCCGGAGTATGTCAAATTCTGACTCTGCATCAATTGCCACGCACACCCGAACAATTGGGATTATACATCCTCCCCCCGACATCAAAAACATAATCGATAAAACTGTAAGCTTTGTGGCAAAGCACGGACCTGAGTTTGAGAAAAGAATCATTGGTAGAAATGCTGGAAATCCCAAGTTTAATTTTCTGAATGCTTCGGATCCATATCATGCATATTATCAGCATCGACTAGCTGAGTTTCGTGCCCCCAGGCAGCAGTCATCTGATGCACCAGATCTGGAGTCAGCCCTCTCTGCTGCTCCTGCAGATGGAAACGAGAAAACTGACCCGACAGCTAAGTTTAGACCTGTTAAGAAAGTTCTGGACTCCCCAGAGCGTGAGCAGTACACAATTTGGCTCCCTGAGGGTATTACGTGCGAGGAGTTGGATATTATTAAACTCACTGCACAATTTGTCGCACGGAATGGAAAATCTTATTTGACTGGATTAACTAGTAGAGAGAAAAACAATCCACAATTTCAATTTTTGAAGCCTAACCACAGTATGTTTATACTGTTTAAATCGCTAGTAGATGCCTACTCGAAAGTGTTAATGCCGCCTAAAGAGTTGAACGATAAGCTGAAAAAAGTGTGACTGACATGAGCACAGTTCTTGAGCGGTGCTTACACCGTCTTGAGTGGGAATGGTCCCAAGAGCAGGCAAGACAAAAGGCGGAGGATGAGATAGAACAGGAAAGGCTGTTAATGTCTATGATTGATTGGCATGATTTTGTTGTTGTAGAGAGCATAGATTTTGCAGATGACGAAGATCATCATTTACCGCCTTTGATGACATTAGAAGAAGTTATAATGAGGAGCAAGAAGCCGGCCGCTGTAGAGGAAGAGATTGTGGAACATAGGAAGGAAGTGGAAATGGAAATGGATGAAGAAGAGGTGCAGCTTGTTCAGGAAGGTATGAAGGTTGCAGCTCTTGAAGAGAATAATGACGTCAATACAATTAAGGAAGAAAACAAGCCACAAATGAAGATCGTGAAGAAATATAAGAGGTTTGAGGAAAGGCTAGCAGCAGCAGAGAGAAACCTGGCTAATATTGTTGTTTCACCGATTACTGGTGAATTGATTCCAGTCAACGAGATGTCGGAACATATGCGTATTTCTCTTATTGATCCTAAGTATAAAGAACAAAAAGAGAGGATGTTTGCAAAGATTAGGGAGACTACCCTTGCCCAAGATGATGAAATTTCTAGAAATATTGTTAGGCTTGCTCGGACACGTCCTGATATATTCGGGACAACAGAAGAAGAGGTTTCTAATGCAGTCAAGGCAGAGGTTGACAAGATAATTGCTGAGCAGCAGCAGCCTAAACAGGTGATTTGGGATGGGCACACAGGGAGTATTTTCCGCACTGCTACTCAAGCTATGCCCCAAAATGCAGCAGAAGATCAAATTGACGGGGTTATTGATGACCGGAATCTTCCTGATCATGCAGCACCTCTGCCTAGACCCCATGTGCCACATAGTACGCGATACTTAAATGTAACTCGCCCATTCCCGCCAATGCCACCGCCGATTTATAGTCAGCATCCACCTTACGTGAAGAGACAGCTGCCACTACCAATGGGCTGCAAGTTACAATCTGTGTCTGTTAACTTTCCTAGTCTTCCAATTCCACAACTACCTGGATCTCAGTTCACTCCCCTTGCACCCCGTCGTTTCATGCCCCAACATGGCATGCCTATTCTTCCACCACCTATGCCTCAAGGAATGCTGCCGCCACCACCTCCAGAGGATGCTGCTCCTCCACTGCCTGAAGAACCTGAACCAAAAAGGCGAAGACTTGATGATTCTTTGCTTGTCCCCGAGGATCAGTTCTTGTCTCAACATCTGGTATGTTTGTTTTCAAAATTTATATATTTGATTACTTATAAGATTGGAGTATTCACTTTTTTGTAGTGTCAGACTGTCAGTATGCTAATTGTTGTGTTGGTTTTGACAGGGACCTGTTCGTATCAGTGTGTTGGTGCCAAATGTCGATGAAGGAAATCTGAAAGGGCAAATACTGGATATTACCGTGGAGTCGCTTTCTGAGAGTGTAGGCAGTTTGAAAGAGAAGATTGCTGGAGAGATCCAGCTGCCTGCAAACAAACAGAAGCTGAGTGGGAAGGCGGGTTTTTTCAAAGACAATCTGTCCCTTGCTTATTACAACGTCGGTGAAGGTGAAATGCTTTCTCTGTGTTTAAGAGAACGCGGTGGTCGGAAAAGGTAAGGCGTGTTTTCTCTCTTGCATTGAATCTGTTTGTTCAAGTATGAAATATTATACAGACTATAAACACTGTTCTGTTATTGATTTAGATTCTGCTACATTATACTGTTCTGCTATGTTCTCGTTTTTCATGAGAAAATCACAAAACACCTTTTACTAGATGTGTTATACCTCTTAAAAAAAAATCTCCACTTTACAGTTGTGTATCTACCTTACTCGATAGCCAAAAGACAAAGGGGTACATGCACCGATTGGGTTTGTCTCGATTGCTAAGTGTTTTGTGCCTTATGTCTAAGGCTTGATACCAAACCACATCGAGCCGGGGGTCTCACTGGAAGCAGCCTCTCTATTCTTAGGGGTAGAGGTAAGGCTGTCTACATCTTACCCTCCTCAGACCCTACCTTAGCTTTGCTATAGGTAGGATTAACTGAGTATGATGATGATGATGATATCTACCTTACTCGAGTATCATGGACGTTTTGAACATGTTACGCTATTGCGTGTCATGTAACATCATATAGTTTTACGACTGTAGGAGTTTTTTTCCTGTAAAGTGTTGGCGTTAATTCCTCCCTACAAGCAAGGGGCCGGATAAGGATGCTTAGTATGGTTTTGGTTTATGGAGTCAGTTCAGGGAGTTAGAGATAATTGTTATAATAAAAAGAGTCGAACAAGTTTGTTCAATATCGTGTCTTTTGTGTGTTGGAGTTTGATCCTGATTTCCAACAATAAGGTTATAGTATAACACATCTAGAAAAGGACATTTTTTGTGATTTTTTATATGAAAGTTACTGTCTGTGTTGGCTATGGCACCCTTTTCTTATTAAAAAAAATTTGTATGTTCAATTGCAGGAGGTACGACTCAACGGTTATGGAAAAGAAGACAGTGAATGTTGTGTTATTATTTGGTTCACTTCAATTGTTGTTAAATGAAAAAAAAAAAATTCATATTTTTTCCAAGAAAAGTTCCTTACGTTAATAAAACAAAGATTATACAATTCTAAATACTGTATTAACAATATAAATCAAATCAAAACATGGCAAGGTCATTAGAGAAAATAATTCACACTTCTAACAATTCTTACAATTTTGATATTTTCAAGGTTATAACTTATAACAACTCTAATATACTATGTATTATGTTATTTTAAGTTTATACTATATATTAATATTAATATATTCAGTTTTGATATAAACATAGACGAAGCTTAAAGCGTGCCTGATTTTTGGCTCAATGGTGTAAATCTCTCTGATTTTATTTTAAAAAAAATTGTATTTTTTATTCTGGCCTCCACCGAATTGATAAAAAAAATTGGGTCTTGTCACTTTCGACCTTCAACATCTAAAAATTCAAGCTTCCCTACCGAATATAAAGTAAATGAGTTTAGGTAATCTTACAAGTATCACCTTTTTTTTTGGAAGCCGAATTTTCTATGTTGCAGCAGAGATCATCACAACCCCCAGAAGGGGAATCCCCTAGCCACTCTACAATGGTCAGACTATGTTGTCTTAACTGGACCCACGCTAACGCGAGAGTGGCCGGCCCACAAGCGAGTCGAGGTTGCGCATAAGAGGCACTAAGGCTTCCACCCGGAAAATTTTCCGCCACCTGCCACTTGACAGATCATCACAACCCCCAGAAGGGGAATCCCCTAGCCACTCTACAATGGTCAGACTATGTTGTCTTAACCGGACCCACGCTAACGCGAGAGTGGCTGGCCCACAAGCGAGTCGAGGTTGCGCATAAGGGGCACTAAGGCTTCCACCCGGAAAATTTTCCGCCACCTGCCACTTGACAGATTTGCATCCTCCACAGGAGGCAAACCTTTCTGGAGTAAATGCACGGTAATAGAAAACCGGGGGGGCATCAGAATCGAACCTGACACCTACAAGTAGGCTAGTTTCGACCATCACTATTCACTTGGCAATACCCACATCTGCCTCTCATGAGATTCGAACCTAGTCCCTCCAAAGAGAAAGTCGGTTCTACCACTAATGGGCTACACATGTGGGATACAAGTATCACCTAGTAAGTAGTATCACAACTCTTTTTATCTTATCTCATATCTTGTCTTGCAATCAAAAACTCGTTTGAATATTACTCGTTGGATTCAGATGTTTTTGTTATCCGTAAGTTCAGCATAACGACCCTTAGAAATAATATTAAAAGCATTTATTATATTTCAAGCAATATTACGCATCCCAATCCTCATTGGTCGTGAAATAATTATACATGTCCCATTGGTTCCTTAAATAATTGTTTTTTATACATCTCATTTGTCGTGAAAGAATTGTTTTCTTACAAAAAGATACCCAACAAGTTGATGCGTATTTTAGATTACTACCTTTTTAATATTTGAAGGCATCATGTCTGTCACTAGGTAACAAAAACAGTACAATATAAAATGAGAAATGCTTATTCATCAAAATTCAAAAATAATACTAACTCATTATTTTCATGAGCCTAAAATTATTTATCTCGTTTATTTTATTTCATCTCTTATTTCTAAATCATATTTTATTATAAATTATTGTTTTACAATTCTTAAACATTATTATCTATATATTAATTGTAAGACAGTTTAATAGTGACTATAAGCTAAAATACGCATACTCCGGTTACAATACAAGAGTGGGCCCTATCAAAGAATCTATTTTGTTTTCTATCCTCCAGGTTTATTATTGTGTACATATGTGTATAATATGTATAAATGTTTTTCATATTGCAGAGCATGATACGTATATGTAACTTTAGTTAAGTATATAAGTTCTAAACTTATTCTTCTTCGACTATTAAATTTACTACAATTGTAGACTTCTTTTATTATTTAACTAGATAGTTTTACAAATTCTAAACTTAATTTCCTACAATTCCCTATGCGTAATGTACCGAAAGGACACCGACCGGATTACTGTCGCATCGCGTGGGGCATTGCAAAGAAATCTCTGTCCGCCACTACTGGAAAGATACTGATCGAATTCGCTACGTTTATATTTCTTTTTTCTTAGTTTTTTATACCGAGTGCCTAGCCTATGACAATAGTGGAAAGATATTGATCGAATTCGCTACGTTTGCTATTGTGCGGAACTGTAACGAACTAAAACCAACAGAATTACCGTCGCGTCATGCGAAGGTATGCGGAAAAATTGTTGCTCATAGTACTACTAAACACTCCTACGCAATAGACACACCCCGCCGCGAAGCGCGGGGTAACTAAAACCTAGTTTATTACTAACTATATAACAATTTCTCATTCAACCCTTGTATTATATCAATCCTCATTCAACTTGTGTAATACTCTCTCTTTCTAACCTCCTAGTATGTACGTAAGTTTATTTAAATATGTTATGTTTGTTATGACTATAAATATAAAAAAACACTAATACTAAATAAATGTTATATGTATGTATTTTTTTGAACGACCAACAAAACTTTTATTTAAAAAAGCTAGCAAGATACTAGGAAACAAAATCTGAAACAAGCCTCGGAAACAACATCCGAAAACAAACAACAATTCCCGAAAATAAACTACCCGAAACTACCCCATTTTTGTCAAATCAAAACTACACCAGGACTCTCAAGACATATCTGTCATCTTCCTGCGATTTTTAATCCACAAGTAACTCATTATCTTGATTTCTTCCAAAATTTTTCCAACCGAAATCTACTTGTAATTAAAAATATAGCCGTTCATTGCCCTCCAAATGCTCCAGAAGTATATATTTTTATTTAAACATGTGATGTTTGTTAGACATAAAAAAATGACTAATACTAAATAAATATATATAAAAAAATAATCAATTATATATTGACTTTAGTGGACTAGATCCAAAAGAGGATTAGAAATAAAATGTTAAATATATAAACCTCCTCATCATAATCTTTAATCTTAATCTTGCAACACTAGACTAGCAGTGATGACGACGACAACTGCCACTCTCTTTCTAATATTTCTGACTATTAGCTTCCACAATGTCCGATCAAACACTCTTTCGTCGGACCAACCTCACCGGACGGCCTTCCACTTTCAACCTCCCTATAACTGGATGAACGGTAACCTCTTTTTTTTTTTTTTTTTTTTCACTTTCCTCCTCTAAAATTCGCTAATGTTTGGTTAATCTGTGACAATGAACATGATGCATGATTGATCCTTTGATTGGTGAATGTTTCAATGGGCACAGATCCTAATGGTACGTTATTTCCTCTGTTTAGTGTTAATCATAGTAGTTATCGCTTTTTTTTTTAACCATTATTGTTCATCTCTAATTTATAAAACGGTTATAACGGTTCAATGAGGCTGAGCTTAGAAAAAGATCTAAAAAATTTAAAAGATTAACCTTCTGTTAATCTGTTTGATTAACTGCTTAATAATAAACGGTTACATTTCGTTATTATTATTATTATTATTATTATTTTTTTTTGCAAAACCGGTTCAGGTTGTAAACCGAATCAGTTTGGTTGACTTTGGTCAAACCGGTTATTGAAGAAAATATTCGGACAATCGGACCTTATACCAATCGGTTTAAGCCGGGTCAAATCCGGGTATCGTTAAGGATCCGAACCGGTTTCAGTAACTAGAGTAGGAATCGATATACAAACTGGCGGTTTGGGTCGGGTTGGAATCGGTTTGGGTCAATCCAGTTTCAGGTGTGGTATCGGGTCGGGTTACGAGCTGGCAGAGGCAAAGCTTTGTTGCCTTATTGGGGCCAGGAAGTGCCTGCGTGGCCCCAGCCGTTTTTTTTGCTCAAAAATTTTATACGCAATGAGTCCGGGCCCCTCGGTTTTAAAGGTCCCGTGACTTTCGGCCTTAATGGAAATTTTTTTAAAGCTCCGCCACTGGGAGCCGGTTTAAATCCAAACCGGTTTTTTTTTACATCTAGTGCTTAATGTTAATGATGCATTCAGGACCAATGTACTACAATGGAGTATACCATCTGTTTTATCAATACAATCCATCTGGCCCGCTTTTTGCTGATCAAATGTACTGGGCGCATTCGGTATCACATGACTTGATCAACTGGACCCCACTTGACCTCGCCATTGCCCCAACCGAATCCTTCGACATCAACAGTTGCTGGTCCGGCTCAGCCACAATCCTCCCAGGAAACAAACCGGTTATGTTATACACAGGAATCGACTCTGAAAACCGCCAAGTCCAAAACCTCATTGTACCTAAAAACTCATCTGATCCATATCTTAGAGAATGGGTTAAGTACACTGGCAATCCGGTCATAAACCTCCCGGATGGGATACAACATGATGACTTTAGAGACCCGACCACTGCTTGGCTTGCAGACGACGGAAAATGGAGGATAATTGTTGGAAGTCAGAACGACAAGAAGGGAATCGCGTTTCTGTACCAATCTGAGGATTTTGTTAATTGGAGTATGCATGAATCACCGCTGCATGAAGTTGCAGGCACTGGGATATGGGAATGCCCGGATTTCTTTCCCGTGTGGATTGATGGCACCAATGGAGTTGATACATCCGTAATGGGGCCTAGAGTAAAGCATGTGTTGAAGGTGGGATTGTTTGATTATGCAAAGGACTATTACATGATTGGAGATTACAGTCATGTGAATGAAAACTATGTTCCTCAAAACGAGCTAACGCTTGGCACCTTGAGATATGATTACGGGAAGTATTATGCATCAAAATCTTTCTTTGACCCTATGAAAAATAGAAGGATTTTGATGGCTTGGGTCAACGAATCTGATTCCGTGGAAGATGATGTTGCTAAAGGATGGTCCGGACTTCATGTAATATTAATCGTCGCTTTTGTAATGATAATTCGCTATTTATACCTTTTCTTTTTAGTGAAATTATGAATACTTGCAGTCATTTCCAAGGAGTATTTGGCTGGATAAAAACCAGAAGCAACTCGTACAATGGCCTATCGAGGAAATTGAAATGTTATATGAAAACGAAGCTAGTTTTCAAAATAAGAAGCTTGAAGATGGATCGTCACATGAAATTCTGGGCATAACTGCGTGGCAGGTAAAAAACATTAAGTCTCAGTGGTCCAACTTTGTTTCGTTTTTTTTTTCTTTTTTGTAAGTATGTGGTGTTTGTTGTGTTACAGGCGGATGTGAAGATTTCATTCAAGCTTGCTAATTTAGATAAAGCCGAGCAACTGGACCCGAGTGGGATTGACCCACAACTTATCTGCAGTGAAATGGATGCGTCGAAGAAAGGCAAATTCGGCCCGTTTGGACTGTCAGCTTTGGCTTCCCATGACTTGACTGAACAAACCGCAATCTTCTTTCGGGTTTTCCAAAATGATGGACGATACGTTGTGCTAATGTGCAGTGATCAAAGCCGGTTAGTGTTTCTTCAACTCAGTTATCTACAATATAACCTTCAAGGGGTGGCGCCATAATCTCCTTAGCAGCCGTCTCATGTTCAAATCCAGCTTCCATGGGCTTATGTCTTTAACGGGTTCTGATGGTTACACAAAAAAGTTATCTCCCTTATTTATTTCAAATGCTAACCAATTAAACTATCAAAAAAACCTACATATTCCAGGTCTTCTACAAGGAATGGGCTCGATAAAACGACCTATGGAGCATTTGTCGACATAGATCCTCAACAAGATGAAATTTCACTCCGAACCTTGGTGGGTAATGGGTAAACATTTTTTTTTGTGAAGTTTTTGAATTTAAGATCTAATGTAGTTTTGTTTGCGATATGCGCAGATAGATCACTCGATCATTGAGAGCTTTGGAGGAGGAGGAAAGACGTGCATCACAGCAAGGGTTTACCCAACACTAGCCATTAAAGACGAAGCCCATTTGTTTGCATTTAACAATGGAACAGAAAGCGTGTTGATCTCTGAGCTGAGTGCTTGGAGTGTGAAGAAAGCTCAGATTAACATTGAAGAAAATATTAGGTGTGCAGATCAATAATCTGAAGATGTTTTTGTTATACTGTAAGCATTTAATTACCCTGCTTTTACTTAATTTGATTACTTAATCATGATTTTCAACGCTTCATATTAAGTAAAATAAGCTTCCATGATCAATGAACAAAAAGCCAATATTGATGATGTTCAATTTCGGTTTAGACTTTACATAAGCAATAGTTTAGCATCTTGTGTTATCTGATTAGCCATTTGAGTATATCATTCAAATCCATTTATATATCAATGATCAACTATAGAATACAAACACTTCAACTGTATCGAAAAGCACAACTCAAAAGCGATAACTTCCCCCGCTTGACCTTAAACTAGGAGTATAGATTGTGGAGATAGACTTCCTTCCCAACGATGTTCCAGCTTGACGGTAGTGAACTGAATCTCTCTTATTTTCCTGTGTATCATACAACATTAATCGATCATAAAAGTCGAATCTCTTTCTGAAAATGAATTATACTATGAACAAAAAGTAAATCAATACCATATCTAGTGAACCCTGGGACATGAGCCTGCCATAACCATTGATCGAACCGTTGAGTTTCTTATCTTCAGTGCTTGATTTTCTGGCATTCATAAGCTTATCCACCATCCTGCTTCCAAGAATCTGCCCTCCATTTCCTGTTTGAAACATTCTACTGCTACCCTTTTGAGCATTCATACTTTCTTCACCGGTGGGAGCCACTTTTCGACCTCTAGTAACACTCGGTGAACACGACTGCCTTCTTGCTGCTCTTATGTTGGCAGCCTCAGGCTTCTGGCTAGCAACTGTGAGAGTGTTTCTAGCTGTTTGGTTAACTCCGCGACCTCTTGAAGCCGAAATGGATCGATCTGTTCTTAGATTAGGTGGCGTTTCATCTGAAAAACCAGGAATTTGTGTAATCCGAGATGTTACAAGAGGCGAAACCCCTCTAGTTTTCTGTGTGGTTCTTGGTTGATTCAGACTGAAACGGTTGTCTCTTTCACTCAACGGTTTTGAAATTGCTGGAGCTGTGTTAGTGAGATCAGTAACACCAGACTTGTTCACACCGGAGATCAATGGGACTGGAGCAGTTTTTATGTTCTTCTTCTGATCAATGAACAAACTGCTTGCTCGTCCACTAGGGGTTACGGATCTTGCAGGAATCCTTGGTTTAGGATTAGTTGTTTTCGGCATTCCTGAATCAGATCCAATCTTTATCTGTTTTGTTTCTTTTTCTTCTGGTTTGCCTGCAAACTGAGGTTGGTGTTAGGCCATAAAAAAGGAGAAGCATACACAAGTTTTTTACATATACATCTTGGTTTTAAAAAGCGCTAGGCGCACAAAAGCGACGAGGTCTAAGCGCATCGCGCGAAGCGCAAAAAGCGTGGGATTTTCGTACCCGAAGCACACACTAATTATATAATTTTTTCATATATCCCATATATATTCCATGAGTTTTTAGCTTCATTTACCCAAAATATAGCTATAAATAAGGTTTTTATGTGATTTTGCCTATATGTACAAGCCAAAAACAGCAAGGTACAACATTTTTATGCATAAAAAATACTCAGGTTACGTGAGGCGCGCGCCTCATGGAGAAAAGCGCCTGAAATTTGACAAAAAAGCGCCTGAGCGCGCGCCTTTGGGAAAAAGGATAGGCGCAAAGCTCTTAAGCGCCTCAGGCGCGCTTTTTAAAACCCAGATATACATACCCGAGAAAGTGGTTGGGTGATGGGCAATTCACGTTGAACCACGAGTTCATGTGCGTTTTTCGCTTCCAGCTCGATGGATGGAAAGAGAGGCGTAGCAGGTGGCGTCTTCAACCTTCGTTACAAAGCACAATAGTTATTTACTCTATTTACTCTATATCTTTAACCCTTATCAGATATATAGAACAGATGACGATGACTCACCAGTCATAGTCGTTTTTCTCACTTTCGCCTAGGAATCCAATACCCGGTCCTTTCTTTGTGGATGCCATCCCATAAAGTGGATAGTTTCCTGCATTCGAAACGATATCAGTAATAACACCACATAGCGAAAAGATTACGCTTGATAAACATTTGCATAACACTCACCATTGGGTTCAAATTCATCGGAAACAGGCTGAAGAAGGCTAACAACTCGGTTTTTGTCACGCTTATGCATCTCTTTGAACAAAAGAAGATCTTCATCTTTGTCTTTGAAGCGGCTTGACAATGGCGCGCTCATTTTCCTTCGCTCACGACCACCGTTCATTTCAGTTATCTTAGTTTGTGAAAATGGATATATATATATATATAACATGTACTATGGTTCAAGTAATAGTTTGTGTTACTATAAGTAGAGGGGAGACGTGTGCAAACAAAGTATAGAGGGCCGGCAGTTTTGATGTGTATGTTTTTTATGGTGATGAAACCAAAGATTGATGTGGTCTAGGAATGTTGCATATGGCAATCGATAATAGTAGGGGCTGCACTATATTTTAAATGAATCCTTTTATGCATCTATACTATATTTTTCTATAAATAATATAAATAATGATGTATAAAAAGGTATGAGTATCAAACTTTTAAACCATTTACTTTCTGGTGGAGTGGTATGAAGGCCTATGATAGGTGACTTAAGGACTAAGGGTCACAAGTTCGAGCTTTGAAGAATACCAGGTTTTATTGATTATTCACTATCGTGCCTTCGGGCGGGTGAGTGGTCGGGGTTTCTCTGGATTGGTGAACCTGGAGACCGGGTGCCCCGTGAGTATCCTGAATTTGTCATAAAGGGATTATCACTGGAGCCCATGATCACTTTGTTGGCCTTAAAAAAAAAGGATCAAACTTTTAAGCATGGTATTTTATTATAAATTTATTACATAATATAAATAAGAGTGAAATTATTTGTATTGAACTATGAACAAAAAAAGGAAAATTTTGACATATTCATTGATATCCCATCTTGTAAGATTAAAAGTATGAAGAAAAATTGTCCCTTTTGTAATAATACAGTGTATTAATTTATTGACTTAAGTTCGCTGACTCAACAAGACCGGAACAGACCCTAATAACTTTGTATATTGAGTCTTAGATCCAAATAACAAAACAAAGGCCATCAATAAAAAAAATTATGGGTCACTGTAGTTGCACACAAAGTATATTATGTCTATTTGTGGTCTAATTAGCTAGACTAATAAATAGTAACTTACATGTCACAACATATATTTTTTTTTCATATGGTTAACTAGCTGATTACCCCGGGAGGGTCCCGGGGTTGAAAAATCTAATTTTACGTCATAACCTATTGCAAATGGCTCAAGTTAACTAACCACAAAATCTCTCAATTATTGCATGTTCATATTATTCTAATCAGTAATAACTCATATTCCCTAATCTAAAACCTAATCAGTAATCATGTTAAGAATCACTTATGTAAGCTGCAACTATTCAAAAACTCATCACATCTCTCTAATTTCTCACATTCTAATGGCTCTTATAATTCCTAACCTAATCAACTAAACAAACACTTAAGTTGGAAGTTGTAACCATTGCATTTCATTATGTCACGCGGCATAATCAAGAGATGGTTGTGGCCACCATTGAACGCCACGACAACAACTATCAATTCTTCCTGGGAGCGTCCCGGTGTTGAAAAATGTGACATCCGTCACTTTTATCATTATTATTATTAAAAATATACATACATTTTTTTTATTATTTCGCACCTCCTATCTTGAACGCCACATTTTATCATAATAATAATAATAATAATAATAATAATAATAATAATAATAATAATAATAATAATAATAATAATAGTCTATTTTTTTTACAAAGTGAACAAACTATACTTAATCCCATCTACAAACCAACCCAACCACTCCTCTAGTCCACCACCCAATCTGGCCCATCAGACCAGCCCACACAACCAGGCCCAACTCCCCTATCCTCCTCCCCCTTGTACCTGTTCAAAAACAAAAAAAAAAAGGAATGGCTCCTGCCGGGATTCGAACCCGGGCAGGTAGCCGGGTCAACATATAAACACACGCACCAACACCACTAGGCCAAGGTTTCTTTTTGATTTAACTTCAACTCAAGAAGATTATAAACCAACCCTCGCGTCTGTTTCCCTTCTCCCCCCCTGCACGCGTAACAGCAGCAGCATATGTTTTATTTATTTATTTTTTTTTTTTTTTTTCTTCTTTCCTTTTACTTCACCTTTGACCACAATGATTGATGGGTAAATGGAAACTAATCAAGACTATAACGTGATTGAAGCTTAATGGATCCCTAATACGCGTATTATTGTCATCAATTCGTACTAATCATACCTAAATTGACAAAACCCATTTAACACAAGGTCAACCTTACCAATTGATTGATCTAGACACTTGCACTATAAATTGAGCATTGTAACAGCTTAACAACTCGCTCACTCATCTTCCTAAACCTCCAATTCTCTTTATCAGACACTGATTGTTGTTAAACGAGTTCGTGGTTGACTTATTTCTTTGACTCAACAATTATACACGATTACACACTGTGAGTCACATTTTTGTTATGGGTTATGTTCATCGGCCATCACACATCAATAGCCCTATGGTTAATCAGGCTATTGATGTGTGATTTGTCCAATTGCAAATTCTAGGGTTCATTCGTTTAGAATTGGGGATAAACTTGACCCGCGTATTGTATTTATTAAATATAAAACAGAAAACATCACAACCAATGGCCTAGGCCAAGTGGTTGTGACCTGGTTTGATAACAAAAGGGAACCGGGTTCGAGTCCCGGCACAGCCCTGTTTTTGTTCTTTTCTTTTCTTTTTAAACAATTATATATAAATATATATATTAAACCTTTTAATCTTTTAAATTCATTTTAAAATATCAAAACTATTTTATAAATTCTACAAAAATTATATTATGTTGATCTGATGAGAAAGTTCATTACCCAATTTTTAGTTTTTCAAAAATAATTTATTTAATATATATTATTAATAATACAAGTTTATTCATTTATATTTATTAAAATCTATAAAAATATCAAAACGATCTTCTTAATTTCCACAAAAATTATCCTGAGTTCTTATAACATTAATCTTTTCAGAAATGATTTTTATTTCAGAAAAATCATTTATTTAATATTTTTAATCAATTTTTGTTAGTTTTAATCATAAATAATTCATAATAAATTCATTTTACAATATTTTTGTACCAAAATTTTACATAAATTATTTCTATTCATATAGAATTGAAATACAATTTTTGATTCAGAAATTCTTTGATTTTAATATTTTTAGATATTAAAGTCATATTTTGTCAATTTGAAATAATTAGATTAAATATTCTATTTTCAAGAAAATAATTTTATAAAAATTATTTTCATACTTAAAACCTCATGTTGTGATTATATTCAACTTAAAATTTTACGAAAAGACTTTTATTTATTTATTTACTAAAATTTCTTATATTTAATAAACAATTTGTTTATTAAACAAATAAACGTTATCCCCAATTCGAAGCCCTAGAAATACATGCATCCTAGAGTTATTTCACTTACACATTATCAATTACTTTAGGTTGATACTTTGAGATAGTTCCAACACATATTTCGTTGTCCAAGTTCAATTACAAGCTATTACGTAAACAGTGAGTATTCCTACCCCTTTTTGCTTTTATACATTTTTGGGGTGTTACATGTACACTATTACAATTTCAAATACAAGTTTACATTTTTACAATACAATTCTAGTACTATGTGCATTGCTTACAACGTGCTTTATGCTTAGACATTACATGTGGATTACATTTGTACTTAGTGAAATCATTAACATGGTACAAGCCGACCTTAACATTGGATAGCGCTATTTGGATTGACAACCCGCCTAGGTTGATTCTCCCCCTTTTTCATCGGAGAATCCGTGGCCATTGTTAAGTTATTATCCATTTGTTGGATAAGTACACTACAGTTCATACAGTACATTATACAGTCACAGGGTTGATTTCGCTCATTTGTATGATACATAGTTTACATATTTGCACTGTAGCTTGCACTTGAATTGTATAACTTTTTAACCTACTATATATATCAAATCTAGGAATGCTCACCAACATTTCATATGTTGACCAAATCTATTTTGTACATGTTTCAGGTGCAGTTTGATCTAGTGCTTTAACAAGAGATACTTAGTGCATTATTTAAATCAGTTATTTCATTATTTACATTTCAGTTAAGACTTTGTATTTTCCATTTCCATGTAAGACAATTTTGGATTATTTCAATAATATTTACATTTTAGTACCATGAGCTTTTGAACAATCGTCACTACGTGGCACCTCGATGATTCCGCCATCGGTTGGGGTGTTACAGATTGGTATCAGAGCCATGGTTATAGGGAATTAGGTTATTAGATAAAATGACCTAGACTATAACCGAACTTTAACTTTCATGCATAATTACCTTACCCCTCTTTTCCCTCTACTTTCCTTCTTCTATCTTCCCCTTCTTCTCTCTCCATTCTTCTCATGGTGCATAGAGATGGTGTCCTACAAGAAGTGGAAAGTCTACATCATTATGGAACAAGAACAGTACCTTTCATGAAGACACTCTTAGATATAATATCTACTCTTATTGTTACTCCTTCGAAGTTGTTGAACTTTAATGAGTGTGATAAGGACACGTGCAATCTGGAAGGGTGGATGCCTGTACACTGGGTTTTCTGGCATAGGCAAGCATAGCGCATAAATCCATTTACGGACCTGTTATGCTTACCTGGGGATTCCTGGAGTGAGTGTCCACTTATAGGCTAAAGCACGTCTTCTTTGATCACCATTGGGTTCAATTCCTTTGAAAAGTCAACGTTCTTGTTGGGCTTTACAGCTAGACAAGGGCACTCCAAGCATTTTATGCAAGCTTTTTCAATAATACCCTCTCGTTTCATATACAATACTTTGCATATCATGATTGCTTACAAGATCACATCTTCATAATCAGCTGTACGATTATACACTTACATTTTCTAATCTCATGATTATTATTTGACTACCTCATAGATGTCTGCTCGCCGCATGCTCCGTGATGCCAGCCAACGCCCTGTTCGTGCTTCGGGACGACGTTCTGATCGTCGCCTCGCATCTTTAGTCGCCGAACAAATTGCTGCAGTGATCCCAAACCTTGTCAGTGAGATAACCCAGTATAGTAACAGTGCCAACACAGGGAGTACGACTCAATTTCGGTGCACTTTCAAACACTTTAACTCCTGCAACCCCACAAAATTCACTGGTGAGGAGGGTGCTACTGGCCTCCTCCAATGGTTTGAAAGCATGGAGAGTACTTTTGTGAACAGTGAATGTCCTGATGAACTCCGCGTTCGCTATGCTACCAGTGTCCTTCAAAAGGGAGCGTTAACCTGGTGGAATGGCGAAAAACGCAATCGAGGAGCTGATGTTGCTTTATCTTTATCTTGGGCTGAAGTTAAGGAACTCATGATCGCCAAATTTTGCCCTAGGAACGAAATCAGGAAACTGGAAGAAGAATTCCATGGACTGAAACAAGACAGTGGTGAGAATCTAGCGTATAATACTCGATATCACGAACTTAGCATATTGGTTCCACACATGGTCACCCCGGTCTCTCGAGCAATCGAAAAATATATCGAGGGATTACCTGACCTGATTCAAGACGTTGTCACTGGAGGCAAAGCCACTACGGTAGAAGAAGCCATCCAACTTGCAGCTATATTAACAGACAAACACGTACGGAAAGGAAACTTGGTTAGGAAGGGCACCAAGACACCTACTGAGAAAACCACCAATACTGTTTTTGTAAAGGCCGCCACTACTGCTTCGAACTCTAAGAAACGAATGGGCGATAACCTGAACCATACTGTTGTGGATCCTGTGACTCAGCCTCCTATCAAGAAAGCCTACACGGGAATCCATCCTCAATGCAACACCTGCAAATATCATCACCCTGCAAATCTTCCATGCCGTCAATGCACTGGATGTGGGAGGTTTGGACACCTTGTTACCACTTGTCGAGTAATGGTTGGGACACAGAGTAATCATCAAACAGCTGCCCGGGAACCACTACAGATTACTAACGGTCGGGCATGTTATCATTGTAGAGACCCTAACCACATGCTACCTCAATGCCCCAAATTGAACAATGTTAACCTGGTGGCACATGGACGAGCTTTCAATAACAATATCAACGAAGCAGACGATCAGGATGACGTTAATCCCACTGGTTAAGCCATGGATGAAATCTTCCCAAGACTCGAGAAATCCAATACCCGTGTTTTCATTTTCTTGATTCTATTATCATTTTATACCCAACTTTGTCGCACTCATTAGCATACAACATCTAGAAATTTCCTTACGTATTATTGTGTATTAACACCGATTGGAAATTTATTATATTACGTTTATTTTGATCATACAAGACTCTACCTTATTTGAAACGTTTGGACTTGATACTTGATCTTACAGATGCTTTTCTAAGAAAACATCATTGATTATTACATGAAACTAGATTTTTCCCTTAATTTGACTACGCATTGAACATCTAATTATTCATGACACTCGCTAACACTTACACTTAATGGTTGTAGTACTTACAAACTTGCTTGCATAAACATGCTATCAATTTGCAATCTATGTGAATAATAATTGTTGCACTTATTAGAGGCCATCATGCCTTTTTCAACAGTCGGGAGAGGCCCTACAACCTGCTCCACGACTGGTGGAGGCTATCGAACATACTCAACGATTGGTAAAGGTCACTATGCCTTTTCAAACAGTCGGGAGAGGCCCTACAACCTACTCCACGGCTGGTGGAGGCTATCGAACCTGCTCAACAATCGGTGGGATCATAGAAGGACATAAAACCCTAATGTAAGGTAAATTGATGATTCCGGTCCGGAACGTAATCATGAATTTACAGGTACCTTAGGGTAGTGTGAAATTCTAGTTTTTGGTAGGCGTCCAATACGATTTCAAGGTATCAAAGGTGTGGTGGGTTAGCTGCGGTACACCCTGTATACAAACACTAATGATGCATTGAAAATGAGACTGGAAGTCGGACCAGGAACAAGCTTTGTTTACTTGATAGTACATTTAGTGTTTCTATAGTCAGTCAACTCGTACATTTATCATAGGATTCCTAAAACTTGAAACTTAGTGAATTACTAGATCTTTATCTCTTTGCTATTCGAGACGAACCTAATCCCTAACTCATACCCATCAACCCTCATATCCAAATCATTCGAATTTTCCAAACCACAGTTATCTTTACCCAAGCACCCATAACCCTACGTTTCCAATAACTTCGGGACGAAGTTTCTAAAAGTAGGGGATGCTGTGACATCCGTCACTTTTATCATTATTATTATTAAAAATATACATACATTTTTTTTATTATTTCGCACCTCCTATCTTGAACGCCACATTTTATCATAATAATAATAATAATAATAATAATAATAATAATAATAATAATAATAATAATAATAATAATAATAATAATAATAATAATAATAATAGTCTATTTTTTTTACAAAGTGAACAAACTATACTTAATCCCATCTACAAACCAACCCAACCACTCCTCTAGTCCACCACCCAATCTGGCCCATCAGACCAGCCCACACAACCAGGCCCAACTCCCCTATCCTCCTCCCCCTTGTACCTGTTCAAAAACAAAAAAAAAAAGGAATGGCTCCTGCCGGGATTCGAACCCGGGCAGGTAGCCGGGTCAACATATAAACACACGCACCAACACCACTAGGCCAAGGTTTCTTTTTGATTTAACTTCAACTCAAGAAGATTATAAACCAACCCTCGCGTCTGTTTCCCTTCTCCCCCCCCTGCACGCGTAACAGCAGCAGCATATGTTTTATTTATTTATTTATTTATTTTTTTTTTCTTCTTTCCTTTTACTTCACCTTTGACCACAATGATTGATGGGTAAATGGAAACTAATCAAGACTATAACGTGATTGAAGCTTAATGGATCCCTAATACGCGTATTATTGTCATCAATTCGTACTAATCATACCTAAATTGACAAAACCCATTTAACACAAGGTCAACCTTACCAATTGATTGATCTAGACACTTGCACTATAAATTGAGCATTGTAACAGCTTAACAACTCGCTCACTCATCTTCCTAAACCTCCAATTCTCTTTATCAGACACTGATTGTTGTTAAACGAGTTCGTGGTTGACTTATTTCTTTGACTCAACAATTATACACGATTACACACTGTGAGTCACATTTTTGTTATGGGTTATGTTCATCGGCCATCACACATCAATAGCCCTATGGTTAATCAGGCTATTGATGTGTGATTTGTCCAATTGCAAATTCTAGGGTTCATTCGTTTAGAATTGGGGATAAACTTGACCCGCGTATTGTATTTATTAAATATAAAACAGAAAACATCACAACCAATGGCCTAGGCCAAGTGGTTGTGACCTGGTTTGATAACAAAAGGGAACCGGGTTCGAGTCCCGGCACAGCCCTGTTTTTGTTCTTTTCTTTTCTTTTTAAACAATTATATATAAATATATATATTAAACCTTTTAATCTTTTAAATTCATTTTAAAATATCAAAACTATTTTATAAATTCTACAAAAATTATATTATGTTGATCTGATGAGAAAGTTCATTACCCAATTTTTAGTTTTTCAAAAATAATTTATTTAATATATATTATTAATAATACAAGTTTATTCATTTATATTTATTAAAATCTATAAAAATATCAAAACGATCTTCTTAATTTCCACAAAAATTATCCTGAGTTCTTATAACATTAATCTTTTCAGAAATGATTTTTATTTCAGAAAAATCATTTATTTAATATTTTTAATCAATTTTTGTTAGTTTTAATCATAAATAATTCATAATAAATTCATTTTACAATATTTTTGTACCAAAATTTTACATAAATTATTTCTATTCATATAGAATTGAAATACAATTTTTGATTCAGAAATTCTTTGATTTTAATATTTTTAGATATTAAAGTCATATTTTGTCAATTTGAAATAATTAGATTAAATATTCTATTTTCAAGAAAATAATTTTATAAAAATTATTTTCATACTTAAAACCTCATGTTGTGATTATATTCAACTTAAAATTTTACGAAAAGACTTTTATTTATTTATTTACTAAAATTTCTTATATTTAATAAACAATTTGTTTATTAAACAAATAAACGTTATCCCCAATTCGAAGCCCTAGAAATACATGCATCCTAGAGTTATTTCACTTACACATTATCAATTACTTTAGGTTGATACTTTGAGATAGTTCCAACACATATTTCGTTGTCCAAGTTCAATTACAAGCTATTACGTAAACAGTGAGTATTCCTACCCCTTTTTGCTTTTATACATTTTTGGGGTGTTACATGTACACTATTACAATTTCAAATACAAGTTTACATTTTTACAATACAATTCTAGTACTATGTGCATTGCTTACAACGTGCTTTATGCTTAGACATTACATGTGGATTACATTTGTACTTAGTGAAATCATTAACATGGTACAAGCCGACCTTAACATTGGATAGCGCTATTTGGATTGACAACCCGCCTAGGTTGATTCTCCCCCTTTTTCATCGGAGAATCCGTGGCCATTGTTAAGTTATTATCCATTTGTTGGATAAGTACACTACAGTTCATACAGTACATTATACAGTCACAGGGTTGATTTCGCTCATTTGTATGATACATAGTTTACATATTTGCACTGTAGCTTGCACTTGAATTGTATAACTTTTTAACCTACTATATATATCAAATCTAGGAATGCTCACCAACATTTCATATGTTGACCAAATCTATTTTGTACATGTTTCAGGTGCAGTTTGATCTAGTGCTTTAACAAGAGATACTTAGTGCATTATTTAAATCAGTTATTTCATTATTTACATTTCAGTTAAGACTTTGTATTTTCCATTTCCATGTAAGACAATTTTGGATTATTTCAATAATATTTACATTTTAGTACCATGAGCTTTTGAACAATCGTCACTACGTGGCACCTCGATGATTCCGCCATCGGTTGGGGTGTTACAAAAAATATAACCATTCTAATAATACTAATACTAATACTAATAGTAATAATTAATACTCTTGTAATTAAATAAATAAAAAAATAACCTTGCTATAAGGTGACACCATGTGTTGCAGTGTTGCGCGATTTTTTCTCATAGCTTCTCTTGATAAAGTATATCTAGTAAAATTCCAATGATAACATGGCGATTGGGTTGATTTTCAACATCGTAGTTAAGAACCTAGTTTAAAAGAAAAAACATGATTAATGAATAACATGAACACTTTGTGTGTGTTTTTCCTGTATGAACGAAACCCCACAAAAAATAGTCGATTTTTTCTTCGTTCTTTATATAGCACTATGGTACTCGTTGGAAAGATAATAAAACGCTCGTTAATTTGGTGTAATTTTTTTCTTTAAAAAAATCTCGTATATAAAAGATATAAACGTTTAAAAATTATGGGAGGAAACATGAGAGAGAAAATTTTAAATTTATTTTTAAACTTTTTTCCTAAAATAACTCAATTTAATTAAAAAGGAAAATAATTCAAAAACACTAAAATATTTCATTTATGATGCCACGTGGCAGTTTCATGAAGAGGTTGAAAGCACCATTGGACGCCACGTCAGCAATGTTCAATTCTTTTATATATATTAATAGATAGATGTTTTTCAGTTTGCAATTATGATCTTATAAGCTTGCTAATAAGATCATCTTGCTAATACATAACATTTGGTAACATTTAGTCAGACAAAGTATATACCCATGACCTCTTGGTCTAGTGGAATGGTGTCCCCCCTTACAAATGTAAGATTGTGGGTTCAAATTCTTGCAAATGCAAGATGAGGTGGAATAAAGGTGTAATACAAATTTGCTGTTAAAAAAAATAGAGTTTTTAGTGGTTTATTGATCATGCGATGAGTAAAAAAAAAAAAAAAAAATTGTAGAAGTTTATAGGGTTGTCGATTACTTATAATTTGACCCAAAAAAATTATAAATAGTTGAAACAAATACATACGAATCATAGTATTATCCTCATTTCAAAATTCAGGTACCACGGTGTAAAACGTATGCTAATAATATGGTTACAGAAACTTCACAAAAATGCTATGTACATTTATTCAGAAGAATTGATTCTTATCTGTTTGGCAAGTGTTGAACCAGTAAGTGCTGAATTAGTAAGAGGTTTTAATGGTTATGAGGCTCTGAACCAACAATGGTTGTTTGGTTGTATGTCTGAATGAGTGTGTAAAATGACTATTTTGTCCCTGTAACAATAATACCTCGATAGTTTAAAAAACCCCACCTAATCAATAAAAATCCTACTAACATTTATTATTATTATTATTATTATTATTATTATTATTATTTCTCTTTCTTAAATCGGAGGAGGAGCAGAGTAGGAGGTGGAGTGGGTTGGAGGGCGGCAATTGGAGGTCGGAGGAGGAGCGGCGGTTGAAGGTCGCAGGAGAGGAGCAACAAGGAGGAGATGAGAAGCAGGAAGGAGAAGAGGAGGAGGAGTAGGAAAGGTAAACACAGTCTTTTTTTCCCTGAGTGGGTTGGCCCAATAAACAAAGAAACCCCATGAAATTCTTACTAATGTTGAACCAAAAACCCACTGTCGCAGTGTCGCCCCCTTATTTTTTTTTATCAATGTTGATCCATCTACAAATGTTAAGGGGTCGTTTGATTAATTAAGTGCTGAATCATTAAGATGGTCTGAATGGTTAAGAGCTGAATCATTCAGCATCCCTTATTAGCTTAATGGTTCAACACTTAATCATTCCATTTAGATACTGAAACAAACAATCTGAATGCTGAATGATTTAGACCTGAATGATTAAGAGGCTACCAAACAGCCCTGAATAGATTAAGTAGTAATTTCTTATTTTATTGTACTCTTCTAACATCTTCCTAGCTTTCTTTTTAATATATGTTGTCCTTCTAAAAAATAAGGTATGTTATCTATAGATGTTACTAGGGATGAACAAATGGTACCGGGTACCGGTACCGAACTGGTACAGGTACCGAATTCCCGGTACCGAATCAATTTTGGATTTTTGGTACAACTACCGGTACCTACATTTTTGGTTTTTTCGGTACCGGTAGTACTGGTACTGTACCGGTACCGGTATTTACCGATTTTTACGTTCAAATACCGTTACCGTACCGTACCGATTGTTTTCGGTACCGGTACCATACTCATCCCTAGATGTTACTAACATTTATTTGAACCTTAAAATAATACTCATTTTTAGTACTGCAATTAACCCCAACCCCACTCATAACCGATTTATTTAAATTAATTTTAAGCCCAGAGCATATATGAAAAACTCTCAACATTCTCTTCAACATAACTGAAGAGTTGGGCAAGTTAGAGAAAGAGTTGAAAATGCGAGATTTGGTGGAGGAAGAGTTGTGGACCTGGGAAGAAGGACGTAAAAGGCTTGCTCAGTTGGATTAGTTTAGGATTCGGGATTTGATACAGCGAGCTAGGATTAAGTGGGCTAAATAAGGGGAAACAAACTCTAAATTTTTTCATGCTTCAATTAATAGTAGGAGGGTTGCGAACTGTATACCGGGATTGATCATAGATGGCCAATGGAAGACGAAGCCAACGGAAGTAAAGAAGGAGGTGTTTGGTTTCTTTCGAGATAAATTCAAAGAGCAAATGTATACGAGACCGAGATGGAAGGGATACGGTTTGAAAAGTATTTCGGAAGGGGATAGTGTTGCGCTGGTGAAAAACTTTTCTGATGAGGAAATTAAAAACGTTATTTTTGACTGTGGGGATGACAAAGCTCCGGGACCAGATGGCTTTAACTTTCGTTTTATTAAACGTTTTTTTGGACTGTTTTGCAGGTGACTTTAGAAAGATTATGGAGGCTTTTCACCTTCACGGCACCATTAGTACGGGCGTGGGGTCGTCATTTATTACTTTGGTTCCGAAAGTTAAAGATCCAACTTCGTTGACTGACTATAGAACCTATTAATTATATTAGGGTGATTAGTAAAGCTATTTCAAAGATATTGGCTGATAGAATAAAGCGGTGTTTGGTGATGTTATCTCTGATTCTCAGTTTGCTTTTATAAGTGGTCGATTTATTCTAGATGGTCCTATGGTTGTTAATGAGCTAGTTTCTTGGGCGAAGCATATGGGCAAACAATGTTTTTTGTATAAAATTGATTTCGCCAAAGCCTATGATAATGTTGGAGTTTTTTGTTGGATGTTATGAGGCTGATGGGTTTTCCTGAGCTGTGGTGTAGGTGGATACGGGGTATCTTGGAGTCGGCTAGATATTCTGTGCTAGTGAATGGGGCTCCGACGTTTGAATTCGGACATGAAAAAGGTATTAGACAGGGAGATCCTGTCTCCCCGTTTTTATTTATTATTGTTATGGAGGCGTTGTCGAATATGTTCAGTAAAGCAGTCCAGATTGGTATGTTTAAAGGTGTTGTTCTACCGAATGATGGGCCACTTATCTCTCATTTTATGTTTGCGGATGATGTCATGATTTTTGGGGAATAGTCGGAAGAGAACTTTGTTACGTTGAAGGTATAGTTATTTCATTGGGTTATGTTGAACTCATTTCAGATCTTTTATGATCTTACAAAACTTTGTAATCTTCTTGACGTAAATAGTGTGTTTAACACTATCAGTTTCTTGTAATTTGACCCTAACTTGTTTGTAAGTAGTTGAAACGAATGCAAACAAAATTAAAATATATTGTACAAACACTAGAGTACGTGGCCGGCACAACTTAACACCTAGCTCCTCTTTATCATCAGTTCATCACCATAGCATATCAAAACTCACCACCACAAGCTTCGATTCACCGCCCACACTTTATAGTTTATACTGCCTCCAATATCACTTACCATATGCCGTGTTAACATTTTCACTTCACAATCAGCACTTTAGACCCACTTATACCATGGTTGTCTTCATCTACCGTCATGGGCGTCGCTTTGGTTTACCGCCAAGGCCGACCTTGGGGGTGGACGAGCCCTACCCCTGGTTGAGACCCGTTTTTTCTAGGGGCCAAATTATTGGGCGCTCTCTAAAATTTTAGAACCTTAAAATGTATTGGGTCATTTATGATTTATCTGAAAGTCTAAAACCTTTTAACTTATACTGGACTCGGTTTGATCCATAGTTGATAATCCAAACATCTAGTAATTATCTAATCTTAATAATAATTAACAATAAGAAACATTAAAAAATGTTGTAACTTATAACGTTAATCATCATTTATAAAAGGCTATGTATGAGATATTCATGAATTGTCGGTTAGCTACTGTAGTTTTTCATTTTAATACTATATTTTTGTTATAACGTTAGTTGTCCTTTAAAAAAATATTCCTTTTATATAATTCGTTTGGGTCTAAGGGCTTTTTTTTACTCGATTGAGATACTTGAATCCTTAGTACCTGTGTATTAAACGACCATATGCAATTTATTTTCTCTATTATTTTTATTTAGCTATTATTTTTATTTATAGAAGTTATTAAATATTTTACCCATTCAATTTTGCTTTATTTGCTATGCATATCTCACATTTATATTGTACTATATTACTTTTAGAGAAAGGGTTTCCTGGTTGGTTCGAGTGACCTTCCTGGATATACTAAAATAACTTTTAAACAATAATATAATTTATACATAACATAATTAAGTCGTCGAAGACTTATTTTTATATAAGAAAACACCAAAAGTTGACGTGTTATATGGATGATAACTTAATATGGTATGTATTTGATGGTGCTAGTAGGTAATAAAATAATGCCATATAAATTAAGATATGTTTAATCGTCATAAACTTACATAATAAGTAACAAAGTTGCGTTGGCCAACTAATCTCTTATGATTATATATATTGACAATATGGTTGACCTATAGATGAGATTGATTATAAATGAATCTTGCAACACAAAACATATAATTAGGACAAGTGCCATTTTTCTTTCTGATATTTCTGATGGCTTGCTCTAACCATGATGGATCGGGATCGCGTCTTGCTTCGCCATCGGAGCAACCTTATGGGACGGCATTTCACTTTCAGCTTGCCAAAAACTGGATGAACGGTAAGTTTTTCTTCTAGCTAGCTTTGACTTGTTTTTTTTGCTTCTTTCTCTAAATAAAGCTATGGTTTCATTGATATGTGATGATGAACATGGTGCATGATTGATTGATGGATGTAACAACGGTTGCAGATCCAAATGGTACGTAGTCTCACCACCTGATGTTGATTAACGCTTCCTACTTTCCTTTGTTTATTGAATAAATTAGTAATTGGGTTGTTGTTAATCATTGTAGTCGTATTTTTTTAAAATTTTGGCTTCTTTTCTTCATGTTTTCCGTTGTTTTTCATCTCTTATTCACAAAATGGTTAAATGAGGTTGAGTAATATCAATTTGGGATGTAAACCAATCGAAGCTTACTAAGCAAGTTGGCTAGCTTGATCGGTTTAAGATCCAGAGAGTTTTGTTTTCGCGGTTTCATTGTTTAGTCCAATTTGAAACATGGAACTAGTCGTGTAAACCAGTGAGGCTCTTTAACCGTTATCAATTGTTGTTTTCTCATATATTACTTACGTATGTTATTACAATCATGAATCATTTTTAATATTTTCAATACAAACTAATATGTATATTTACAAAAAAAAAAATGTATGTTACCCGTCTACCTGTCATCTTAATGTAATTTGCCTGTTGTGAAATAAAATGAAAGTTTGATAAAAAAAATATATATGTGCGTGTGTATATATATAATAAACCGAACTGTTCCCAACTTAATAGATTTGGTTTGTAAGTTCTCATAATTCTGATGATAGTAAAAGAATATTTATCAAAGCAAGAAAGTTAACAATTGAATGATGCATCCAGGACCTATGTACTACAATGGACTCTACCATTTCTTTTATCAACACAACCCATTACGCCCACTCTTTAATATTCGAATGTATTGGGGCCATTCTGTATCGCGTGACCTGATAAACTGGACTCCGCTTGACCATGCCTTTTCCCCGACCGAACCCTTCGACATCAAAGGTTGTTGGTCGGGCTCTGCCACAATCCTCCCTGGAAACAAACCTGCCATGTTATATACTGGAATCGATTCTGAAAACTGCCAAGTCCAAAACCTTGCCGTCCCAAAAGACTTGTCTGATCCATATCTTCGAGAATGGGTGAAGCACACTGGCAATCCCATCATTAACCTCCCCGATGGAATTAAACATGATGACTTCCGAGACCCATCTACTGCGTGGCATGCAGAAGACGGAAAATGGAGGATAATTGTTGGAAGTCAGAAAGACAGGAAGGGAATCGCGTTTCTTTACCACTCTGAGGATTTTGTAAACTGGAGTATGCACAAGTCACCACTTTATGAAGTCGCGGGCAGTGGGATATGGGAATGTCCGGATTTTTTTCCAGTGTGGGTTGATAGCACTGATGGGGCTGATACATCTATAATGAACTCTAGAGTAAAGCATGTGTTGAAGATGGCAGCGTTCGATTGTGGAAGAGACTACTATTTGATCGGGAATTACAATCCTGAGATAGAAAACTTTGTTCCCGAAAGTGAACTAACTCTTGGCTCCTTGCGGTATGACTATGGGAAGTTTTACGCATCGAAATCATTCTTTGACCCTGTGAAAAACAGAAGGATATTGATGGGTTGGGTCAGTGAATCTGATTCGGACGAAGATGCTACTACTAAAGGATGGTCCGGACTTCAGGTAATGATAGATCAATAGATTAAATTAACATTTTTTTAAGATTTTATTTTTTGGTTCAAAATATCACGATTTTATTCCATGACTGAGAAAATTACATCAAGATAACGGGCAGGCGGGCAACAAGCTGCGCTGCCACCCCTTCCTGAAATTTTACAACAATATGCTAATAACATGCAGTCATTTCCAAGGAGTATTTGGCTTGATCAAAACCAGAAGAAGCAACTAGTACAATGGCCTATTGAGGAAATTGAAATGTTGCATGAAAACGAAGTTAGCTTTAAAAATAAAAAACTTGAAGCTGGATCAATACATGAAATTACGGGTATAGCTGCTTCGCAGGTAAGTAGTTCAACTTTGTATCGGGATCTTTTGTACACATATTTTATGCACTGAATGTTATTTTACAACTGCATGTTATTTTACAGGCGGATGTGACTATATCATTTAAACTAACTAGTTTAGAAGAGGTCGAAGAAAAGGATTTGAGTGGGATCGACCCACAAGTTTTTTGCAGTGAAATGGATGCGTCACAAAAGGGCAAATTTGGCCCCTTTGGACTATTAGCTTTGGCTTCCCATGACCTGACCGAACAAACTGCCATCTTTTTCCGGGTTTTCAAAAATAATGGACGATACACTGTGCTAATGTGCAGTGATCAAAGTCGGTTAGTATTTTTCAACTCAAGTATCTTCATTGTAACTCTCATGTAGCGGCGTAGGAACGTTTATAAACTACAATCTTTAACCTCCTTTATGTGGTTTTATAACTTAGAATGTATTGGTTGGGAACAAATGTTTTCCCTAACGGCTCTCATAGTCATAAAAGAAATCTATCTCCATTACATATGTCAAATGCTAACCAATTAACCTATCCAAAACCGTACATATTCCAGGTCTTCTACAAGGAACGGACTTGATAAAACGACATATGGAGCGTTTGTCGACATAGATCCTCAACAAGATGAAATTTCACTCAGAACCTTGGTGGGTAGTTAATGGGTGAACCTTTTTTTTTCTTTCTTGAAGTTTTTGAATCAAAACTCTAAGTGTAGTTTTGTTTGGCATATATACAGATAGATCACTCGATCGTCGAGAGCTTTGGAGGAGGAGGAAAGACGTGCATCACATCTAGAGTTTACCCAACACTAGCACTTAAAGATGAAGCCCATTTGTTTGCATTTAACTATGGAACAGAAAGTGTGTTGATCTCTGAGTTGAGTGCTTGGAGTATGAAGAAAGCTCGGATTAATGTTGAAGAAACAAAAGGGGGTACAGATCAATAGTTTGAATTAGATAATTTCTTTATCTCATTCGGAAAAATTGTCTATCATATTGGAAGCAGTTAATTACCTTGTTTAATAACTTGATTTGAATACTTGATCATGATTATCAACCTTACATCATTAAGTAAAATAAGTTTCCATGGTTAACATCTTATGTTATCTGATTAACCATCATAATATTTTTTTTGTTGAAATGCTTAGTTTAGTGAAAATCTTTATACAACCTTAATCTAGCGGTCTCAAGTTCTAATCCTTACCCACACACCGTTGTCCTCCTTGCCTAAGCTCAAACCGTCACAGAGAATTTTTTTATGGTATGCATGGATTGAACCTGTGACCTACCCCAGGATGGAAACCCCTAAAGAAAAATACGCCCTACCTCAAACCAGCTGGGCTGGAGATCATTGGCAACCATCGTAATATATGATTTGGTCACTATCTAGTATTTCTTTTGTGTTATCTTTATACATTGGTTAAGTTATTTTTCTTCTCTTTTATGTACTTCTCATTGATCATGTCCATTGTTTCTTTTATGTCGGGGTAAAATTTGTATGAAAACGAGTCGATATCAAGTATAATACGTTTTGATTCGACGGTAAAAATTCGAATTGGTATTTCAACATAAATTTTGTTTACAAACAAGTCGAGTCAAATATAATATGTTGTCGTGCTTACTTTTTACATACGTTTCAGTGTAAATTTTGTTTGGAAACGATTCGGGTCAAATATGATACATTTTTATTCAAAGATTACATTCGAGTTGGTCTACGTTTTAACGCAGATGGTTGATGATAATCTACACATAATCACCCTGCATAATCAGTAAAAAATCGAGTTCGTCTACATTTCGACGTAAGTTTGGTACACTTTTTCGTATAACACTGAGTTTGTCTGTTTCGTTGTAAATTTGGTGTATGTTTCCGTCCTTTATTTTATACATTTCCTACGTATGACTCAGGCCAAATATAATACATTTTGATTTAACGATATAAATTCGAGTTAGTCTACATTTTAACCCGTCAAGCGCCACCGCAACGCACTGTTCTATCCGAAAAAGAAATATTAAATTCATTGAATTCGGATAACACAAAAGAAAAATGGGTAAACACAAGGCAGCTAAACAAATCGAGAAGCCCTTCAATACTGAACACGATTCTTCAAGAATCATATTAATATTTCGTTAGCGTATAACCAATTGCTTCCCATCACTATGTCGAATCAATCAAAGAATCACCCAAAACCCACATCATATTAGCCCCCAATTTCACACCCAAAGCTGAATCACAATCGATCGGTTTATTATAAGGCAGCGGTGAGGATGGTGTTGGAAGACGGTGCAGAAGAGGGATCAAAGCCTAAGAAAACAGAAACATTAATGATGCAGTCGTACTGGTTGACGAATTTCCCAAGAGATCTAATGGCTGGAGCGATTATGGGTGGAATGGTGCACACGGTTGTAGCACCAATTGAAAGGACAAAGCTGTTGTTGCAGACACAAGAGAGTAATATAGCGATTGTTGGAGGGAAACATAGGAGGTTTAATGGTATGATTGATTGCATTGTTCGTACTGTTAAAGAAGAAGGGGTGTTGTCGCTTTGGAGAGGGAATGGGAGTAGTGTTCTTCGGTATTATCCGTCTGTTGCGCTTAATTTCTCTCTAAAGGTAGCTGCTTTTTGTTTCAAGTTTTGGTTTTTTGTTGTTATGTTTATGTAGGGCTGGCAATTTAGACACGAACATGATAACCTGATACGAACCTACACGATTTTAACAGGTTTCGTGTTTGGCCTTAACAGGTTTCGTGTCTATAACAGGTCAACACGTTAAGACCTGATTATTTTCGTGTCGTGTTCGTGTTTACATGTTTCGTGTTCGTGTCTTATCGTGTGCGTGTCTTAACAAGTCTTATCGTGCATTATCGTGTTTCTTATCATGTCTTGTCGTGTCTTATCGTGTCTTGTCTTGCTAACTTATTTTACTAGGTGTTCCTTATCGTGTCTTATCGTGTTAACTTGTTATACACAGGTTCGTGTTCGTGTTTGAAAAAAATGACACAATTAGATTTCGTGTCGTGTTTGTGTTTACAAGTTTTGTGTTCGTTTCTTAACAGGTTCGTGTTTTAACAGGTTCGTGTAACATGTTATGCCAGCCCTATGTTTATGTTTTGCATATGGGATTTTGCTTAAAGTTGACTTTTTTTTATTGGATAATGGTTTTGATGTTAGGAAGGTGATATTGGCTTGTTATGTTATGATATTGGTTTAGAATGTGATTGTTTGGCAGGGGCGTGTTTGAGGAAGTCCGAGGAGGCCAATCGGACAGGGTCCATAAATCTTGAGGGCATAATTTTCAAAAAAAGTTTCGTATATATACGTATATATTTTTTTATATAACTCATTTAACGCTTAAACTTGGGTTTAAGAGGCCTATTTTTTAACGGTTTGGATAGGGTACATGAATTTTCAGAGATCTTCAGGGACGGCCCTGTTGTTTGGACTTATTAGCTTGATAGTGGATATAATATTATGTATGAGAGCATGAGTTGGTGTTTGATTCGTATTAGGGAGTATGTGTTCTTTGATTTTCGGATTTATGTTACGTTTGGTGTTTTGACGAATGAACGATAACTCGAGTGGCAGAAAACGGGGTAGGTTTGCCGTTAAGAATGTAAGAACTAAGATGTTAGATGTAATTTATATAGAAATTTTAGTTTGCGTTTTTCTGTATTTAGTTTACCGTTAAGATTTTCTAGAGATGGATATGATACGTCGGTTGAAAAGGTTGTTTTTCTTGATATAGAGTTTACACATTATTAATTAGTTTCACGTGCTACTCTTTTGTGGCTGGCGAAGACGAAGATTATTGCCTATTGGTGAACACAATGGCTTTGGGAATTTCCATTAACCCACTTATTGTTATTGATCATTGTTACTTAAGAAACTCTTCTAGAATTGATAATATGCTGGTAAGATAAATGTCTATCCAAGAGGGAGATCGATATTCAAACTTTGTAATACGATCTGACCCGACCCGTTAGAGTCAAAAGTGATCCCTACCCGCTTGTTTTTGGAAGTAGTCAAATATCTATGCATATAAATTAGGAACCCCTTTTCTTTGTAGTATCCCACTCCTGCATTAATTCCATAATTTCAGCATCAGCAACTCATGCACGTAGCGATAGCCGATAGTATTCCATGTATGTTTGTTTCCTTAAATACTATACTTGGTATTTGGAAAAGAAGATAAGAAAAGCTTGTCAAAAAGTCTAGTTCTTCTTTTCTGTGTGAGTGTTTGCCTACTTTAAAATGCTACCACATTAGATGCTATAATTTGGGAATATTTCCTAACGTTTAAAAAATATGCCGCAATCGCACTTGTTTTATGGTATTCTAAACGGAAACAAAATAAATGGCCTGCAGATAGCGACATAGCATTTGTTTGTTATAGAATCATAATATGATAATCAGCTATAGTGAAACTATTTTTTTGTAGGTGGTGTTTAGATGTGCTATTGTTACAGCCAGTATGAAATTGATTAATCATGCAAATCTGAATCTTGCAGGATCTTTACAAAAGCATCTTACGAAGCGGCGGCAACAGCTCTCAGCAGTCAACTTTCATATCCGGTCCATCTGCTAACTTCATAGCTGGAGCTGCAGCCGGGTGCACCACATTAGTCTTAATCTACCCACTAGACATCGCACACACCCGGCTCGCAGCCGATCTCGGGAAAACAGATTCCCGCCAATTCCAAGGCATCCGTCACTTCCTCGCCACCATCTGGGCCCGAAATGGGATCCGTGGTGTGTACAAAGGCCTCCCAGCATCCCTACAAGGAATGGTGGTCCACCGAGGCCTCTACTTTGGCGGGTTTGACACAATAAAAGAAAAAATGTCAAAAAATACACCGTCCGAAGTGGCGTTATGGAAACGTTGGATTGTAGCTCAAGCGGTTACAACTTCAGCTGGATTATTGTCATATCCTATGGATACCGTTAGGAGACGAATGATGATGCAGTCGGGTATAGACCGACCCATGTATAGAAACACTTTGGATTGCTGGAAAATTATTTACAAAACAGAGGGGTTCGGGTCATTTTATCGCGGGGCCCTTTCGAATATGTTTAGGAGTACAGGTGCTGCAGCAATCTTGGTAATGTATGATGAGGTGAAAAAGTTTATGAATTGGAGTGGATCATAATGTTTTGTTACAAGAAAGTAGGGTAGGATTATAGTCAAGAAATAGAGAGTAGATGATATCATATAGCTTCATCACATATTTAGAGTTGGTGCCAACAACTTTGGAGATTTTGTTAACGAATAACTATAGATTGGGAACCAAAATATGTGAGACATCGACACGTTTTTTTTTTCCTTTTTTTGAATTTTTTGTTGGTTTAAAGATTTGAAAAGTATTGCAAATTTGCAATAATTAAGTAAGGTATGGCATTTGTCTAACTTTATAATTGGACTCATTATTATTATTATTATTATTATTATTATTATTATTTTAAAGAAGTTGTGCTGGGATCGAGACTTGTATAGTCCATAAGACCACCCGTAGTGGGGCTTGGAAAATAGCGCCCTTGCGCACGTGGCACTAAAATGGCGCCCCCCACACCATTACAGGGGGGCTCCATTTTTCAAATCAGGCTTGGGGCTCCATATATATAACGCCAGATTCAATTTGCCCCCTCCAATCAATGGCTGCCACCTCACACTCTCTCTCTACTTTAATATTATTTTAATTTAAAAGTTAAAATAAAATATTAATTGGGGCTTTATAAATAAAGCCCCACCACTACACCCCTTTTTCAGTTTCTCTCTCCACGCTGACTCAGCAGCCACGTGGACCAATCACATTCAGGGGCTTTATAAATATAAAGCCCCACTACACATGGTCTAAGTTTGTGTTATTCTCGGGTGATTGGTTTGGGAGATTGACAAACACAAATATTCTCTGAGTTATGTTCGATTTCAGTTTTGTGATGCCTGATTACGATTTGTGCATATAATGTATATATGTGTGGGACTACGGGGTAAGTGAATTGCACTAATTTTTAACGTTATTTTAATAGCTTTGTGAAAATAACGTTAAAAGTGGCGGTCAATCATGCATCATGTAGTGGCGCTGATAGCCGAAAGACAAGGGTACATTTACAATCGACCTATGTCACGAGTGTTGAGTGTTATATGCCTAATGTCCAAGATTTGATGCAAAAACTACTATTGAGTTGAGGGTCTCACTGGAAGCAGTCTCCATGTTCCTACGAGGTAGAGGTAAGACTGTATACATCTTACCCTACTCACACCATACCTTAGTTTTGCTATTGGTGGAATTAACTGAGTATGATGATGATGATTTTTATAATTGATCAATTTTGGTGAAGGCGTAAGTCTCCAATTGCCAAATGTTTGTCAAAATAAAATAGACCATTTCTACTGAGGAATCGGTGAGCCTATGAACAGATGATGTTTCATTAAAGGGCGGATTCCCCAATATCATCCATTGTGTGGCCTCATGGGTTATTTTTTATGTTGTCGATGGCTACAGACGAGTTGGGTTGCGTTAAATTTAGCTTCATGTTTCATGGTGTAGAAGTTGGTGATAACATGAAAATTGTAACATCTCCAGTTTCCCTTAGTGGAGGGTGCTCGTGATCTCACATGGTAGAGAAAGGGAGGAGAAGAGGGATGTGACAACTGACAATCAATTTGGGGGAGAGGGATCCGTGGGAATGGCACGGGGAGGTGTGTGAGCGGGGGAGGAAAGGGGGAGTAATTTGGAATAAATTTGAGGAAAATTGAGAGACAGGAATCAGGTGGAGTAGACAACACACCCGTGTGCAAAAGAGGGGGGGTTACCGTGAGCCAGGGGTGTCCCGGACCCCCTTCGTTTTTTGACTCATCGGTGGAAATTTGCGATTTTTGTAAGTAATATATGAATTGAGTCTAGCCTCCACTGATTTAACCTTCCGGCCCTTACCGATAAAAAAAAGTTTGTGTGTTGTGATTTTCGACCCTCACCACTACTTTTTTTCAAGCTTCGCCAGAATCTTCCCAAAGACTTGGTTTGTTAATGCTTTCAATTCTCTTGACGTGGAAGTGAGGTCATCCATGGCCACCGGTTCGTTGTGGTGTTGTATAATTATTTATTTATCTTAATTCTTAATTGAGGTGCTTTTGGCTTTTAGCATTTTATTCATTGGAGGGAATCTTACCAAACATTTGACAAATGACCAAATTAATAATTACGTCTTTTTGGTTGTGTGGTACTGATATTTTTTTAAAAAGTGACATCTTAGGAATTATAGAAAAATTAATAAAGCGATAATTGAAATGACTTAAGTTGCATAACTTGACATGAAAATTTATTAAAAATATATATGCATATAATAAAAAAAACATCGTGTATAGTTAATTATGCTAATCATGGACCAAGAATTTCATGGGAGTCAAACAATTCCATTCATGTATTTTTTTTTTTTTTATACAAAGATAGCGTTCGTTTTATGAAATGAAATTGGAATATATATGCAGTTTCTTATGTTGTTCGTTATAACAAAATAAAGAATTATAATTTAACAACAACATACATATACATATGTGAATCCACATTTCAATTACATAAAGATTCGATTCGATTCTATTCTATTTTATGAAACGAACATATTTAAATTACAGATTCAATTATAGTTCTCGCGTGAATTCCAATTTCATTACAATCAATGAAACGAATGAAATTAAAAGTTTTTGAATTAATAGGTGTCTTCTAAAAAAATAATATTGTCCTCACAAAAATTGTCATAAAAATATAAAATGGCTGATTATAATTCTCAAAACTAGAAATCTTTTAAAGTTAAGATTTTTTATTTTTATTTTATGTTATTCGAAATGTTATTCGAAAAAGCAAGTGGTACCAATTTATCAAGTGATGCTACTAAATCTTGAATCCGACTATGAAAAAAAAGGGTCGTCTTTACGAGTGACGTAGAACAACTCAAGAAAAAATTGGGCACCAAACCATCGCATTAAGGAACGTGGATCCATGTTGCTTTGCGCTTTGCCATCTTTGTTATTTGCTCAATGGTCTTAAAAGATACACTTTTAGATTCCTCACATCATCGTCATCACCTTTCCGTTTTTATTATTATATATTCATTAATATAATATCTTTCCTAGGAAACGTTAATTTTTGGAATAAGTACAAAGTGAATAATATAGAATGGTAAAGTTTTGAACTCTATGGTCATATTTAATTATCTTTTGATTCTTAAAGTTTTAGTAAAGTTCTTCATCATGATAATTAACTCGATTCACTTTGGTGAAGAAATTCATCACTAAAAGGTGATGACTTGTACTAGCATACAATTATTATTTGTATTTGCCTTGCATTAGAAGTCAACTAGATTGACACTTCACACCATGACATTCATTTGATCATTTTATTTGATTCAAGTGATATTAACATTTCCTTGAAGCTAAATGTCACATAGCCGTATTTTGATGCCTCGTGCCACGTATTAGGTTATTAACATCGGGACATACATTGGCTTATTTCTGAACTTCTATATAAGTAAGTTTGGGATCAAATGATCCTAGTTAAATGTCATAGCCGTTTCGTATATGTTGCATTTCTTATTAAAGTTCTAAGTATAAAAAATGATGCAGGGCGAAAGCAAGTAAAAAATAAAGAATTGTTAGAGTATGAGTCAAAATCAAGAGTCAAAGTTAAAGTCAACTGGTAAACATAGTTCAAACATCTGATTAACAAGGTCTGCTGGAAGTCAATGGGCTGATTCTATCAATGTTCCAAAGTGTTTTCATTGTTATATTTTGCTTTGTCTGTTTTGTTCTAAGTATAATAAAGTTTGAATAGTGGGAGGACTAAAAGTGTCAAGTTAGGATTTAGTTTGTTATGAGTTCGTTAACAATCAGATTAGGGCTATAAATCTGATCTAGGTCATGAATTGGGTGAATAGTCTGTATTCATTCTTTCTTAAATTCGTTATTTGTATTCGTTCATCTATTAATAAACTTGCGAATCTTTTGTCAATTATGTTCGATTGATTCTGTTTTGGTGTGTTTTACAACATGAATAATTATCAAATAAATGATTACAACATAGGCCCTTATAAAAGAGGATTTAAAATGTGGCACGTGTGCCAAAATTTTGAAATTACAAAACTGAAAATTAAGTACGCAAATAGAATTGAAATTGCCTCAATAAACAACTCAGGCATTTCAGGTTTAAAAAGAAAAGTGGGGAAGATTGCAATATTTGGGGAAAACTTGGTTGACGAAATCATAGCTTTAGATCAAGCTCAGCTTGGGCAAACCTCTAGCTTGTCGAGACCTTTCCGTATGCTAGTAATAGGCAAGTAACTTCAATTGTAGCACAACTTATGCTTGTCTAAGAGCATTCTCAATAGCTTCCCCATCTCCCATTTACTCACAACCAATCACAACCACATATTACATTATAAATCATTACAAATTATTTCTCCTTCACTCACAACCACTTTCAACCTCATAAAAAAATATAAGGTTTTGTCTCATCAAAAAATGAAGGCTGAATGCTCTAAAGTTTGGTCCTCTTCTGACTTGTTTCCATTATCTAGTTGATCCAAATAAGAGTCTGTCAACTCATGAATGAACTACTTATTATAAACTTAGTACCAAATAGTACCAACATTATATAAATATTGCAATACTACTTTTTGTGAGCTTAGCCCTTAAGGGAAGTGGAACTTTAAGGTCGATCTTACTATACATGCATGTATTTTATCACATATTGTTACCAATAGTCGGGTATGTTTGTCAATCACCTTTTCCAAGAGACTACCCTAGATGTAACGTTTCTAATCAATAATGAGCCAACAATAAGACGATTAATGAAAAATATAAGATTTAATGCGTGGTAACAAATATATTTATTTTCAAATTGCACAATAAATAATGGTATAATGTGAAAAGGGAAGTTGTCTTTAATCTATGGGTGACGTAGACCAAGTGAAGACAACACTACACCAAACCACCCCATTAAGGAACTTGGATCCATTTTGCACTTTGCCACTATTATTGTTACCACAATGTCTTAAAAGATTCATTTTTAGATTCATCACATCATCATCTTTCCCGAATCCACTATAGATTCATCATACCTCATTAGTGGGAATTGAGGTATAAATATATTATTAAAAAAATCATATGCCAAGTGTGAGAGAAAATGAAAACTTAAAGGATTTAAAAATAAATCAAAATTCTAGATGATAGACACTTAGACCCTTCGTAATGGGCTCTATGTGGGCATGATGATCCCTCATAGCGCCGGGGTACAACCCCCCCCCCCCCCCCGGTGCTATGGGGCAAAAAAAAATTGAGTGGCGTGAGTAGTATAAAGCCCCACCCTTTGTGTCCTACCCAATCAAAATCAACTTCTACACTCATAAAGCCTCTCCACTACACATGAGTCATGACCTTATAATAAAGTCACTTACTTGGATGGAGGTGGGTTGTCGGGAATAAATAGAGTTAAATGACACGGGAAATTTTTGTATTCCATGTAGAGCGTATGGTACGAGATTTAGGGTTAACCAATATTTTTTTTTATTTATGCCTCAACAAAAACTTGGCAGAAAATGAAAACAAATTTGTTAGACAAGGTTAGGAGTAACGCTCGAGACGATAGCATGTCAAGTTTAGTGTTAGTGGTAATATGTAGTGGAGAGAAGTGTCAATGATCTCCAGCCCAGCTGGTTTGAGGTAGAGTGGGTTTTCCCTTAGGGGTTCCCATCCTGGGGGTAGGTCACAGGTTCAATTCATGCACACAACAAAAAAATTCCCCGTGACGGTTTGAGCTTAGGCAAGGAGGACACCGGTGTGTGGGTAGGGATTCGAACTTGAGACCGCTAGATTAGGGTTGTACAAGGATTTCCACTGAACTAAGCCTTTAAAAAAAAATGTAGTGGAGAGAAGTCGATGTAAAGCAAAAAAAGGGAAGATTATTGGGTTATGTTTACAATATCTTGACCAGTTAATAAATAATAATACATGGATAATAATTAAACATGATTTTTATGTTGATAAAAATAAGAAAATGTGATGAAGATCTTAATTGTGATTGATTATATGTTGACAATATCTATTATTTCGATTTTGTTTGTACAATGCCATAATAAAAATAACAAAATGGTTAATGTGAAACAATGTACACAAGACACAATTGATGGGAGAATTAATAAACCTTTGACAGGTTGCAACTTGCAATTAAGTGTACATCAATTGTCGAACCTGAATTTTGAATTATTCGACACAGAAAGACAACCCTAAAACAAAGAGTAATTTAGTCTTATAAGCAGCCATTGGGGTTGGTGGCCCAATGGTAGAAGCAAAGCTTCTAGGAACACCTAAGAGGAGTCATGGGTTCAAGTCCCACAAAGAGTGAAATTTGCCGTTCAAAAAAAAAATTTAGTCTTATAAGCACTAATTATACTTCAAACACTACTCCCTTTATAAAAATAAACAAACAAACTACCTCACGAATTAACAGCTATAACTTTTTTCGTACGTTAATGTTTTCTTTAAAAAATACACCATAAAAATGAGCATTTAATTCTCTTTAATTTGAATATAGTATTTCTGTTCTTTTTTTTAGTTAAAAAATTGTTATGTTACGTGAATAAAAATGTCTAGGGCGAGCAATAATTGAATCGTTAAACGAAACAAAACAAAAAAAGACAAAATCGACTGAATTTAACCAAACCAAAACAAACTATTCATGTATTCATTTATTTTTAGCTTTCATATACCTCCAATTCATAAATTTATGCTTCTATTTCATGTACTTTTATGTAAAAATTATAGCCAAATTTGGATTTGGTTATTAACCAAACTGAAAACCAACAATCTAACCAAATAAATCAAACCAATTAACCGATTGATTAATTAGTTAATAAGATCGATTAACCGACAGGTTAATTGTTGGATATTTTAGTGTAATTGGATTGACTATTTGATCAATGTGTTCATAATAATACATCATATAGGTATGGTGGTGCGGAGTGCACGCCTATTTGAATTTATTATGAACTTAGGGGCGAAGCCCCTAAGGAACAGGGGTCCGAGGGCAGTGCCCCTGGGAGCAGGATCCAAGGGGCGGCAGCCCCTGGCTGGGTCCAAGGGGCAGAGCCCCTGGCTGGGATCGAGCTGCCAGGTTGAAACCCTTTGAAAACTGTCTAAAAGGCAGTTTCTGACAATGTTGAAACCCTTTGAAATAAAGGGACTAATTTTGGTAAAAATGTCTCAGAAAATTAATTTTCGAAAATAGAGGGACTAATTTTGGCAATGTTGAAACCCTTTGAAAACTGCCTAAAAGGCAGTTTCTGGCCCTGTTTTTTTCATTACGAATTCTTCTCCTTCTTGATCAAAACTCTCTGGTTCTTTAATCTCAATCACAACATACAGAAAATTCTCAATCTCTGATTGTATCGATTGAATATTCGATAGAACCGTCGAATTGATTCAATCTGAAAGCGATCACGTGCATTTAGAGATTTCTGTTATCTGTTATTGTTTGTTTGTTACGGTTATTCCCCAACATTAATAAAATCAATTAGCCGATGACTTCAATCTCGGTTGATGCTAATAAACGAACTGAACCGAACTATACACACCCTTAAAAGTGCATGTGTTCCCCGCCACATCATGCTAGCACCCAGATGGACACTAATCACACTATATATACGCTTGTGAGAAAACAGGTGATCGCTTTTTTCGATTGTAGGACTTTATTAATGTTATCCAAGTAGGAAAAATGGAGTTTCATGATTTCTACGTTTATAAAGAGGCGTTATGTATAGCTGGATCTTTATGGATTTAAAGAGAAGTTAGTTGATAAAGTAAGAACTAAGAAGTATATGATTGACAAAAATAATAATAATATGTGAGTGTATATATATTTATATCATTGCTTAGTGTAATATCATGTCATTTTCTCGTTTTGTTCAATTATGTCAATGAAAGTTGCCTATTCAGAATTAAAAAGAAAAAATTCATATATTATTGAAATATGTAATGAAACGAAACACGAAATTAGTGTGGTGAGTAATGTCTTTATGCAATAATTTTAATCAAATTAGTGTTTTCATAAACTTAACTAGTGGACGGCATTTCATGCTTCCACCGTCATTTTCAAAAAGTTTATTATTGAGAAAAATAGACGGACCATATTTTTTCTCATCTCATTGTTTGGAAAAGTGGAAAAGGAATTATCTATATCTATATTTTAATATATAGGTTGTTATAGTCTTCTAGAAAGTAAAAAAAAACCTAATAAGAAGTCAATAGTAGGCAACACAGGCATATGGATGAGTTTTAGAGTTAGGCCAACAGGTAAATAGTTTAATTGCAGAATTGCGTCAACTTTTTAGACAACTGACAATAAAATGTATTGACGTGTTAAGACCATGGGGTGTGGTTTGGCAAAGACCTTCGGTGGGCTGATGTGGATGGTTGCCCCGTCGGTGTACACCGCGTCCTCCGAGGTGTGATCGGTGCAAACGGTGACATAACCCCGTCCACCCCGTCCCCTTTCCTAAGAAAAATATGAACGTCGTGGAGAGAGAGAAAGGTGTTTAAGAGTGAGAAAGAGGTGTTTATCAGAGACAGAAGCCGGATGTGTGTTGAAGACGATGACCGGAGTGTTGAAGAAGATGACGGAGACGAGGATCTGTTGAAGAAGATGACCGGCGACGGCGACGGCGACGGCGACGGGGACCTGTTGAAGAAGATGACCGGCGACGGTGACTAGATCTGTTGAAGAAATGGTTTTACTTGAGAGAGAGAGAGAGATATGTGAGTGTGGTGTGTTTGTGTCTGAAGATGGAGGATGGAGGATAAGACCATTAGGTGTGGAGGAGGCCCAACATCCATGCCTTGCCTCCACCTCATCTGCCACGTCAGCGTGGGGTAGGAGCATCCTTGAGATGATGCTCCTAGGGGTGTGGAGGAGGCCCAACATCATTTAATGCTATTTATTTTTTTTTCTTTTTTTTAATTAAATAATGTTATGATATTAATATAAAATGTGAAGATGTATTTAAATTAAAAACAAACACTTAAATTAAAAAAAAAAACATACACCTAAATAAAAAAAGTACAATTTTCAATTAAAAACAAACACTTAAATAAAAAAAAAAACATAAACTACGGATTATATTTTTTTGCGATGCTCTCCTTCATCTTCAACAACACGGGACGGTCTTCTTCGGGTAGTCGTTGATGTTTGCCGTCATTATTCGCCATTCTTCTATTTGCCTATCCTCGTTCTTTTGGCGAATGCTTTCCTCCACCCTCTTTTGCTTCAAACGAAGCTTTTCTTCGACTTCCCGTTCCTTCAATTTCTTCTTCTCCGCTTGACTTTCACTAAAAGTATTTTTGAAGGATGCCAATTCAGCGACCAAACCGTCCAACATTGACCCGCTCCCACTCCCTGACGCGGCTTGTTTTTTTGCAGCCGCCGCTTGTTTTTTTGCTCTGTCCCTCCCTATGGGTCGTGGCTCCTCTTGAACGGGAGTATCCTCGAACTCTGGGTCTGGGTCATCGTTTATATTTATTTGACAATGACCGGTCGACCCGCCTCCCACGCTATAATCGCCCGACTCCGAAGTCTTGCTTCGTTTGGCGTTTGCAACCTCGTTTGGAACCGGTGCCCATTTGCGAGATGACTTCAACACCGTCCAAGCTCGAACATGAGGAAAAACATGGCCATACTTGTCTTCATATTTTCGCATCGCCTCCTTGAAAATCATTTCCTCGTTAAACCCGCTTGGAGGGTTCACATAAAACGGATTATAAAAGGCGATGAACTTGCCGATTGTAGTACTCATTTTCCTCAATTTAGAACTTAAAGCCTCATGCCCCCGATACTCTCCTTGCTCCATCAATTGGTGAAATGTATCTCGCACTTGGGTGTATAAACTATCGCCCGTTTGATTAGTCCCTACATTTAAATAAAACATATATTAGAGAATAAAAAAAATAATTTTTTTTTATTGTATACTACAAAAAAATTAAATTTTTTTACCAACTATGGGATCTTTCGAACTAGCCAGATACGCCTTCGCTAACGCTTCTTCTTCCAATTTCGTCCAAAGGCTTCGTTCGGTTTGCTTTTTTTTCCCCTTCCCCTTCGCACTCGCACTCGCCTTCGCCTTCCCCTTCGAACGTTGGACTTGTGTTTCGGGGACAACCTCCACCTCATCATCTTCTTCATCTTCGAGTTCAAAATTGGGTTGTCGTTGTGGTGGTAGAGATTGACGGAATGGCGGAGTTTGTAAAAGTTGGGTAAAAGATTGAGGGTTATGATGCATTTGCATATTATGGAATTGGTTAAAGGTAGTAGGGCTTTGGTGCATTTGAGGGTATTGGGTGAAAGGGTTGGGAGTTTGTTGGAAACCCGCAAAAGTAGCCCAAGATGGATCCATTGGCATCGTGAACGGGTTTGGATTCGGGTTGTTTTGGTTATATTGTGGTGGTTGATTCGGGTTTGGGTTGTTTTGGTTGGGATCCATTGAAAAATGTATAAAGTAGTTTTTATAAAATGGTGGTGTTTGGTATAAAAAGTGGTGTTGATTTGTGATGAAAAATGGTAAAATATGGTTGTTTAAATAGATTTTTAAAAAGAAATTTTTTTTTTTTTTAAACGGTCACAATCTTGGTCCCCACACCCCCCAACGTTCAAATGCACGTCCCCCAAGGAAAAAAGTGGACCGGCTTCAACGGCTATGGGATGCCGGGCATGCCGTTGCCGCGCCAGGGGGGCGGTGTAGCCCGGCCCGGCTTGGCAATGCCGGCCCCATGCCGCAGCCCACACCATATGGTCTAAGTTTTTGGTTTTTTTTTTCACTTAAAATAATGGAACGGGGAAGGGTGAACCATTTCCCCTATAAGGGGGAGGGGAAGGAGGAAATGACGTGGCGCTGATGTGGACAAGGGGGAAGGGTGACCACACCCCATAGCCTAAGAAAGGATAAAATGAAAATCTATTTGAGCTGATCGAAAACTCTTATAAAAAAAAATTATTTAGGTAATTTATATTATTTTGCTTATTACAGAAAAAGGTAAAAAAAAAAATGCATGTAAGCAATTGTTACACATGTATGACAAAATGTCCTCGTTTAAATGTTACACATGCAACAATAAAATTTTGTTACACTAGGTTTTAATGAATTTTTCAACTCAAATAGGTTTTCCTTTTAGCTCTCCTATGTATATATATAAAGCATAGCGTAATATTGTACTAGGGAGGAATATATACTTTGCATAGTGCCGATATGGAGCTAGCCCAATTGATAGAGGCACATGTCTTTTAGAGGCGATGTTTAAGGTTCAATTCTTGGCAAGAAGTGTATTTTAGAGTTACTTACTGATGTAATAGTATAGGAGATATAAAATATTTGTCATTCAAAAAAAAAAGAATACTTTGCATAGCGCGAAGTTGAACACGTATTACAATATCAAAGTTTGATGCATGCACTGTTGTTATATGTTTTAACGCACAATTATAATCGTATAGTGTATCAAACCTTTAACTTACACATAACAAACGAGTTCAATAAAAGCAAACAACATAGGTCATATGGAATCAGAATTAACAAGTAGCGAACACAAATACGCAAAAAGAAAAAAAAATATTCCAAAAGTGTATGAACTAATGCGTAAACTAAAGTTCTTAAAATATGTAAGTATTGTATTTGATTCGTACAATTATTAAAATATGTTTATAAATCACATAAAGAGTATGATCAATGTATATGCTATATACCATAATACCAAATCTATACATATAGTGTATGACACAATAAATATGCTAAAAAACAATCCAGTAGTAGACTAGTAGTGGATATACCAATCCACACACCTAAGGTTTCACAATGTAAAATTATTTTGTTCACAATTACATACATTAAATATCAAGAAAGAAACACGACTTGTTTAGCATGGCTAAGTAACTCGTAACCTATTTGATAGTTTACAAAAACCGATTTATCGAATTAAAAAAGAAAAGATGTAACATCTTTTTTTAACGGATGTAACATCTTTTATATAAATTCAAATCGTTAAATGAATATGCAAGTATTCCTAAAATTAAGGTGGGGTGGGGTACTACGGGTAGACCACTATCTCTACGGTAACACCGTCGCTAATGGCACAGGTAGTGATCTCGTGAAGCAATCTTGTGTTATAGTTAACGGAAGTGGCCACTGATGCAGAGGGGAGAGAGAGAGAGAGAGAGATGCAGAGGAGAGGGGGAACCAGAAAACTTAACGGGTAATGCTCAACGGGTAGTGCTCCTGATAGGAGGGGTTCACATGTGAAGGTCCAGATGAAAGGCTGTAATTGGTGTCGTGAAGGTGCTCCACGAATCCTTTGGTGGTTACACCCCTCCTTCCCTGATTAAATAGCTAGGCAGAATTGTAGATGATGTCATGACTGAGGAAAGGGCAAAGGAGAAAAAGAAAAAGGTAGAGTTGAAATTGGCAATTTGAGAAGATGTGCGATTTGAACCCTTCCCTCGTATTGTCTTCACTCATCACCTATCACCTCTTTCTTAACTTTATTTGGGAAAAAATATATATAAAACAACAAAAAAAAACCACATAGGAACGTGTTTGGTTATTAAAAAGATAGTAGTCGGTCTTAAAGTAGTTGAGAGTTTTAATCATATGATAAACATTGTCTTAGATTTAGAAGTAAATTTAAATGATGTGTGAGTTATTCGTAAAGAAAATTTCAAGTTAATTTGTTACTTAAATATATGGACATACATGGGCGAAGCTTGGCTCTCGAATTGGTGGGGGCCGAACTCAATTTTTTTTATCGGTAGTGGCAAATCGACGGGGCCGGACTCAATTTATCTACAAAAATCGCAAACTTCTACTACTACGCCAAAAAAACAGAGGGGCAAGGTGTGATACCCCGCAATTTCAGGTTTTCACTTTGACTAAAACTCTAGTTACTTGTACTTACATTCCATGCATTCTACTTAACTAGGGTTAGTTAGTAGAGTCACTCGTTGCACGGTTATAGGTTAATAACTGCATGAAATGGTAATTCAAAAAATTACCGGACTACGTACACGATTATCGAACCCCGAACGTTGGTGAAATAACAATATGAATAATTATGAAATGATTGTTTGATATTATTTGCAATTATGTGGAATTAATTGTGAATTAATATGAAACTCTGTGGATTTAAACGAAACCCACCACCAAACTCGTAACCGATACCCGACGAACCAACATGATGGTTCGGGTCTAAAATAGGGATGTGCAACGGTTCAGAACCGGACCGAACCGACCCGAACCGAAACCGTTTAGTGATAAATATAAGAACAGGAACCGATCCGTATAAAAACCTACAGGTTTGGTTCGGAACCGAGTTAAACGGTTCTCATGTAAACGGTTCTTGCCGAAACCGGTTGTCAATTAAATTCTAAAACTAACAATTAAATCAAATGCAACTTTAGTAAACTAAAGTGTGGTGTCCTACTCGTATTACGGACATATGATACATATTTAGAAGTGCACAATACCAACCGCATATATGAAATGATGGTAATTTTCACACTACAAATGATATGTATCATGCATTCTTAATGTCACATGTTATACTACATCATTGTCCGATACACATTATAGGCCAACCTGAGCACCTTATAAATGAATTTGCAAGCGTTGACTCTCAGTTTAAGCTATTTTCGTTCTCTTTATTGTACTCTATATGTTTTTATAGAAATTACAAAAATCAAATGGAACTCCTATCACAACAAGTTTGTTAGATATTATATAGTTAACATGACTCGAAAAGTATTCTTTATAAAGATTAAACTTGGGAATTGAAAATATGGATAGTCGGTATACAAACTACTTGGAAAAGCCCACTAAATTAATAGGGTTTTATATATAATATTTTTAAAGTTTTAACATAACCCGGTTCTAGCGGTTCTTTAAACAGAACCGCGGTTCTGAACCGAACCAAACCGGGAACCGTTTTCACCAAAATTTAAGAACCGGAACCAAACCCTAAATACAAGAATACGGTTCGGATCTAGCGGTTCTGCGTCGGTTCCTCGGTTCTAGCGGTTCCGAACCATGAATTGCTCAGCCCTAATCTAAAATATTAGGTTGCGTGTTGGTGATGTGGGTTAAATGTTTTAAGGCCCGATAGAAAAATAATAATAATAATAATAATAATAATAATAATAATAATAATAATAATAATAACATAGCTGGATCGGCCCAAGAAGAAACCAGGCCCAACTCGGCCAAGGAGGCGCCGCGTACCGCGGGTGGCCCAAGGCCAGCCTCCGCGTCCCGCAGGCAAGGCCCAGACGTGGGAAACAAGTTTAGGCCTTTTAAAAACAATTTTAAACACCCTACTTATCATAAACACAACCCTAATTGTCCCTAGCAGCTACCATACGAAAAATACACTTCATAACCTCTGCCATAACCATAATCAATCAAGCTTTGGAGCTCTAATTGTGTTTTTGTCACCCGAACGAAGAGCTTTAGGTATATTATTAAACCTTTTGTGTTTTATCTTCTTTATTATGTTATAAAGCACCATAAACAAGTTGTCCAATATCTAAAATAAACTTACAAAGATTAAAACATAGTTTTTTATAAAGGTTTAATGGGATTAAACAAGGTATTTGTGTGTTAGATGTTATGTTGTTGTATGATTAAGGATTATTGAACATATAGGGTTTATAGATGATAATATTTACCAAGAAACTTGCATGTTTTGATCAGATTGATGTGTGATGAATCTTGTATGATGTTTATTTGATGTTCTTGATTGATAATATGCAACTTGGGTTTGATATAGTTGATAATATTGCATGATTAAAATCTGGACAGAATCTGAACGTCGACTTGTAGGCCCTGTATCACGACTTTAATATATCTGTTTTGATTGATTCTTTGCATGAACATGTTGTACAGGTCTTAGCTTTTAGAATGGGCAAAATCATCTAATTTGGACGTTGGTTGATATGTTTTTGAAATTTTCTTTGATTAAAGGTCATATCAGATTTTTGGATTAGTAAACTGGGTCAACTTTAAACGATCATAACTTGAGTTTTACAAAGAGTTAGGTTATGAAATTTGGAAAGTAGGTCGACATTGGTAAAACTTGGCTTTTTCAAGTAGATTCATCCCGTTTGGATGAATACACAATTTTTGGCAATTTTTCTACTAATCTGAACTGTTGTGAGTATTTTCTGGACCTAGCTGTATTGTATGATTTTTCATAATTTTCGTATATGGTTTTATCATGAAATAAAAATATGGACATGACCGGTAGACTCTCTGAAATATTCAGTAAAATTTTGAGAGTCTAACTCATTGGATAAGTATTTTTAATAAATTGTTTTTCACAGAGCATAATCTGTCCTAAAAATGCAAATTATGTAATGTACATTTATGTGGCTATTTGGAGTCTTGTATGACTTGTTATTGACATGAACTACCATGAGCACTTATATGAGGTGTATATGAAGTGCATAACTAATGTTAAACATTGTGTTCACCAACGGGTTCGTAGGGTCTACTTGTGCATATAGAAGCACTATGTGTCACCTACACGGTTTTGTATTTTAAAACGTCTTGGACAAACGGGTTATATGGTGTATTGATTATAAACATATACTCACTTATTGACACATGTAATAGGGAGTCGGTAGCACATCTTATTTGTGAAGTTTGGATTATTTGCTTGCAACCTAAGTTGAGTTTCACTACTTTTTTCTCAAAAGCATGTGTCTCGGGTTTGAGACAACTTACTTAACTTTTTCTAGTCCGGTTTGCGACTACTTTACATCCCGGGTTTTGGGGTGCTTTGACTCCTTGTGTGGGTCGGGTTTTTCTAGTTCGCAAACTTTGTCCTTGATGAACTAAACCAACACTATCACTGTAAGTCCTTCACATACCGAATGAGTTGCCGGGTTATGGCAAGCGGGTTTCTAGTTGATAGCGCTATTAGGTTTGACAAACCTCACACCGGCTCAGGGGAATGCGGGAGTGAACTATGACTTAACACATTATCATTGTTGATAGGTAATGATGCAAGGCAATCTGCTCACATTTGTGATAACACGTACATTAGCAGTTCAGTATATTAGTGATACTGTGATAGTTATCATGAATGGGTTAGCTACCCTTGGCATGCGATGAACTAGTAGTTACACGGTTTTTGAAACCTACTCATTTACTTACTTACTCGCTTACTCTACTTTGTGAACTCACCAACTTTATGTTGACACACGATATAGATGCTTTTGCAGGTAGTTAGCTTCCGGTGTCACAATTAGGAAGCACTGCACGTTTCACTGCATTTGGGGTCTTGGGCATACACCTAAATTACATATTATGCTTTTACGTTTTCTTTCACATGGTTTTAATTTGGGCGCGTTGTTTTGCGCATGGTTTTTAAAATGTCTAAATTTGGTTTACGCTTCTGCAGCCTAACTAAACTTGATTTTTTAAAACGAACTAAATGGTTTAGGCATTTAGAGTTCCTTCATATGACTTATGGCTATGGGATCCTCGTATGTCATGCGTCTCGCGGTATAAACCCCGCAGTGGAAATTTGAGGGTGTGATAGATTGGTATCAGAGCCATTGGTTATAGTGAACTACGACTGCATGTTGAGTATAGTCTATAATCATCATAGCATAAGCGTTAGTACACTCATAGCTTAAGTGCACAACTAGCTTTTAGCTACATATATCTACAGCACATGATTTCAGGAGATATGTTATCTTCTAGTTCTAAACTGATTCTGAACACGTCACTGGTGGGGACCTAGGGTTACACCAGATGGCACATTACTGGGATTAGTATCCTAACAAACTTCATGGATGACGAAACGACAATAGTACAGGGAGAGAGCCCTTGCGAGCGTTGTGGCGTACGTACACGGAAAGCTGCACGATGCCTATGACGCGGTACCACTAAACCGAATCGAACTCGAATAAGTCAAATACTGAGACTTATCCTTTTTCACTGAGCAAGGAAACAATTAGTTCCTGTTCCTTGTCGCTTGATCTTTCTTACCTCCATTCGAAACGCAAACGAGACTGGGTTACTTATGTAGAATTTTATTCTTACTCTAGTACACTTACGCCCAGTACGAGCGAGCGATTGCATGACATGCATATCACTGTTCCTCATGAGTATATAGTAGATTCATGGGAACACATTCAGATCGGGGATTGTTACACACACTCTGGGGGAGTTATGTAAAGCCTACGACGCAGTGCAATACCTCAAGGGAAGACAAAACCTACTAATGACTGACAACCACGATTGGAGGAACGAGTGGTGCAGCTGACCACTGAACTGACGAACACATGGAAAGTGAGGATGAAGGCTCTACTAGCTCGACAGAGCGTGACAACGATTTGCTCCTACCTTTCCTTGCTGGTATTCTCTTTTCTTTTCTCTTGTGAACTTAGATAAGAGTGAATTCTTATGATCAACAATAGGGTGGTAGAGGCCCTTGCATCTTTCCAAGCTAGTAAAGATCTATTTTGCTAAATCATTCTTTTCTCTTGACTTCCGTAATTGAACTTCCTTACTCCTTGAATGCATATGCCGCAAAACAACGCGCCCAAATTAAAACCATATGAAAGTTCGGAGTGATATCCGCCAATAGTTTGGGGGTGATGGAAGAAAACAAGTTGGAAGTTGGGAGTGCCATTGGGCAAAAGTGAAAGTTTAGAGTGATATCCGCCAATAAACGATAGTCGGGAGTATTTAAATATTTTCCCCTATTTGTCTTGTATCTTAAAATTTGTTCTAATGTTCTTTACTAATGCGTTGTTATTATTAGTTTTTATACAGAGTATGGTTAGAAAAATAAAATAATGTAAAGCTTGTGAAAACGATATGGTAAATGATGGTGCATTACGAATTTAGTGTCCTTTATGCTTTCAAGACCCACCGGTCCAAAATCTCCATGACCAAGGGAGAGATAAAGAAAGTGCCACGTGCCAGTGGGGGCACTTCTTAACTGCTGACGTCATTGTCAACTACTAAACTTATTGTTTATTTTCCTATCACAATAATTCATAGCATCTTTAACTGGACGGGGCGTTATCAAAAATGGTTACGGGTACCCAACTAACGACACGGTAACACCGTTGTCATCAGTGTTGGTAGTAGTCTCGTGAACCGTTTTTTAACTTTTTTTAACAGGCTGATAAAGTCGTTTTTTTTATTATTGTTTTATTTTGTTAACCGTTTGTTTTAATATTGTTTAAATTAAATTAAAGCATAAAAATAAATTAAAACCTAATTAAATAAAAAAACATAAAGAAAAACATAAAAAAGTGAAATTCATTAATATTTAACATAAAAAAAATAATACATTAAAAGAAATAAAAAAAAAACATAAAGTTGGCGCAACAATTGCAATGCCGAGACATGGTCAAAACTGTTGTTGTATCGAGCCACATAGTCCACATGGGCGAACTCGATAGCCAACTCCGGGTCGATGCCCGGGTTCTCCATCAACGTGCGGGAGTGGAGGGTGGTCCACCGATCACATTTATTGTTGAGATCGGTCCACTTTCTCTGCAAGCTCTCGATGGTTCGGTCGTTAATGCCGACTTGCTAATTAAAGTCGGCCAACACGCGGTCCCAGAACCCCTAGGGGCGTGACCCCTGCCCCGAGCCCCTCCCCCTGCGTTGTTGTAGGGTCAGGTCCCTTTCGGCGTCTTTGTAGCACACCACCAACGACATATCTTCTTCGTCCCAGCGAGTCATCTTTGTGTGGGTGTTTGTTTTTTTAAACTGCACTAAAAGTGTGAGTTTTAACCCTATGGTTGTGGGTATTTATATAAAAATTTTGGGAGGGTTAGGTTTATAGATTTTATTTTTTGGCACAGTTTCCATGTAAAAATAAAATTTTACTGGACGGTTATGAAGGTGTTTAAGTTTTTGAACGGTTTGATCGACGGTTTTAATGCTGATTTGACTTATTATTTGACCGTATAAATATTTGAAATGGTGGTAATTTAAAAAAAGTTTAGTTATATATTTAAATGAAAATAAATAAAAGAATCAGTGAAGTGTTGCCTCTAAAAAAATGTTTCAGTGAAGTAAATAAGTGAAGTGACGTGGCAGTGTATGATTGGCTAAAATCAGTTAAGTGAAAACTAAAAACTATAATATATATATATATATATATATATATAAGAAAAATTTAATTAAACATTGTAAATACTTACCAAAACTACTATATTTTATAATAAAATTATTGCAATAAATTGTAAATGTTATAAATAATTTTTAAAAGTTTATGTTATATAAAAAAGTAACCAAGTCTATTTTTTTCTTAATTAATTGGGTGATAACTATTATAAGGAAAAAAAAAATGATACCTCGTTATATTTACTTGTTCGTATAGAATCATTTTAATACGTATATATTAATAATAACCACGGGCTTTAATGGCTTAATGAGTAAGTGGTATTGTATATCAGAGTTAAGGCTTAGAGTTGAAAGGTCTTAGTTTCGAATCTGATCTCACCTGAGTTTTACTGCAGCGAACCTTTGGGTGGTCAGGTTTTCTCGTACTGGGACTTTTTGGTGGGCTTGGCTTATCCAACCCTTCATCTGCTACGTGCGTATGAGGTAGCTTTGCACGTCGGTAAAGGTGATCTTCGTAGTTGAGGCGTCATGTTTCACTGGTTGTTTAAAAAAAAATATATTAATAAAATTTGAAAACAACTTCTAAAATATGTTGTTTATACGGGTATTTTTTTTTTTTTTTTCTAAAACAATAAAGTGAGAGAGAGAAAATAGAAGAAATCAGGGATACATGGACTACGTAAGCAACTGGCAAGAAAGAGTGCTGTTGGTTTCGCTATCAGCTGTGGGCGTGACGTAAGCTACGGGGTTACTTTTGCTGTCGTTTCCACGTTGGAAGTCAAGATGACGTCAGATGTCATTATAAATGGGTCCCACCATAACCATGTGATAGGTTTTAACGTCAAAAATTTACCCGGCAAAACTCCGCTATTTCTGGCCCTACCCCCTTAACTTTAACGGTCCTCACGCGCCATTTGTCTTCTATGCTATTCACGCAGAAAGAAAATAAATGTGCCTTTTTTGTTAGTTATAATGTTTTTTTTTTTCACACACATTTGGTTATTATTTTGTCCTTCAAAGTTGTTATGTTTTTTATATTTCCAAATCATATCTACATCTATCTATATTCTATATATATTATTAATAATAAAATAAAACCTCTTTTGTCGACATAACGTTTAACATAATGAGAATCTTCTACACAAGATGGAGATGCGTGTTACTAAATGATAAAGACTTTTAATCATGATAAAATAATTTCTTCTGTTCTTTTGTCAGTTTGTGAAAACCGGGGTTTTTATATTGAGTGTTGAACTGTTTAACCAAGCTGGGTCATATCTCATGAGTAGTCAAACACTTTTGGTTGGGTTTTTTTTCGTTCCCCATTAATATCTATTATGTCTATATTAGATCTATGACATTTTAACAGTTTCTAGCCCTCTAAAAAAAGCCACTCTACTCCTCATATACAAGGTTGCTTATGTGTGTTGGCCGCTAACGTGGACCCATCATACTTTCCTAATGAGCACTAATATTAATTTTTTTAATGATAAACATTTCTTTTTCTTTTTAAGGATAAGCAATTAGTACTGAGTATTTGAATTGAACCAGTACTTTCCTTACCGGTACCGTGATATAAGTTTTATCTTGGAAAACCAAACCAAAACTGTTTTATTATCGGTACCAATATTGTGTTCATTTTCATAGCTTTCTCAACTTGCAATATACCTAATGTTATCTATAAGGCCCGCTAAACCCTCAACGAAACAAGTGTCAACCACAACGAAGCGTAGAGAACCTACAACACTCTATATATTAATTTGTGCACTCGTCATATTTTGTTAATGTGGACCGATATTAATTTTTTTTAAGATAAACATTTACTTTTCTTATTAAGGATAAACATTAAGTACCGGGGACTTGCTAACCAGTACCTTCGTTATCGGTACAGTGATATATCTTTTGTTATGAATGACACTTCAATAGTGCCATGGTGCAAACGTGCATCGTGGCCTTTTTTGCTAACGCACACCGATGCTTCACTTGCTAACATGTACCTAACCTTTTATTTGTTAACATGCACTAGAGTTTTGTGACATCCGTCACTTTTATCACTATTATTATTATATATATATATATATATACATTTTTTTTATTTCGCACCTCCTATGTTGTACGCCACATTTTATCCTCATAATAATAATAATAAAGTTAGTCATTATATTTTACCACCTCTAAACCATAACCAAACTTATACCCAAAACACTAAAGCCTAACCATAACCCAAAAACCTTGTCTTTTTTTTTCGGAACCCAGACCCGACCCGAAGACTGTGGTCAACACCCAATCACTTTCCACAATTACGAGCCTTGTTTTTGGTAGAATTTTAACTCCCTTTGACCGACTAACATACCCTCATAAATATAATCCATGATTTCACCTTGAATTAATCATCCTTGACTCGGTTTTGACCGACTTTGGTCAAGACTTCAAAACCTTCCATTTCACCAACCCGAGCCACATAGTATAAATTGAGGTATCCACAACCAACTAAATGTGCCAAAAAAATCATTTCCCTTCTCTCAAATGTTTCTGTCCAAGCTTTAATTCACGATTTCAAGACCCGTTGACTTTTTGTTTGACCGAGCATCATACACGAATTAGTGTTTGTAAGTTGTTTATTTTTTTTATGGGTTTTATTATTCATGATCAATCGATCAATAGCCCTAACATTACTGAGGCTATTGACCGTTAATTGATTCGATTCAAGAAACTAGGGTTCTTAATTATCATTCAAATTGGGGAAGATGACCAATTCACGCATGTGATAAATATTTTTCAAAACTGAAACATTTACAAATCTGAGGTACAAACCAGTTGGTTGGGGTGTTTGGCTAAAGACATTGAACCGGGTCTGACTCAGGTTCGATCCCCACCATAAACAACCTTTTATTTTATTTTTATTTTTTTGTGTTATCCTTTACACTTATATTACCTTTATTCTTTTGAAAATCGTTTTAAAATACTAAAACTATTTTATAAATTCTACAAAATTTATTTTATGTTATTTCAATGATAAACTTTCCTGTCCAATTTTTAGTTTTTCAAAAATAATTTATTTAATATATATTATAAATATTACAAATTTATTCATTTAAAATTAGAAAATTCAATAAAAATATCTAAATGATTTTATAAAATTCCACAAAAATTATACTAAACTTGTATAACAATATACATTTCAGAATTTATTTTTAATTCAGAAAAACCGTGCATTTCATATTTTTAATTAATTTTTGTTATTTTTAATCATAAATTATTCATAATAAATTCATTTTTCAATATTTTTGTAGCAAAATTTCACATAAATTATTTCTTTTCATTTGGAACAGAAATACAATTTTTAATTCAATAATTCTTTAATTTTAATATTTTTAGATATTAAAGTCATATTTTGACAATTTGAAATAAATAGATTAAATATTCTATTTTCAATAAAATAATTTTATGAAAATTATTTTCATACTAAAAACTTTATTTTGTGACCATCTTTAACTTAAAATTTACAAAAAGACTTTTATTCATTTATTTATTAAATTTCTTATATTTAATAAACAATTTGACTATTAATCAAATAAATATTTATCCCCAATTCAAAGCCCTAGAAAATACTTATAGACTAGATAGACTTAGACTTATTTGTTACCTTATACATAGGGTGATACTCGACAAACGTTGGATTACACTTAATCAATTACACAAGACTTACCACCTTGCTAAAGGTGAGTATTACTTATCCCCTTTTTCCGTTTTTACAACTTTTGGGGTGATTCATGCACAAGTATACAAAACCTTCATATTCATTTACACATACATTTTTATTCATTTACAATTCATATACGTGTCTTGATTAACTTTGTGCTTATGCTTGAACATGAACGTAGCTTACATACAAAATCATACATACAGACATAACTTATGTTATGGTGCTCTTTACATACAGACGTAACTTATGTTACGGTGCTCATTTAGACATAACTTATGTTATGGTGCTCTTTACATACAGACGTAACTTATGTTACGGTGCTCATTTAGACATAACTTATGTTATCGTGCTCTTTACATACAGACGTAACTTATGTTACGGTGCTCATTTAGACATAACTTATGTTATGGTGCTCATTTAGACTCACACGTGTTGAGGTGCTCATTATCAATTTCATTGTACAACTTTACATATGATCTTTGTCTTGTTTGGTTACTTGCGTGTTTACATAATGCCTTAGTAATGCTAGACACATGAATTGTACTACCTTTTCAAACTTATATTATATGTACAAAGCTAAGTAGTACTCACCAACATCATATGTTGACAAAATTATTTTCGTGCATGTTTCAGGATAAGCTGTTTGACGCTTCATGTAACACCCCAACCGATGGCGGAAACATCGAGGTGTCACGTATTGATGATTGTTCAGTAGCTCATGGTGAATAATAAATTCCATTAAATGATTTAAATGAATTACATACAATTGTTCTAGAACTTGTACATCAAATTGAATAAAACTATACACATATCTTCAAGCATCAATTCAAATCTTCAAGCAAATAGAACCTGAAACATGTTAAGTTGAAAATATTTTGGGTCAACAAAAGTTGGTGAGAATTACATAGGTTTTTGATAATTGAATAAAAATGTTGTGCAATTCATGTGTCATGTCAATCTAGTCCATATGTGAGAACATACTAGAAATAAATCGAGTGCATAATCAACCCTGATGACTGTTATAATATGATACATACCATACGCTCATGGTCCACTTGAATATGTTATACGATAACAAACACCCACGCTACCTTTGTAGGAGGCACGTATCCGGGTGGGATTGTCAGTCCAATAGATCTATCAATGTATACCGCCGGCTTGTACGGAGTTAATGATTATGCTAGAATGGTGCTTACTCTAATCATGCTCAAGACATAATGCAACATAGAAAACACATAGACACATTGATGATTGAATTGCATAAATGATGTTGTAACATGTTTCACCCAAAAAATGGTGATAAATAGAAAAGGGGCTATGTAAAACTCACCTTGGTAAAATGTTATATCTGTTGAGAAATGTGTTGACCAAATGTATCAAGTATCACCCTAAAATGAGGTAATAAATATGTCTAAGTCTATCAAGTCTACAAATGTATAAGTTCTAGGGCTTCGAATTGGGGATAATTGCTCGTTTGATTAATATTAAAAATATTCACCAATTGAGAGAAATTTAGCAAATAAATAATCAAAAATCTTTTTATGAAAATTAAATTTAAGATGGTCACAATAATGTGTTTAAAGTATAAAAATAATTTTTACAAAATTATTTTCCTTAAAATAGATTTTTAAAATCTATTTATTACAAATTGTCAAACTTTAACTTTAATATTTAAAAATATTAAATTTAAGGAATTATTAGTTTAAAATTTATATTTCTGTTCTAAATAATCAGAAATAATTTGTGTAAAATTTTGGTGTAAAAATACTAAAAATTGGATTTATTATGATTTAATTATGATTAAAACTAACAAAAATTGATAAAAAATATTAAATAAACGATTTTTCTGAAATAAAAATTATTTCAGAAAAGTTTATTGTTATATAAACTTAGAATAATTTTTGTGGAAATTAATAAGATCGTTTTGATATTTTTATAAAATTTTATAATTATAATTGAATAAACTTGTGATATTTATTATATATAATAAATAAAAGATTTTTGAAAAAAAACTAAAAGTTTTATAAAGTTTAATATTTGGATAACATAAGATAATTTTTATAGAGTTTATAAATCGTATTTGGTATTTGAAAGGCATTTTTAAAAGATAATTGGAAAAATATAAAATCAAAGATTTCCAAAAAAAAAATATGTTGTGGAACAGCCTCGAACACAAGGCCATTTCGTTGAACATTAGTTGAGTCAACCAGTTGATCTGTATCAGTTGATTGTTTTATTTTGTTTCTAAATTAGTTTTTAAACATATGTGAAACAACATCATCTTCCCCAAATAATTCATAAGAACCCTAGATTATCTAATTAAACGAATCGACGATCAATAACCCCTGTAATGTTGGGGTTATTACTCGTCTATGGCCGATTAGTAAAACCCACAAAGAAAAACGCACTTACAATGACAATATCGGGTATAATACTTCGGTCAACCGAAAAGTCAAAAACGACTCAAAAGCTTCGAAAACAAATCGTTTACAGAAATTTGAAGGTAGAGGGAGGATAATTGGCGAGTATGTAATAATTTGGTGGGTTCAATTTATAGGGAAAGGGTCTGGTTCGTTGATTAGGAAGGTTGACTCGCCATGGATGTATAATCGCGTGAATAACAATAATAATGGAAGCTTTTGATTGTGATAGTGTGTAATGATACGCGTTATTGGTTGTCGAGTCAATCAGTGGTCCAAAGTTTCCAAAGGAGAGCTCAATCAAGTGGCAAGATCAAAGGTTGCCATCCCCTATGTTGCTGCACGATTGCAGCAAACAAGGAAAAGAAAGGGTGCGGTTTAAAAGGGTTTAAATAGTTTGTGGGTTGGGATTGAACAAGAAATGAGTTGTAGCTTGGATGGTCTGGACGTGAGGGTGTTCCAGCTTCTGCCCGGGTTCGATCCCTGGCAGAGGCATTTTATTTTGTTTTATTTTTTTTTTAACAGCTTAAAGAGAAGGGATGAGATGGGCTTGGGCAAGTGGGCCGGATCTGATCTGGGCCGAGCTTCATGTGGGCTTCAGGAAACAAAAGAAGGTTATGGTTGGGTTGGGTTTAGATAATGGTTTGGGTTGTAGGTTAATGGGTTATAATGATTAATTTTTTTTTTTAAAAAAAAAACTGCATTATTATTATTATTATTATTATTATTATTATTATATATACATATAAGTTGTGGTCGGAAAATATACGTATTAGAACTTGAAATTTTTGCGATGTTACACTTCACATAGGACTTTGGACTTAGATTAAATCAATCAACTATCTTTATCTTGTTGTCTTGTATTTAATTTCACATGTTGTAAAACAATATTCAATAATCATATATTTACATTTTAGTACCATGAGCTTTTGAACAATCGTCACTACGTGGCACCTCGATGATTCCGCCATCGGTTGGGGTGATACAAGTTTTATTGATAACACCTAACATGCACCAAACTATTTTTTTCTTACCATTTTTTTTTGATCGGCGAACAACTGCGTGGCAACCACCCTTGCGGGGCGTCGTGCCCATTAATCGACTACTCGACCTCCAACAGCCCCCGCCTTCTCCCGATGCGCGGAAACCCGAGCCCCACACGCCCGAAGGCACGATAGTGTTATAGAACTCGGTAAAACCTCGTCGCCCGTCAGATTCGAACCGGCGCCACCCGTATTCGATCTTCACTCGGATACTAAACCATAGATGTTGGAAGTGGGAATTGAACCTTTGATCACATAGGTGAAACAAAAGTTACTCCTCCACTCCACCACTATGGATGGATTTTTTCTTACCAACTTGTTTGTTTTTTTTTTCTTATAGCATTTTCGGTACTGTACATGGTACATTAAAGTAACAGACTTTTTTATTAATTACTTTTGAATATCGATACCATATCGTAGCGATTATTTTTGGTGTAGTTACCGGTACCTATTTTTATCATTTTTAGCAACCATGCTAGCATAATGATTACTTGTTCCGTAGCAACGCGCGAGTAAAAACAAAACTTGTGTATATTAGAGCATTCACAGTAGAGCCTCCATATTATTGTGAGATGGGCCTCCATATTATATATAGTGTGTATAAGTGGTTGTGAGTAGAGGAGATAGAGAATATATAGAGAAGTTATTGTTCATCAGTAAATTTGATATGGAACCGTTCATCCTTCATAATTGTTTAATATTTTTTAAAGTGGTTCTGAGTAGAGGAGAGAGAAAAGACAATGATAAAAGTATAAAATAAATATTATTAAATAGAAAAAAGTGAAAAAAAATAGTGTTTTTAAAGTAATTATGGAGAAAATACGGAGAAGCTATTGCGAAGGGGTTGGCTAAATGCACTCCCCTTTTTTACTAATTGCACTCCCTTCTAAAAAAACAGATTAAAAGTTATCAAATTCTATCCTTCTACTTTAAAAAAAAATCATTTTAGTAACTCGTCTTCTTCGTGTAATCAACCCATTTTAAGTTACTCACCCCATGAACATCGTCTTCATCACATAATTGAAGCATCATTATCCCATGAATCTCGTCATCATCTCGGTGGTACAAAACCCCATATGAAATATTGTTAGTTTTAATCTTTATGTTTTAATTACTATAGTTTGAGACAAACTTAGATCAAGATAAAAGGGAAAATTCTATAAAAAAAAATATAAGGTTTAATTATGTTTATTTAAAAACTTCAAGAGGAAGTGTAATCAGTAAAAATAATATAAAGGGAGTGTATTTAGCAACACCCATTGCGAATGCTCTTATTATGATTGAAATATAATGTGTAGTTGAATAGGGAAAGCGCGTGAGACACACAGAGTCCGGGTAAAAGTACGGAAAGCGTAGAGTCTACGTAATACGTTTACTTTTATGATGTAATGAATCACCTCAATCCTCCATTTATAACTCCTCCATTTCATCACAACCACACACACACCCACCACCCGTTGACGCACCACCGCCCCACTCTCTCTCTCTAACCCTCACCGTCGATATGCAAGGCCTCCACAGCTACCACCACCGATCCAACGGTGGTTTCCGTCTCGAACTAACTCCAACCACCAACTCCCCACTCGCAATCGACGTCTCAGAATCAACCGAAATGAGGATCCAACGGCTCATAACCGAGAACCCGGTAATAATATTTAGCCGCTCAGGCTGTTGCATGTGCCACGTCATGAAAAAACTCTTTTCGTCACTAGGTGTTCACCCTACTGTTATTGAACTTGAAGAGGATGAGATCGAGGCGCTGTCGGCATCGCAGCAGGACGGTGGCGAGACGGTGGCTCCGGCGGTGTTTATCGGCGGAGCACGTGTCGGAGGATTAGAAGGTCTTGTTGGACTTCACTTAAGTGGTCTCCTTGTTCCAAAGCTTGTGGAAGTAGGTGTTCTCGTGTTGTAACAACCTTAAACCAAGGGTGTTATGGTAATTTTATTATTATTATTATTATTATTATAAATATATTTGTCTTCTTGTTTTGTTTTTTTTTTTTTAATTTTATTTTTATGGGGTTTTGCAATTCTTTTTTGTTTATGGACATTGCACTAAAATCGTTTGCTAATTGTATAAAACTACTATTACTATAAATGCAAATTATTAAGTTGGGTACAATTATGCATGCATAATGTACATGTTGTGAAAGCAGATGCTGTGTTGTGAACCGTTTGTTTGTCTTTTTGTCTTGAAGTTAACGATGCAATCTTGACCCTCCATTTTGCATGTTATGCAAATGGTTCCTTGACTACCTTGTCTCTCTCTCACACGCATATTCTTTTACTTTAATTTGCTTTAGAAAAATGGTGACATGTATGTAGTTCGATTAAATCTTAGTCTCGTAATGAAAACGATATTTTTATGTTCGAAATGAAAACGATATTCGAAGCAATCACATAAATTATACTTCCTATTTAATTTAATTATATATATATATATATATATATATATATATATATTAATATAACAATGTATGTATATAAGTAATCTAGCTAGGATCTTTGATTTCTAGGAACAAAAGGTGACTTTGTATTTATGAATTAATACAATATAACATGCTATACTGTTGGATATTTTAGTGTAATTGGATTGACTATTTGATCAATGTGTTCGTAATAATACATCATATAGGTATGGTGGTGCGGAGTGCACGCCTATTTGAATTTATTATGAACTTAGGGGCGAAGCCCCTAAGGAACGGGGGTCCGGGGGCAGCGCCCCTGGGAGCAGGCTCCAAGGGGCAGAGCCCCTGGCTTATTTCCATTAAAATTGCTATGGTAAAAATGTCTCAGAAAATTAATTTTCGGAAATAGAGGGACTAATTTTGGCAATGTTGAAACCCTTTGAAAACTGCATAAAAGGCAGTTTCTGGACTTGTTTTTTCATTACGAATTTTTCTCCTTGATCAAAACTCTCTGGTTCTTTAATCTCAATCAAAACATACAGAAAATTCTCAATCTCTGATTGTATCCGATTGAATATTCGATAGAACCGTCGAATTGATTCAATCTGAAAGCGATCACGTGCCTTCAGAGATTTCTGTTATCCGTTATTGTTCGTTTGTTACGGTTATTCCCCAACATATACGAAATCAAATAGGGTTATGGGTTTAATACACCATGTGACATTACATTTTGAGGTATGTTACAATCTTTTATTGGTGTCTGATGTGGGTCAGGATGTATGATTTCCAATTAGAGAGCGTATGATTCCTAAATACCAATCAAGTATATTGAAGTGTTGCCCCACCCCTTGTGGTGTGGTGGTAAAGGTGTTGGGGTTTCAAATGGGAGATTGGGAGTTCAAACCTCATAAGATGCAAAATAAGGTGTAAAAAAACGGGGGAGGAAATTAGCCGTTAAAAAAAAAAAAGTATATTGAAGTGTTGCATGGTTCCTAATTAATCCGTTAGGTCTGTCTAACATAGTAACGTTACGTTGGACATGGTTAATTGGTTAGTCTTGGTCTACGATTGGACAAATCAAAGAAAAATGTGATTTCACTAGATTTTGACACAAATAAAGATATTATTTGTAATTTATTATTACTAATTTGTGGTTTTTTTATGTGAGTTTGTAACGAATCAAAGCATGTAAAAAGCGTATCTAAGATGAATGATAGGTGTTCGTTTAAGTGTGTGAAACACCCTCACGTGTGCCGGATGTTGCGATTGAGGATGATAGGCATAATGTGGTGTTTTGATAGTGCACTATCAAACTGACCCAGCTTGGTTAAACAGTTCAACACTCAATATAAAAACCCCGGTTCTCACAAACCGATAAAAGAACAGAAGGAATTTATTTTATCATGATTAAAGGTCTTTATCATTTAATAACACGCATCTCCATCTTTTATAGTTGTTAGAGTTTATATGCTAGAGCCCCAATGACCTACTTGGGGCTCCGGTGACTGACAAGTACGAGCAAGTGATCACACCCATAACTTTAAAACTATCACTTAAAACTTAATTATATTATGGTTGTCTTGTGACTACAACGTTGGTCAACGCCAAGCAGATTCTACAGTTATTTAAATCTTGAACAAGAATTGATTAATCTGTTGATTATGTAAATCCTTTTTATATTATAAGTGAGAAAAGGATTAATCGATCGTAACAGCTCTATTTTTTAGTTGCCTTTTTTATACATTTGAAGTATTTGGAATCAACTCAACCACTCATCTTTTATGTTTCAACATCAAAATGAATTAACTATCATCCACGTACTTCTTGGGGAACTTACGACCTACCTACCTTAGCTAATCTAAGGTGACAGATTTTTAGGGGTGTTTGGTTGATTAAGTGCTGAATCATTAAGTTGGTTTTCTTAATGGTTAATTTTCTTGTCTCACATTGATAGGAGAGTCTCATTAAGGTTTAGCGTAGTTCAGTGCTTAAAGGTTCAGCGTAGTTCAGTGCTTAATGGTTCAGCAACATCCCAAACCTTAATGGTTCGACCTTAACCATTCCATTCAGAAGCTGAAACAAGCGCTTTGAATGCTGAATCATTCAGCACTGAATGATTCAAAGCCTCACTAAGAGGCTTACCAAACAGCCTCTAACTCTTTTTCTATATGTTTAGGACGCAGAGATCTATCAATATTATATTATTATTCCAATTTCTATTGTGTTAATTGGCCAAGGATATATAAGGGCCACCCCCAAGGGTGGCCCTGGCCCCCTCTGTTTTTTGGCGCATTAGTGGAAATTTACAATTTTCGTAGGTAAATTGAGTCCGGGTTGAGTCTGGCCCCCGCCGATTTGCCACTACCGATCAAAAAAAATTGAGTCCGGCCCCCTCCGATTCGAGAACCAAGCTTCGCTACTGATTTTGTTTGGTATAAAGTGATGTATTCTCATTAAAGTAAAAAATAAATTTACTTTAATAAGTCAAGTTTGCTGTTCTAAATAAAATTAAAATAAAAAATGTGTGTGCTTAAGTCGTAAACTCCAAGCATGTTACATAATGAGAACAACCTAACGTAAACATGTAACTTTGAAGACTTTTTAAACAATGTTATATGGGGTTGCTTCGCGGTATGGGTGTTCATTACTCAATTTGAAACTAACTAAACCGAAAGCTGATTCGAACTGAACCCAATTAAAACCTATCCGAATTACAAATTTGGTTTTGGTTGGGTTTAAAATGAAACGGAACTGTATTTTCGGTTTTTGAATTAATGACTTTGATTTAACCGAATAACCCACATTGTTTAGCGAGCCTGCCGATTTATTTTATGTCTATTTATAAAGTGCCGATGTCTATCATCAATAAACTGGAGGGTATCTTGAAATCTTTCCTTTGGGCCAGAGCTTCCAATGCCAGGAAAATGCATTGGGTTTCTTGGGATATTATTACCACCTCGAAAGCCGATGGTGGGTTGAGTATTTCCAAGTTGCTTGATGTTAATTCGGGTTTATTGATAAAGTGAGCGTGGAGGTTTTATAATATGAAAGACTCTATGTGGAGGAGATTCATCGAAGCTATTCATGGTGGGAAGTATATGTGGGCGTTTCTTCCTGATACGCAAACTTTTGGGGGCTGTTGGCACAACATTGTGTCAGCTTTAAACAAGTTGAAGCTTCAAAACAAAACTGTACAAAGCTGCATAAAAGCGAAGGTTGGAAACGCAGGTCTACTAGATTTTGGCTGGATCTTTGGTACGGTGATACTCTCCTCAAAGATAGATGGCCGGAGCTTTTTAAATTAAAAAAAAGAAAAGGGCTGCAGAATCTGTGACAGATTTCTTCTTTCCGAAAAGGGAATCAGGTTCGCCGATCAGTGGAGAAGAGGTCCTCAATCAGTGGTAGAGATTTTGGAGCAGCAGGAGTTGGTCGAAGTCATGGGTAAATTTGTTTACAAGTCTAGCGACGATACTTGGGTATGGGTGGTTAACAATGAGGAGGAGTTTTCGGTCTCATCTGTCAAGAAATGGATGCGTTTGGGCCGAGATGTCAAAAGGTATCAACTGATGGAGTGGGTTAAATGGGTGCCGTCCAAGGTGAGTTTGTGTATTTGGAGGGCGGAAATGAACCAGTTGCCTACAAGGGATAATTTAAGTCGAAGAGGAATCGGAGTCCCTAATGTTTCTTGTCCGCTCTGTTTCGAAGTTGATGAATCTGTCCAACATGTTTTTACAGGGTGCCGTTTTGCAAAGGAAATCTGGGTTGCAGTGGGTTCCTGGTGCAAGTTCGGTCCATTGTTTGCTTTTGAATTTAAGGATTTACTTATGCTAGTCGATAATAGGGCTAGTGGTGATAGAGGCAAACATATTCTAAACGGCATTTTATTGGTCTCTATTTGGGCTATGTGGCAAGCAAGGAATCGAAAGGTATTCGAAGACAAAGAGCCGAAGGTTCAGGAGGTGTTAGCTACCATTAAGTCTTTGTCGTATTTATGGTTTAAAAGTCGGTCGAGGTTTTCGTCTCCTCAATGGAGGGATTGGGCTAGATATCCCTTGTACATATTGTAATGTTTTTGGTGTTGGCCGCAGTTCTTGTTTTGAGGCCGTGCCAGATTTAATGAAAGTTGTTTTTCAAAAAAAAAAAAAAAAAAGTCCAGCCCTTTGTAGCAGCCTAGTATGCAGTGCAGGTTGTGACAGCCCAATAAGCAATACATTCTGAAGCAGCCCAATAGTTAGCCCTCTTCCAAAATCCAAAGTATTTAAGTATTCGAGTTATAGGGATATTAAGTTTGTAAGGCAATTTCCATTTTTCCTATTTTTCTGTTGAAATTTATATCCCTTTTGTTTTCTTTTGCTTTCCTTGCAACACTTTATTTGTTTTGAGTAGCTATTTAGGTTTTCTTAAGTATGAAAGCTTAAATGGAAGTTATTACATTTTATCATGAAGGCTCAAATGATTATTCAAAGCCTGCATTCCTTTGTGTTCTTCTCTTTCCCAAACTGTTAAATTGAAACGAATTTTGAAGTTTATATATATTTTTTTTTATGATGAGTTGACAACGAATTGAATTCTAGTTTCGAATTCTTATTTCAATGTTAGGCTAAGTGTTATCGACAAGGTGAAGGTTGCTAAGGCCTGCACAATGGCAACTCCGCCACACAACGCAAGGGCGCATGCGTGAGGGCAAGGTTAAGGTTAAATTATTTAATTTTAAGTTAATAATTAATTTACATACACAAGATACAAGTATTGGTGATTAATAGGAGTAATGATTAACATAATTAGGTTAGTTTGTCATTAAAAAAAATCATTTAGCTCCAACTCATCTTTTTTTGATTTTTTTTTATTAAATGTAGTAGTTTAGAAAAATTAGTGTCAGCTTAACATGAGGAATTTAAAAAACAAGTAGTAAAAATCTGGGATAATTACAATTAAAGCCAACATTATTTTTTTTAACTGCTAATGTACCCTTACTATATTTTACAACAAATACACTTTTGCCTATATTTGAACCTAGGACCTCCTCCTTAAGAGGCGTAAGTCAACGCCAAGTAGGGATGGCAAAAAAAAATGGAGCCCGACTGCAATACCTGAAACCCGATGAGTATGAGCCGGGTTTGGGATTAGTTTTAAAAAATTTTACGGATTTAGGTCGGGTATGATATTAGGTGATAAGTTTTCGTGAGTTTTTTTTTAATAGATTCATTATGTGAAATAATAATTTTTTTCCTTTTGAAATATGTATTTGAGAATATTATTTATATTTGTATGTCGGGAAGTATATACATGAAAATATTTAAAAATTTATAAAGTTATTATTTATTTATAATAAAATTGATACAAAAGATACATATCATTTCCTTCCAACCCATTACCATAGTCCATATCTTTACCGCTTCGTTCCCGAGTTTACTTGATGAGGGAAAATAAATGAAAAGAACTGGAGGAAAGGAAAAGAAACGATGCGTATCATTTCCTTCAATTTCCTTCTAAATCATAAGGAAAACTAAACTAAACTAAAGGGATTTGACATATTTTTCCTTTCATTTCCTTTTTTTCATTTATTAAGTGAAACTCGAGAACACAACATATTTTGTTTTCATTTCTTTTCCTTTCTTAAATGAAACTCGGGAGCACAAGAAAGTTTTCATTTCCTTTAAAATACCTTTTTTCTTGTTATGAACTTTGTACACAGTCAATACCATTATAGTGTAGTGGTAGAGACATTGGTAGTTAATGATAGAAGACCCGAGGATCCTAGGTTCAATTCTTGAGGTAGACGAGTTTTACCGTTAATTTTATCGTCATGCCTACGGGCAGGCGGGCTACCGGGTTTTCCCCGAAATTGGTGTTTGACAATTCGGGTACTTTTCGGAGGACTTGAATATGTCGAAAGTAGGGTTGTTCATGAGCTGAGCCGATCCGAGCGGCTCATTTACTATCGAGTCGAAAACCGAATGAGCATTCTTCGAGCACAAAAAATTTCGAGCGAAAATCGAGCGGAGAGTAATTTGGACGATCATAAAATTAGGATGTTTCATTCGATGTTTTCATTGTTGAATGACAACTAAGGTCTAACTGTCTGATGATAACACTAATATTAAGATCCAAGTTTCTGGGGATGAGGCTTAGATTGAGGTTGGTGAGACGATGAGCATATGACAAAGAACAGTTTTTGCATTGTGACGTGGAGTGATATCAAGTGTTAATTTTTTTATTGAATTAAGTGGGCTAGACGGCTAGTTATATTTTGTTTACATATACTGAGTCAAATCTAATAGAATGTTATATATAAAACCATAAATTTATCTGTAAATCGTGTGTATATTTATAATTAAATATATAATAAATAAATAAAAATTATTCGAGCTGAACCAAGCCAAGCCGAGCGTACATTTGCTCATGCTTGGCTCATTTACAAACCGAACCGAGACGATCGACTCATTTACAACCAGACAGAAAATCAAGCAGACATTTTTCTAGTATTTTCCAAACGAGTGACGTGCAATTAAACAACCTGATCGAAAGGGTGCCCAAAAATACCCGGATTTAATTTGGAGTATCCAGTTTCCCACTTTCCCCCCAATTTGTAAAACCCCCAAACTGCATTCACTAAAAACCCTTCCTCCCAAACGGTTGCAGGATTCCTCCTTCGACCGCCAGTATAATCTCTGTGCTTTCATTAGGTCGTCTCTCAACTTACTTTTATTCCAAAATTTTGTTTTCATAAACTTGAAAAATGTTAATCATACTATTATTTCTTTTAGTAATTCAGACTTTCTAAACATATATTTTTTTCAACATTCAGTTGTCAGTCACTCAACCGCTAGGTTTAATATGGATATGGACCCCGATGATGTTTTCCGAGACGATGAAGACGATCCTGATAATGATCTTCTTCAGGTTTTCATTAGCAACTTCATTTTTATTATTATTATTATTATTATTATTATTATTATTATTATTATTATTATTATTATTATTATTATGAAGTTGATTATTTGTATTATATTGGTGACCAGGAAAGACAGTCAAGCAAAGAGTTAGTGGTGTTCTTAGTGGATGCTTCTCCTAAAATGTTCAACACCACTTGTCCTTCTGGGGTTTGCTTACATCTTTTTACATGTTTTTTATTTATTTATTTATTTTTAACAGTTACCATGCCTCTTCATTGTTCTAGTGGCTAAAACTGTTTAATTAAGTTAGGAACTGTCATGCCTTTTAATTTTTTATGTGATTAGAGTAAGGATGAGGGATGTCCTTTATGTTCCCCCTAGTTGAATGTTTGACTTTACAAGTAGTTTTATTATGTAAGCATTTGACTATTCACCAAATAGCTAGCAACGCTTCAAACAACGACAACAACAACAACCTTACCCAGTAAATCCCACAATTAGCAAAGCTAAGAGTAGGGTCTGGGGAGGGTGAGATGTAGGCAAACCTTTCCCCTATCCTTACGGATAGAGAGGCTGCTTCCAGAGAGACCCTCGGCTCCACAATACACAATCTATAAGCTAGCAACGCTTCACTAGTTCCAAATAAGTTTATTTTGTTTATATAACTCCGTATAACGGGCAGTTTGTGATAATGATAACGGATAAGTATGTGGTTCTGGATTGAGAAGTTCTAAATGTGGCACCTTTCATGTTCTATAGGTTCGGATATCTATCTAGTATTCACACCTTAGTTTCAAATGATATTAGATTTTTTATTTATAATTACATTGGACGGATGATTTTGTGACATCCATTAGTGATTTAGTAGGGATAACAATTTTCAGCCTTTAGATTTGTGTGCTCTTAAAGATTATTTCGCCATTTAAGTTTCTAAGAAAATCAGTGTTTTTGTTGGTGACAATGTTCTACAGGAAGATCAAGAGAACACATCTCATTTTCATGTTGCTGTCAGTTGCATTGCACAGTCTTTAAAGGTTCAGATCATCAACAGGCCATATGATGAAATTGCAATATGCTTCTTCAATACTGTAAGCACACGCCTCACGTGAACTTAGATAACGAGTGGATATATTTTCTTAACACTTTGCATATAGTTTTTTAAATTTCCTGAGTCATATTGTTCTTAAGTCTTAACTGCCAAGCGTTGAATGGAACTGAATTGTCTATTTTGATTCAAAAAAATAATAGTTATAAGATTGTGTTGAGCATTAAATATTTCAATGGTTGTGATAAAAGTCTTCTTTAATTTCAGTTTCTTACGCTTCCGCTGTTTATAATTCTCCATTTTTTAAAGAAGTCATGGCATGGATTAATACGAATATAACTTGAATCAATCGTGTTTACTCATCAATAATTTTTTTTTGCTCCAACTTCTTTATTTGATCTTTACCAACTGAGGTAATTAGCGTTTTATGTATGTCAATGGGTATTATTGGCAGAGAGAGAAGAAAAATCTACAAGATCTCAATGGCGTTTATGTATTTAATGTTGCTGAGAGAGAATATCTGGACAGCCTTACAGCACGGTTTATAAAAGAATTTGATTGTGTAGAAGGTATGCTTGTGTTGTAGATCGTAATCTTATTAAGTTCAGATGATCATGCTTTAGGATTCCAAAGTCTTCTATATAATTTGTTTGGTAGTTTATATATATTACTAGGCTTTTGTGCATTTTACTTGGATTTTGTTGGACATGATCAAATTGTACTGTTTTAAAAGCAGAATCTGGACAATGGTCAACTATATTGTATACCATAATAATGGATTTAGAGTGGTTAAAGCTTTTGCATTCAGTCACTTTTATGCAGTTATGCAAATCACTTATGCTAAGTCTTACAAATTGCTACCTTCCCTAAGACATAAAATACTGTATTTCAGGGGTGTTTGGATTTGTGTTTTAAAACTGAAGAAATAATCGGTTTTTAATCTTTCGATAACAAATCCTGCTTTGATTATTTGACTTGGGGGTCTGATATTCAGTATTGGATAATCATTTTTGCACTAGCTGCAAAAATACTGACTATCAAAGGGTAAAATAGATTTATATCATTACCCCTTTGGCTTTTCTTGTTTACATTATGTCTGTTATATTATATGTATGCAGAATCCTTCAGTAAAGTTATTGGGAGTGAGTATGGCATTGTTCCTGGATCTAGGGATAATTCTTTGTACAATGCAATCTGGGTTGCACAAGCACTACTGCGTAAAGGGTATGTTTTTTAATGTTTTTACTCCGACAATACGAGCTTCCACTTTATATAATTACAATTTGATGAATTCTACAGATCTGCCAAAACAGCTGATAAACGCATCTTGCTGCTTACAAATGAAGATGACCCTTTTGGAAGTATAAAAGGAGTGACAAAACTAGACATGACTAGAACCACATTGCAGCGGGCTAAGGTGATAGTTAACTAATGAAAAAGTTTTAGTTAAGGCAGTTATCAAAAAATGAAAATATGATAATAACCTGAGTTTTGTTTACATACAAGATTCTTATATTCAACTGTTGCAGGATGCACAAGACCTTGGAATAGCAATTGAACTTCTTCCTTTAAGTAGGCCAAATGAAGAATTTAACGTCTCACTTTTTTATGCTGTATGTTGACTTTATGAATTTATGTTTACATCATAGATTTATGGTTATGTAAATACCAATATACCATTGCATCAATCTTAAATATATCAGGATTTGATTGGATTAGATGGTGACGAGCTTGCTCAGTTCATGCCGTTGGCTGGAGAAAGGTATGCACTGTTTTAAGTTATTTAGTTTCATCTGACCTTGTTTTCTTTGTGAACATACGAAATATAAAAGCAGAAAAGTACAAACATAGATTTATCTGACCTTGACAAGTGAAGGTTGTATTATAACAAAGAAAACAATGAATAAGAATTATCACTTATCCATAGTTGCATTCTATAATAATTCTTCATGATTTTTTAGACTAAATCTTTATGAGAAAAGTGTTTATTAAATTTCAGGTTTGAAGACATGAATAAACAATTAAGAAAACGAATGTTCAAGAAGCGCAGAGTTCGTAGGATTAGTTTTATCATTGCAGGTGGATTATCTATTGAACTGAATACATATGCTCTCATTCGTCCCAGTGTTCCAGGTCAGCAAAGTGCCTTCATTTTTCTTCAACAAAAAAAAATACAAAATGGAAATTAGGGGCCTTGAGGACTGATTTTTTTTTTTTTGTTTTGTTTTGTTATTGTTGTTTTAGGGAAATTTACATGGCTCGATTCTGTCACTAATCTTCCTCTAAAGGTAATTAAATGGCTGCTTTCTCTTATTTGATTCTTGAAGTCATTTTGATTTTGGTTAACTCACAAAATCTGTTATTCTGTTTGTAACTTTGCATAAAATAACAACAGTTTCACAAAACTAGTTGGTAGTTTTGCAAAACTAGGCACCAAACCACATGGTCCACATCTATTACTAGTAATTCTTTTTGAACAATTTTTTTTCTTAGGGGGTGTATCCCACTATCCCCTTTCTTTCTCATGTGATAGATCCACCCATGGGAACCGCATTTTGCAGGCTGAAAGATCACTCATTTGTGCCGACACGGGAGCAATTGTGAACGAATCTATAAAGCGTTTTCAAACTTACAAGAAGTAAGTTACAATTTCTATGATTTTTTTTAACTTTAGAGCAAGTTCAACACGTTGGTTGGGGATTTGTAGCAATTTGTGTATCAATGCCTAGGTTCTGATGTAATGATCTTGGTTTTAAAATGCGTGATGCGCTCCGATGCGTTTTGGTCCAAAAACCCGATGCGCGATGCGAAATGCGTGATGCGCGCGCATCATGTATTTAATGCGGTTGTTATTAAAAATACTAAAAAAATAATTATACATAATAATATATCTTTTTTTATGCTTTACAGCTGCATGAAAATAAAAAAACCCCTTCATTTTTCGTGTTGCACGCATCATAACGCATATTGCGCATCACCGCATCACCAGCGCATCACCGCATCACCAGTGCATTACGTAATCTGCTCGCATCGCTCCACCTGATGCGCAATATTCATCGCAACGGTCGCATCACGCATCATGCGCGCATTTTAAAACCAAGGTAATGATCTTAACTGACTATGCCATATACTTATGTAGTAAGGACATCACGTTTACCACAGAAGAGCTGTCAGAAATCAAGAGAGTATCAACAGGAAATCTACGGCTTTTAGGGTTCAAGCCGCTAAGTTGCTTGAAGGATTATCACAACTTGAAGCCATCACTATTTGTCTGCCCTAGTGATGAGGTTGTTTTCTCATCTAAAATTATATATTAATCAAATAGATGTTAAACTCTGTTGTTATTAATTTGCTGGATATTTTGCATGTTGTGTAGATAATATAGAATGCACAAAAAAAGCATTTGATTGATGTATTAACCAGAACACACATTGAGAGTATCCGTGCTGTTTTCATGTATCATGAACTTAATGAGCTGCGCATACTTGATTCATTAACATTCTAGCAAATACCAAAAACCAATTCACTCTGTTCATGTGGCTGTTAATAAGAGTTTGATCAATAAACTCTTTGAAAAATAAAAAAAAAACATGTAAGGTAAGAAACTACGTGTGAATTCTATGTATTGCATGTTTTGAATTTCTTTGATGGTAAGAAGAAATTGTGATGAGATGGCATTTTTTTAACAACCATGATACATTTAAATGATACCTAATTACTGCTTGCTAATACGACAAAAATAATCAGCCTTAATTCCTTATGCAAGTACTTTTTATGTTTTTGCAGGAAGTCATGGGAAGCACATGCACTTTCATTGCTCTTCACAGATCTATGATACGCCTCAAACGGTTAGTATTTGAAATTAGTATGTTATTATCTCAAGAAATATTCTGTAATTGATTCCCCTAATTAGGTACGCCTGATAAATGTCTTACAGTTGATATATGTATTTTTTTTAGGATTTTGGCAAAGTCTTTTATATACTTTGTGATTTCAGTTTTGCAGTTGCATTTTACGGGAGTTCATCACGACCTCAGTTGGTTGCTCTAGTTGCACAAGTAAGATATCGTCAAATTCATTATTCATGGGTCAAATATCTTACGGGTTTTGATGGGTTGATCTGTTGGACATAAAACACCTTTTTACTTACTTTTTTTTTCATTATTTGTCATGATGAAAAAGGATAAACACAATAAACGTATTTTTATTCTTTTCCTTTTGAACAGAAAGATCATCATTTCATATTGTGTGATTCACAACAACATGAATAGGAGAGTGCATTTATGTTGGAAATTAAATCTTTTGTGCTCACAATAGCATAAAAGTTGCTCCTGCTTTTTTTTATTTTTTTTATTTATTTATCTGATCTTTTCTATTTCAAAATTTGTGGTTTAATTGAACGTATACTATATGCGAATTGATTATTTAACTTATGTTTTTCTTGATTCTCACCCAACATGCTCTGCTTTATTCTTCATTTTGTTCTCTCATGATTTTCAATTTATCCTTTAAAGCACAGGAGGAAATCATAGATGGCGGTGGTCAGATTGAGCCACCAGGAATGCACATGATATATCTTCCATATTCTGATGACATAAGACCCATTGAAGAGGCAAGAAACAATTTTTGGTTTATTGTGATAATGTTTGTGCTTTATCGCGTTTTCAGCTTTCCAACTTTTTTAACTGTAAATATGACTGCAATTTACTTTTTGGATATGAATTATAAAAAATATAGGGAACAACATAAGCATGTTATTTTAAAGTGAGTACATTAGTTATCATTCAAATCATCATCTTAGGTTGAATGTTATTAATGGTGTCTTTTTTACTTATGGCAGCTTCACGCAGATACTAGCGGCGTGCCTTTGGCCACTGATGATCAAATCCAAAAGGCTGCTGCTTTGGTCAAACGTGTCGACTTAAAAGATTTCTCTGTCTGCCAATTCTCCAATCCTGGTAACCCCTTTGGTTTAGATTATATAGTTAAACAATTTAAGCAAAAATTAATATTTTAGACATGTTAGCTTCAGGTTGCATTTTATATATATTATATAATAAAAACTTAAATGTAACTGAAACAATTGGTGCAGCACTGCAGAGCCATTATGCACTAGTACAAGCTATGGCCCTTGATGAAGACGAGATGCCCGAAATTGTTGATGAAACTCTTCCAGATGAAGAAGGCATGGCTAGGTAATATCTAAACGTGCACATGTACGCATACCTAAACGTGCACATGCTTATAGGATTAGCTGTGTGATTGCAGGCCAGGGATTGCTAAAGCATTGGAAGAGTTCAAGATTTGTGTGTATGGAGAAAACTATGAAGAAGAAGATGAAAAGGCAAGTAATGCTGGCAAGAAAAGGAAACAATTTACTGAAGAAGCGATTAACAAGGGTGCATATTATGATTGGGGCAAACTTGCTGACGACGGAAAGGTGCTGTATTTGTTTCAAGGCCATTTTAAACATTGTACAAATAGAAGTATATTTGTTCTTAAATTGTACTATTTTATGATGCAGTTGAAGGATTTGACTGTACAAGAGCTGAAGTACTATCTAACAGCCAACAAGCTTACTGTTGCTGGGAAAAAAGAAGTTTTGATTAATAGGATCTTAACCCACATGGGTAAATGACATGTCTTCTCATGTAACAAGTTTTATCCTTAACTGTGTTTTTTTGTGCGCGGACGAAGCTGATTGTTACGATTTGTGTAAAGTACAGACTGATGACTTTTGTTATATCGAACTTATGTTTTGTCCGATTTGTCGTGACTTGTAGGATTGACAGTTCAAGAATAGGAAAAAGTTTTTAGTATCTTGCATGACATTGTGGTAATAACATATTTGAAATGCTTACTTTTTGGAAACCTTTATATATGTCTTTATTAAAGAATCATTATGGACCACGATAACTATATAATTAAAATGGCTATAGGGAAAGCTTTTGAAGCTAAAATATAAAATGATTTCTAGTGATATATATAAAGTTTGATTACTATTTTTGTAATTGTTTTACTATGAAATTTCCATTATCATTTTAGTGATATGTTTTTCTTCACACTTATCTATTAATTCTATTTAACTTGAAAAAGTAATCACTAAATACATATTAAATAGTAGCAAGTTTATCCATCCATAATGATGGAGTGACTTTTGTTTCACCTATATGATTAAAGGTTCAATCTCCACTTCCATCATTTATGGTTTGGTATCTGGGTGAAGATCGAATACGGGTGGCGCCGGTTCGAATCTGACGGGCGGCGAGGTTTTACCGAGTTCTATAACACTGTCGTGCCTTCGGGCGGGTGGGACTCGGGTTTCCGCGCATCGGGAGAAGGCGGGGGCTGCTGGAGGTCGAGTAGTCGATTCTTGGGTATGACGCCCCGCAAGGGTGGTTGCCACACAGTTGTTCGCCGATAAAAAAAAAGTAGCAAGTTTCACAGGTTTATTAACTTTTTAAAGCTTAACAGTTAACATTTTATAAAAACTTTATAAATCGTTAGCTTTTTTTTTTTTAATTAATGTAGGTGCACTTGATCCAACGTACTCAATGAGGTAATGTATGTGGACACAGGCATCATGTTGATTGGTGGGTCAAGTGTAACCTTCCATATAGTAACGTTGGCATTAAATGCTTTCTATTAACTTTAATTAATTCTTTTTCAACAGCCAACAAAAACTCCGATTCCTCATGTAAACCTAATAGTAAAAGGTCATCTACGTTTGAAAATGCAGACGACGTTGGTGACCCGGCTCGTCACTATTCAAAATGAAACTCACCGTCCGAATCCCCACTATGATAAAACCACTTGCTCAACCCAAAGCAATTTTGCTCCAGGTGAAACTCAAACCAATGTGAAAAATCTTTAGGCTGCCATTGCACCATAAGGTTATCGGCGGTCATATAATAATGCATCTGCTCATGAAAAAGAGAATTTGTGTAAATCTAGACAAAGGTCTTCATTTATATTGGATGCCTGACTCATAACTCACTATCATTGTGATCTTATATGAACGGTAAAGTTGTTTTTGGTGGTTAGGATTTGAAGTTGCAACAAAGAAAAATATGAGAAGACAAAATATAGAATCATGTTGGAGGAAGTGGGACGCGTAGGAACACCATTCCCTCTCTATTATTTTTTCTATACAATCACAATATTTAATCGAGAGCTATATACTAACATATTAAATATAGAACTGATTTGCTCTCTATTATATATTTTTGAGATAAGAAGTAAAATATATAACCTAATGTCGATGTTAAATGATTAAAATCATTATTGTTTCTCTTAAACTTGAAGATGGAGAGAATTAACTGAAGAAACTATTGTGAATGCTCCCACAAAGTGACAAGAATAATAAAATAATTCGGTAAAGATGAAGAGTCAGATGTGAATTAAAGTTAGAAAAATATGTTTTAGTTAAATTAGTGAGATGAAGAGCATTCTCATCCGAGTCTCTAATTCCATTTATAAATTCAACTAAACCATATTTTTCTTTAAATTTGTTTGATTTTAAAAATCTGTCACATCTTGTTCGTCTTTATTAACTGGGTTAAGTGTGAGGTCAGATGGAGGCACTGAGTTCAAACCACACTTACGGTAAGAATAATGAAGAAACTTTCTCAGACAATGGAGTTCGGTCCCCAGTCTCTATGTCCATATGTGGAGAGGAGACTGATGCAGAGTTTCCTTCGTGAAATGTAATGAAATTGCAATTGAAATTTGCACGGAAACTATAATTTGATTTAAAATTTAACTATGCTCCTTTCACAAAATTGAATGAAACTTGATGGACATTTAATATAGATTTTCATGTTGTTCAATTACAATACATTATCTAATTGAAAAAAATAGAATATACATTTCAGTTCCATTCAGATTTCTTTCTTTAAAACAAATATTACATGAGATTCATAGAATTATGAGAGGCCTCACTAATTCGTACTTGAAATTGGCGTAAGCCGTATCAAACACGGATCATATATCTTTTTTTATGCAAATGTGCTGCGACTTGATCTGTAGCCCTTCTAAAAAAGTTAACTACATCATGAGAGTTTAATTTAACGGAATGCATGTTGATATTTATTTTGGGAATTGAAATTAAATAATCTTAAATTTGTCGGGTTGAAAGACAATAATCCCAATTAAACATTGAAATCTAACAGGCTTAACTTGTCTTGATTTTTATTTCACTGGACCAAAACTAACTGTGGTTAACCCAGTTAGTTTTCTAGTTATGTGGCCAAAACTAGATTCCAATTTTTAAATTGGAATTATTGTCTTTCAAACCGACAAAATTTAGATTATTTAATTTCAATTCGCCTGTTTTTTTAACCATTTAAATTTTAGTGACAAGCTAACAGTTTCCTCTTTGCCTTTCATTTCTGCAATGAATTTCTTTCAATCCGTCTTCTCCGACGATCCGGATCCTTCTACTCCATCACAACCCGATTCACAAAATCCTCAAAACCCTAACCCTAACCCTAGCATCCCATCCATCTCTTCAGCATGGACCTTCGGCACCACCTTAATCCAAACCCTAGCCTCCAAATCCGACTCCGTCATCCAAACCTACCGTCATGACCTCCATGAATTCACCTCCGCCATCAAACAAGAAACCGCCGTCATCCGTCAAGCCGCCGTCAAAGCCGTCAACGACCTTCCGGCTTCCCTCGAAGCCGGCGCCGGCTTCGCTCACGACTCGCTCGAATCCGTCGGCCAAGCCATCGAAGATCTCGGTACCACCGTCACTGATATCATCGCTCCTGATTATTATTATTATTCCGATACCGATACTAATATTATTAATAATAGTGTTGGTAATAGAGAGTTAGGGTTTACAAAGCCTTATAGTAGACTAGATGCACAGGTTCGAATGATAGGTAGTGATATGAATACTTATTTAAAGGAGGTTGAGGATGTGATGGAGTATGATGAATGGAGGTTAGGGTTTAGGTTTGATGAGAAGGTAGGTGAGATTGAGGATATTATGAATGAGAATGATGGGGTGGTTAGGGAGATTTATAAGGAGATTGTTCCTGAAAGAGTCGATGAGGAGACGTTTTGGGTTCGGTATTTTTATAGGGTTTATAAGGTTAAGAAGGCGGAGGAGGCTCGGGTTGAGCTTGTGAAGAGGGCGATTGCGGGGGAGGGTGATGAGGAGTTGAGTTGGGATGTAGATGAAGATGATTATGAAGAGGACGTGGAGGCGGTTGAAAAGATTGAAGAGGAAGCGAAGATATCGGAAGATGATGATGTGGAAAAAGGTGTTTCGGGAACTAAGAATGAGGAGCGGAATGAAGTAGAGGTTGATAAGTTGGAAGGGAAATTAGATGTGAAAACAGCGTTAGAAGTTAAGACGGATAGAGATAGTGATATATCGATTGTTTCTAGTCAGCCCTCGCCTGATGAAGATGGGTGGGATGAGATTGAAGATATAGGGAGCAGTGACGAGAATAAGGATAAGATCGTCTCTCATGGCAGCCATGGGAGCGCTGATAGAGCAGAGTTGCGAAAACGATTGACTGTTGCTGAGGACGAGGAAGATCTTACGTGGGACATTGAAGATGACGACGACGACGATGATGAGACTGTTAAAGAATAAAAGTCTGTTTATCAAATTTGATTGATCAATATGAGCCCTTATTCAGGGTAATTCATCTGGTAAGTACCTGGACATGTTATTTGCTCGTTGATATGTACATAATGTCGCTGTATCTTATGAATCATAAGTTGATATGCATAGCACACAGATTAATTTGTTTGATGAAATTATTGTGACATGTTATATATAGCATACAAATATACAATTGCATTCTTATGAATCATAAGTTGATATGCATAGCACACAGATTAATTTGTTTGAAGAAATTATTGTGACATGTTATATATGGCATACAAATATACAATTGCATTCTTATGAATTATAAGTTGATATGCATAGCACACAGATTAATTTGTTTGAAGAAATTATTGTGACATGTTATATATAGCATACAAATATACAATTGCGTTCGCAGGTTTTTTGAACATCTGGGAATCAAGAGTTTATAAAGTAAATGTTACAAATGTTGATTACATACATAACATATTAGGATGTAGCTAAGTGTGGCTAAAACAGTACACAATAAAACTATGTATCTTTTATTACCGTCTTTGATTAAAGTTGCCCAGGCCCGGGCTGCACAACAGGAACTCTTGGAGGTTTAGGCACGCCCGCCAGTTCGGGAGGCCTGGTTGAACCATTGAACTGTGCTGGATAGAAGGCCTATGTTGGTTTGGAGGAGCGGGTGGTTCGGCCACGCCAAACGGGCTGTGAGGACCTCCTAAGTTAACTAGATGATCATCAATGGGGCCTGGAGGACCAGGTGGGTTAGGCATTCCAAATGGACTGTGCAGACCGCCTAAATGTCTAAGACGATCATCCATCTTGCCAGGATAACCGGATGGATTAGACCGCCCAAATGGACTGTGAGGACCTCCAAGACGATCGTGCATTCGGCCTGGAGGACCCGGTTCAAATGGACTGTGGGGACCTCCTAATTGTGTGAGACGATCATCCACTGGGCTTGGAGGTGGAGCCAATAAAGGAGTCCTTGGTCTTCGTTCGCGGCTCAAGCGGTCTCGAAAGAGCCAACCGCAACATAACAAGCTAACGCTGTAACATGAATGACAACAAACGTAAAACAATAAAGTAAATTTATGCATGAGTGTATAACTGTATATTTCCTGGAAATATCTTACAAATTTTTCATGTTTAAATAAGAGATTATTCTATAGTAACCGAGATATTTTGGTGTTAAAATTTGTTTCAATAAATTTTTTTTACTATTGTTTCAATCTTGTAAAAAAAGTTTTTAATATATTTTTTCATATATGAAAGTTGATTATCGTTTGGTGATTTTATTTCAAGCTGGACCTAAAACAGGATGTAGTTGTGAGGCAAACAAAATGTTACTAAATACTAATCAAATTATATAATTGTTTAGTTTAAATAAAAAATAGGCATTAGATGGTAATCAGGGTCCAACTTTTTTTTTTTTTTTTTTTAACGATCAACTAAAGTATTGCCGGGTACTCTGTACGCGGCCTCCAATGGCTGAAAGGAGCCCCAGACGGCCTCTAGTCCGTACGAACAGAGCCCTTCGGCCCACCCGTCTCCTGTTCCAGGGAAAACCCAGCCCACAAACCTGCCCGAAGGCACGACGGTAGTGAACCGGTAAAACCTGGAGGGATCAGGAGTCGAACCCATGACCGTAAGGGTCAAGGGTCTCTCCATCACTTCCCAACCACCTACCCCACCACAAGGGTGGGGGTATCCATCACATGCCTCCCGTGGGAATCGAACCCGGCTCCCCCAAAGAGAGAACCGGCCCTTTTACCACTAGGCCACATGATCAGGATTCAGGGTCCAACTTCATTAGTCTTTTTTACAGTATAGGGATGGACAATATTGAAACTTGAATGGTTTTTGTTGTAAACAAGAAAAGTACAGTGAGACTCTGTAACAGATATTAAAACTAGCATTAGTAATTCATGATTTTATACCTTAAATCAATCTAATTTTACATATTCTACTTATCTTATGTATAAAACCAAAAATGAATAATTTTATTGTAAATAACAGTCGCAAAAACTTGTAGTCTTTATATCATTTTGTTATAGGTAAATGTTGTAGCAAATCTTTTAATCAATGGTTAAGTTTACACACTCTCATTGTGGCGATCTTCTATATTAAATCTTGAAGAGATTTATAGCTCGTGTTTTTGTAAATTATCTTTTGTATAAAGCTATATTGAGTTAAAATAACACACCAGCATATAAGTGTGTTCGTTACAAAATAAAGAGTCATGAAAGCAATAATAAACAATTATATAGTTTGGCATTTACATAACTGTTCTAATTAGCCAGACAGAAAAAAAGAGAGAACGGTTTGGCATTTACATAATTGTCCTATTGAGAAGATTTAAGCGCCGCTTGTCGTTATTTTCACTTCTAAATGGGTTATGACACCTAAAACATGCTCAATTTATTAGATTAAACATAGGTGCCCCAACCCCCACCTCAGTAGTGTAATTTTTCCATTTTCGTCTGAAACTTGTGTATATATTAAGTCCGGCCTCACCGTTAAAAAAAAAAAACATTTGGGTCTCGTGACTTTCGGCCTCACCATCTAAAAGTTTAAACTCCACCACCGGTTTTAATCTCTCTTTTTTCTTTTAAGGGACTGTTTGGTTGATTAAGTGCTGAATCATTAATATGTCTGAATAGTTAAAAGGCTCTGAATGATTAAGCTCTTAATCATTCCATTCAAAGCCTTTTTTAGATTGAAACAAACAGTCTGAATGCTAAACCATTCAAAGCTGAATGATTCAGAGCCTAATTAAAAGGCTACCAAACAGGCCCTAAAAGCAGAACTGAAGGAAAGCGAAACAACTAACCAAGAAGACATGGCGTTGCAAAAGGTAGCAAAAAAACCTCCTGTGGGGGCATAAGTGTCTATTTGATTTCCAGACCACATCTTGTCACCATCTCTTTCAGACTTATTACATTTTTATACTTAAAGCGGCAACTTTTGTTTTCATTCACAACCCCTATTTATACTTATCTTCTATTTCCAGCCCAATAACCCTACTTACCAAACTACAAACTCATATATATAATAATATAGCCTTACACTTGATGGGCCCATCTTTTGGGCCACTATGTAGGCTACTAGCAGACATTGACCAAGATTGATGATGGATTAAATTAAACAAACAAAAATGTTTTCAATAATAATAATAATTATAGTTTATTATAAATTTAAAGTAGGCCACCTGAGTAACATTTACATTGCTTTGCTTTGCTTTGGGACTAATAGGATCTTCTCATCATATTCCAAAAAAAAAAAAAAAACAATAAAAACAATGAAAAGTAACAAAACGCTTTACCTCATCTCTTCCTTTTGTAACTTAAAAAAAATTGTTTTGAATAAATAGCATTTGCAGCTTTTTTACTTGTGTTTCATTCAATTCTCCCTGGACCGACCCGAAATCTTGCTCTTTGATGACTTGGAAGTAGAATCACTGTGTTTCTTTCTCAATGGGCCTGGCTCCAACGGGCCGGACCAAGTCTGGATAGGTGCTTTACCATATGAAAAGTTTGTGCTGAATGGCACATCTGGTGGGTCAAAAGATGGATCCATGTGCATGTGGTTTGAGGAACTTAATGTGTACCCGAGTGTCCCGTCTTGATGAGGTGGAGGAAATTTCTCACTCTTGCTCTTTGCATTTGCATGTGTGATCAATCGCCGCCTCTGCCAAAAGAATCAGGAAAACGGGTCAAAAGTTGCCAAAAGCCTAATCATAACCATAATCAACACATTCCACACTTATTAATAAATAAAGTTAACCCAGCCCGTACAAAAAACAATCAGTTTCACCCCCAAACCTATTTTGACCCGTTACAAGACCCGTCTAACCTGTCACCTTTAATATAAGTGTAACATCCGGCCAATTCCCAAGAGATAAGTTAGCCCCATGACCCATATATGAATTATTAAACTATTAATAGAAGACTAAAGTTGGTCAACATACATCAACGCTCGTTTGCAGTTCAGCATTGGCTTCAGGCGCAGCGCTTGCCCTTGCAGATCTTTCACGTGTGCGTGCTTTTTTCGCACCATCAGCATTTGATTTAGCAGCAGCTCTCAGTCTACCATAAAAGGATGTTCAAGTTGCAATCGGAGTTGATTAATAATTTTTAAACTTAAATGTATTTCTCATGATTTAGATTTACGGCTTACCTTCTAGCTTCTTCATCACGTAATTTGGCATCCATTTCCTTGCTAGGTGGATATTTTGGAAGACTTGAAGGATCACAAGCATAAGGTTGAGTTGTAAAGAACTGAAAAGCAATACATAATAGATATCAATACACAAATTTCATTAATTCAAAGGGCGCTACAAGAAGAATTATGAGAAACTAGTGTTGCAAGAAAAGAGAAGATACACTCACCTCACTTCCCAAAGCAGCTGTTGCAGTTAAACGTTCGGCTGGATCAATCGAGAGAAGGGTATCAATCGTTGGTAATGATGATGGTGGAAAATCTTTAAATGTCTCTCTTATGCATCGTCTATACGACTGCTGGGGCTTAAATATTGTTGCATGTGGAAGCTTCGACTTTTTCCAATACTCGTCAGACGGAGAACCGCATAACCTGAAAATCTTGTGAAGCTGCTCTACCTTGCAAAGGGGTAAAGAGTAATTTCACATGAAGCAGTTACAGAAATCAGAGAACTATAGAGAAAACCTGAGAAATCCAATCAAATAACCAAACAAAAAAGAAGAAAACAAAGCCCAATTAAACCAAATTTAAGTAACCAGTGTAAATTACCACCTCTTAACTTGCAAAATGGTGTTAATTACCTCTGTACGACCAGGCATGATAGGTTTTCCGGCCAATAACTCTGCTAATATGCACCCTGCGCTCCAGAGGTCAATGCCTACACCATAATCAGTAGCTCCAAGAAGAAGCTCCGGTGGTCTATACCACAACGTAACCACCCTACTAGTCATTGGCTGCTTGTGATTTGGATCAAAAAAGGATGCTAAGCCAAAATCAGCAATCTTCAAGCACCCATCGTTATCAAGAAGTAAATTTGATCCCTTGATATCCCGATGTAACACATGGCGGTTGTGACAATGTTCAAGCCCAGACAATAGTTGATGCATGTAACACTTGACCTATAAACATACATGGACACTTTAAAAATCATAATATCTAAATAACATTATCAGTTAATTTAAAGATAGTCCCAGAATATAACCTGAGGCTCTGTGAATTTGATTGTAGGACTAGCAGCAAGTCCAGCCAGATCATGCTCCATGTACTCAAAAACAAGATACAAACTACACGACATTCTTGACGTCACTAATCCTTCCAATTTCACGACATTAGGATGATCCAGACGCCTTAATATCAAAATCTCACGAGCCATGAACTTCACACTCTCGGGTTCCAAATTGTCAAACCGAACCTTTTTCAATGCAACAATCTTTCCTGTCATTGTGTCCTTGGCTTTGTAAACATTACTGTATGTACCTTGCCCAATCTATTCACAATTCACAACATCAAAACATATCCTATAACGAATAACCAATAAACAACACAAATCTAGTTTATTGAAAGGGTGATGCTATAGATACACTAGTGACTTCACTGTTGCAGAAAGCGGCGCTACGCTGAACAAAAACTAGGAATTTAGCCCTAGTCGGATTCCTGGGCGATTTGGCCTTTAGGCGGCAGTTAGGCGGGGCTAGGCGGTGGTATTTTTTATTTTTATTTTTTTTTTAATTTTTAAGTATTTCTAGGTATTTCTTAGTATTATGTGTATATATCTAAACATATTTTCAAAAAACACCTAAATTTGTGTATATATATATATAAAATACGTATAAAATACCAAAATGCCTAATTCCGCCTAGTCCCGACTAGTCCCTAGGCTGGACCTCACCGCCTGCCTAGCGCCTAGCGCCTTTTGCAACCTTGAGTGACTTCATCATACAAATATACAATATCACTTTGGTGTCAATGTACCATATCAAACGGGCCGTATAAAACATTATAGCCCCGTAGTCTCATTGGAAAAGGTATTTCCCCTAAATAAACGTCACACATCTATCTTATGCTATCAAATACTTAATCAAATAGTAACAAACACACTTCAATTTCAACAACAACATTCAAAATTGCTAATAAAACAATTATACCTTATCAATTTTCTCAAAAGTATCAGCGCGGCGTGGCGTCCAGCCATTAATCGCCTCTCCAGCTACAGCGGAAAGCCAAGCCGGCCAACCAGCAGCCACCTGTTCACCATGAATGTTCTTAGGCGGATTACTAAGCATAGGATTCGGCTTCGGCCGCCTTCTTTGCCTCGAACTCCGATCCTTCTCCATTTTCTCATCCACTCCAGATTGCGCCTCCGTCGCATCAACGCCTCCACCTCCATCAGCATTCGATATCGCTTCACCTCTATGTTTCACGATCTTAGAAGCTGCTGGTCGTGCATCAGCAGCAGCAGAAGCAGAAGAAGACGACGTCGTTTGTTTAGCACAAACACAGCCCATATCAGCAGAGTCTAGAAACCCTAACCTTAAACTTAAAGTGAAGAGTCATATCTTGTTGTCATGAGAAAGAGGGAGTATGATAAGACACCTGAATAGTAATAATAATAATAATAATAATAATAATAATAATAATAATAATAATAATAATAATAATAATAATGGAAGAGGACAGCAATGAATGAAGTGGAATAATGAGATTTGATAATAAGATGAGGTAGTTGTTGGGAGGAACCCTAAATAAACTTGTTTTGCCCAACAAAGCAAAGGCAATAGCAATGATTTATTTGATTTGAGGTTAATGTAATGTAATGTAATTAAAGGCCACAATTAGTGGCGGTCAAAAACAAAAACAAAAAGGAAGGTTAATGTAATTGAAGGAATGAAGGAAGGAAAGATCTGTGTGTGATATATATAAATTATATTATATAAAAGTTTTTTCCAACTGTGTCCTCCTGACTTTCTCTGTGTTAAAAGGGTTTGGTTATTTGCAAAGTGACAGACAGAGAGAGGGTTTGTTTGTTTGTTTGTTTTTCTCTCTCTCTTTCCTTTTTTATTTGTAGCATTGATTCGACCCTGTCAATATCATACGCTCTATATATTTATTTATTTCACTTTCCATCAAATCTACATGGTATATTCAAATATCTCATTTTTTTTTTAATAATAATAATTTTCATTTCATTAACACATAAACGCGAAAAATTACATCAAGATAGCGGGTAGGCAGGCAACAAGTTGCGCCGCAACCCCTTTCTGAACCGCAAACCCTAACCTACTAAAAACAAATTCATGCCCCCTGGAGTCGAGACACTGCGGGGGGACATGAGTTTGTTTTTAGCCGATATGTTGAAAAAAACATGCAAGAAGGTCATATGACACATGTGAAAAATAAAATGAAAAACAAGTTCGGTTAACATTGAATTGTGTCTTTTCAATACATTAAAAATTATTTTTGGTAGATGAAGATTTTGTATTTCTTGTATTTTTAAGTTTTGTATCTTTTATTTTTTAACTTGTTTTATTCTTTTTACTATATTAGGTTTCTTCTTCCTTGTTTAATTGATGAGGTTGATCATAACAATTCTATATAAAATATTTTTAATTTTAAAGTAAACAAATGACAGGGGAGACGAGACGTCAGGGTTGGAGAAACCATCACAATGCACACAAACCGTAGTTAACTCTTTTTGTGGCTAACATTTCAGAACAGGTCTCTGCTACTGGAATATGGAAGGCTTTTCAACAATACGGAGTTGTATCGAACGTGTTCTTCCCAAGAAAGAAAGACGTACGGGGAAACACATTTAGATTTGTGAGTTTGTGAGGTTCGAAGATGTTGGCAACGTAAAGAGAGTTATGATGCAGTTGAATAGTATTACTGTCAACAACATAGTGTTAAGAGTGATGCTTGCCAAGTACGATCGATTCCACAGGCGCATAGACTGGGGTGACAATGGTAGAGAAGGTCCATCGTCTGGGGGAGCAGTAAGGGTCAGAAATGAGAGACAACTCAACATTGAAAACAATCAAGGTGCTAAGGCCATGAAGACCTTGTCGGTGGAAGACGGAGGAGCATGGTTCCCAAAATACATTCTCAAAAGATCGGTTATCGCGTGTGCAAAACGTATCAACGGACTTCATAAAACCAAAGTCATGTTGATGAAAGCTGGATTTAATGAAGCGGTCGTTTCGTACATTGGTGGCTTGCGGATTATGGTAACATTCAGAGATGAAGTTGAAGCCAAGAGGTTTATCAATGACCATGCTAGTGATTGGGTGATGAGTCCCAAAATTAGCAGGTTTTATATACATATTTTCACCTAATTATCACCTAATTTTATGCATTTATCTTGGCATTGTCACGGTTTGTTCTCTTTTGATGATAATTGCAGGCATTGAAGGTGGAAAGTGAAAAGAAGTGAAAAACAGGCGTAAAAGACAAGGATTTGGAGACTTTCGGGGGACGATCCAGATGAAGCACAGCCGCGCTCATATATGTGCACGGCCGTGCACTTATCCCATGTCTACTAGTCAGCAAGAGGCAAAATTGAGGTTTTCTGAAGTGCACGGGCGTGCCCCACCTTGTGACACAGTCGTGCTTTAATGCAGCGTGTTCTCCAAGGCTCAAACCGACGAAGACTGACAAGAGGGTTACCCAGAACTGCGATATAATCAAACGTTAACATCAGGAGTGTATTATAATAACATCAATAGTGTTTTATATATCATTTTCATCATAGGCTAACATTAGGAGTGTTATATAACAACATCAGGAGTGTTGTATAACAACCAACAAACATAATATTTTCCAAAGGTTGTTTTTAGATGAAACAATATAGAGTGTTTTATTTGAACCTACAATTGTGTTTTACGTCACCACAAAACTACAAAATCAAATGTTTTAAGCCATAACACTTTTAGCTTCTAAATAGTGTTTTATATGAACATTATACTGCGTTTTATATTATCAGTAGGTGAGTTTGTTTTGTTTTGTGAGATTTAATGTTTACTTATGAATTATTATAACAAATAATGATTATGTGTGTGTGTGTGAGAGAGAGAGAGGGAGGGGGGGGGTGGACCGTTATTTAAGGAGAGCATTAAAAAGTGAGAAGGAGAGAGAGAAAAACCGTTATTTAAGGAGAGCATTAAAAACGTTTTAGAATTTTAACACAAAATGGCATTTATACCCTCATTTAAAACACATATTCACAATCCTATCATAATTTTATAATATATTAATTAAATTTTAAACACATCCAAACTTTTAATATCCACTATTCATCTTTAAATTCAATGATTGAAAACACTTCCTACACAAATTCATTTTTCCTATAGGAATCCTACGCTATAGATAAATGAAAAATAAATGTACATTTCAATAAAGTACTCCCTTCAAAAAACTGTTTCAGTGAAGTGAATTAATGACATGACGTGAAAATACATGATTGGTAGAAATTAGTGAAGTGAAAAAAAAAAAAATCAAGTGGTGCGCCCCTCCCTAAATTCACATCAAATATACTCGTAATATAAATAGATACATATTTATTTTATTAAAGTAGAACTAGGTTCGCATATGATGATTACCGATAGAGACGTTTGAATGATTGGATGACACCCATATATATACATGACCTTAAAATGCTTTGTAATCAATTAGGACTATTCATTGGTGTACGTCCTCGTGGTTTAAGATTCATCATATTCTTTAGTACTATCGTTGAAACTTTATTACGTAGATGGTAATGTGTACATCGTCTTCAAAGATGTCTAAACTATATGTACAAATTTTATACAAAATTGGTAGCCCCTAAATGGTCATTAAGAGGCTACATCTGAATGATTTATAGTCTCTTAATGGTTAAGATGTAATATTAAGTATGAATAGTTATGAGGTAACATCTTAATGGTTGCCTCTTAACCATTCAGACTTAAGGTTACCTCTTAACCATTCAGATGTTATTGACCATTAAGAGGTAGCCTCTGAATGGTCATTAAAATCAATAATATTGGAAACAAACCAAATATTAAACATATTTTCATTTAGTCTTATCTTGTTGTATTATAATTCAATGAACTTTGAATTGGAAAAGAGCAAACAATAAGATATGTTAATGAAAAAAACACCATCCATTTTGTTAATTCTTATTGTAAACATTGAAAATAGCCAAAACAACGAGTTGAAGATAGGCCAAGGAGGCGATGAAAGACAAGGCCATCGCTGCTGCAACTTGGTGGCAAAACTAATCGAACACGTTGCACACCTTTTGCCATTGTACATGTGAGTTGCCTTTGTAGCCAATAAGACCAATAGCGCCACTAGCACCGATGGCTGAGAAGAGGAGCGTCACCATCACTAGATCTAATATGGTTACCATTATCGATACCTTCTTTGTTCCACCTTTAGTTGCTAAAGTTAGGATTAAAGAGATTGTCGTATAGGCGCATGCTATTGCATTTGCGATCACAAAGTACCTGTATAAGAACAAGTACACACTTTGCTGTTAATTACAGTATGATTATAGTTTCGAAATAATAAAATGATTTCATCCATTACTTGTTCTAAACATACATTACACCAATGCGACCGAAAGCCTTTTAGCGCATAACTGCATAAGCAAATGTAGGTAGAAAATATTGATGTCACATGACACTAAAAGTTTATTTTATGTATTGTGTCATATCAGTGGCGGATCTAGACTAAAATTTCAGGGTAACGTTACATAATTTTCAAGGGTAACGTAATACAAAACACGTAAAAAAAATAAAAATACACTACGCCAAAAAAGTTGAGGGGTAACGGACGTTACCCCTGCTTAAGCACTAATCCGCCCCGTTGTCATATAATATTTGATACTCGTTGCTACGTATTATAAATGTATCTAACAATCGAATTATACCTCACTAATCAACCGATTTTTTTCCTAACTGTGAAACCGGTAAAAAAGATATCAGGTGTAAGTGTCATTTGGGCATGGTAGGAAACATTAAAACATGTTACGTGTATTAGGATTGTACCTCGGAGCATTCACATTTACTCCACCAAATTTCCTCCATCAAATTACACTAAAAATCATTATTCCACCATAAAATTTTCTCTCTCATTTTTAAAATAATAATATTTTTTCATACTTTTATCATTATATTTTCCCTCTCATCACTCACAACCACTTTCAAAAATATTAAAATATTTTTAGAGGTGAGCAATAGCTTTTCAAATATAGGGGTGAAAAGTGTTTCCACCAAATTTCTTCTCTCCTCCACTCACAATCACTTACACCCACTCCATATAATTTGATGGATACACTCACATAAATTTGGTTCCCAAAATATGAATGCTCTCACTAAAAGTAACAGTAAACTTAAATAAGTTCTTATGTCACTAAGGGGCTGTTTGGTTGATTAAGTGCTGAATCATTAAGATGGTCTGAATGGTTAAGAGCTGAATCATTCAGCATCTCTTATTAGCTTAATGGTTCAGCACTTAATCATTCCATTCAGATGCTGAAACAAACAGTCTGAATGCTGAATGATTCAGACCTGAATGGTTAAGAGGCTGATTAAGAGGCTACCAAACAGCCCCTAAGTGCCTCATTGATCTATTGTTAGATTGAAACACTTAAACACCATTACTCATTTAAACTAAGTATTTGAATCCAATACACATAACTAAATGCTCTTTTAATAAACATGTTTTCTACGCTTGCAAAAAGGTAAAAAACCCATGTTTTTTCAAGTATTATAGTGAATTTTTTTTGTATATTTACTTCAATTGTTAGTGACGTGTCTTTATATAGGTGTTAATTATGGTAACTTTAAAGGTTAAATGCATCACGCCTGGTAATAATACAAAAAACCGAGTCAACATGATTATAACTTTCGATCTACACAAAAATATTTTGTATCAGTGACAATCTTGAAAGAAAAGATTAATTGAAATCAGTTTGTAATCTATGAGTTTGATTTTGATTGGAGAAAAATTGTCACTACACAAGAGTTCATTAGGATCGACAAATATAGTAGTTAATAAGGATCCGCATTGGGAATAACCATGTGTTGGTGAGTTAGATAATGTATAGGGTAGTAGGAGGTTAAGCCTTCAATTTTGATGATGTGCAAGTTTAGCCGTTAAAATAAAGGTTAACAAGAGGTGAATATGACAATTTTTTAAAAGTATTTTTTTTCTTCAGAGAGGGATAGTTAAGCAAATGAGGAAGGTATCTTTAACCTAAAACGTATTTATGCACAACCTGGATAAAATATATTTTGTTATCTTTATCTAAAATAGTATTTCACCATCTTGCCGATGAAGCCTAGCTCAATTGGTGAAATTGATGGAGCTAGATCGGAGGTCATGCGAAGGTTGAGAGTTCAATTCCAGTCAAAACCATATTTATCACATGTGGATGTTTCACCTAGGGAGATCTCCAATCTATGTGGGATGGATAATCAGTATAAGTTGGCCCAGAGCGTTAGGCGGAGCTCCACTAGCTACACCACTTACCGTTAAAAAAAGTATTGCTACACCACTTACCGTTAAAAAAAGTATTTCACCGTCGTTTGGTGTTCCCTTTACAAAAATAATTTATTATACAAAATAAAATTTCACAGTACCAATACGGCACAAAAGCAAATGAAAGAAAATAACTAAAAAAATAAAGTTTTAACATGCTTTAGAAGATATCAACGCATGTTTTAAAGGGTAAAACTAAAATTTATAAAAATCATTAATAATCATATATTACGGTTCATAGCTCATCCTTTATAATACTATAATAATAACCATATATGATATATAATTAAACTAGGTTATAGTCTCGTGTATTGCGCGAGTTGAATAATGAAAATTGTTTATTGGAAGAGCACAAATGCACAATAAAACAAGTAGGTGTAAGCGATAATCATCTCAAAGCTTGCAATCACTTACTCATAAATCATAATAATCAATACCCAATCCGCTTTTGCAACGCTTAACAACTCTCGTCATTGTCATCAATTCTTAAGCACGTTGTGGGTTCAAATCCTTGCAAATGCAAGGTAAGGTGGAATAAAAGTGTAATAAAAATTTGTCGTTAAAAAAAATTGTTTTTACATGGTTAGTTAATTAAGTAATGAAATTCTTTATCAAATACATCAAAGAATTTGTTGTCTATATGTATCAACAGTATTTATGGAGAGCGGTCAAAGTTTATAAAAAACTAATCAAAGTTCTATAAAAATTCTATTTTGATAATAAAATAAAATTCTCATGCGTATGTATATTTTTATGTGTGTGTACAAATGTTTACTTTACTTTACTTTACATTAATTAATTAATCAATTAGTTATACTAAATTACTCTCCTCCTATGTTTACTGTTTTATATAACTTAACCGTTTTCATTGTGTGTTTTACCCGCGAAAACCAACGGTGGTTGCAGTTACACATCACAAACTAGTAAGCCTGGTTGGTGTGGGGGACGGCATAGGGGAGGCATTGTGTTGCCGGGCCTCGCTACACCACCCTCTGGGGCGGCATGGGCTTAGGTGCGGCAATGGAGGCATCTCGTTGCCGTTGGTGCCGGGGCTCTTTTTTGAGAGGGAATCCAGATTTAATTGTTTTTTAATAAATTTTTTTATTATTTTTAATAATTCTGACCAATGAGGAGGCCCGTAATCATGGTGCACACCACCCCCTTAGAGGCCCATCATCAAGATGTCTCTCCTCCTACTCCTACGTGGCGCCTACGTGACTGTCCATCATGAAAATGCCACCCCTCCGTACCGAGTAGTCTAAGGCAAAAAAAAAAAAACGTACACAAAAGCAGACATGTGAACCCATTTAGCATTGACCGGCATGTTGACCGGCGGCAGCGAGGTGACGATTGTGACGGTTACGGTTGTCGACTGCTTATCCACTCCGACAACAACGGCTGCCGCCAGTGTTAGCACCAACGCTAACACCCTCACCGCCATATCCGTACGCCGGAACCTTCCTCCGCCGTTGATCCCCACCTTGTTCTCCGTCTCCATCACTGTGGTTTTAGTAGCTGTATCGAATGATTAAGAGAGGAAGGGAAATTTGGTATATAGATACAAGTGTGTGTGTGTATATATATAGGAGATTTGAGGGTGTAATAAATACCGCCGACTCAAACATAATATTGTTTCTCTCGTCATTTTGACTACGGAAAAGAAGATACAGCATTCACATTTGGGTTTTATCTTTGCAAATCATGTTCTTCGTCTCTGTCTCTATTTTTAAAATTTGGATGAAGAGAAGCTCTTAAAATAATGTTGTGATATGTAATTAGGGGTGTAAATGATGTGCAACGGCTCGAGAGCTGCTCGTGATCGGATCGGTAAAAAGTTTGAACGAGTCGGGCCTTAACGAGCTTGAGCTTGAAAAATGACTCATTTAGTTATCAAGTCAGAGCTCGAGCTTTTCATACAAAGACCGTTTACGCTCGCGAGCCTAAACGAGCCCAAACAAATTTTATATTATTATTATTTTATTTATAGTATAGCTACCATTTAACATTGGCGAGCCGAGCTGTAGCAGAGCTTTGGCTCGTTTAAGTTATCGAAGTGAGTTCGAGCGGAGCTTTTAGCTCCTTTAAAATTGTTCTAAAATTATTTCGAGCCGAGCTCGAGTTCAAAGTATTAGGCTCGAACCGAGCTCGAGCTTCATAAAATCATGACGAGCCGAGCTTTTAGCTCCTTTAAATTGTTCTAAAATTATTTCGAGCCGAACCGAGCTCGAGCTCTTTGGTTTTACTTTCGAGTTGAGCTCGAGCTCAAAGTATTAGGCTCGAACTGAGCTCGAGCTTCATAAAAGCATTACGAGCCGAGCCAAGCTCGAGCCCAGTCAAGCTCGGGCTCGGCTCGTTTACACCCCTATATGTTTCAAAAAACATCAACATGCGTTTGGCGTCGATAGAAACCTTAAAAACGTATATCAAGACCAGTTCAGATAATTGGATACAAGTATCGATGTTGTTTGACTAGAATCAATTTGGTTCGTCATTGTATCGGTATAATATGGACACTTGTATAGCTTACTGCTTACGATACCAAAATTTCACTTTATTTTGGAACCAAATCCGTACCGTGATGTCGAGGAAAAAAGTTAAATACAATTGTATATTCATCGTTTATTTAAAAATGTTATCGAGCCCAGGTTATGACAACTTGGTATCAAATAAAACTTTATATCGAGACATAGATAAAAATAAGCACATCGTAACCGCATACTCATAATTTTATGTTAAAACAACGAAAATGATACACAATGTCACTTTATAAATAAAACAAAGTGGAGTGCCACGTAGAAAAACTTGTTAGTGTGGGGCAAATATCAAGAAATAAGACATGGGAAGGGGCTGGTGTTTGAGACATGAGATGTGGAGACATGCTTCTCCCATTGGTCCATTCAAAAGGATTGGTTTTAATTAGCCTGTTCCGGGCGTCTCTTTGGGGGGGGGGGGGGGGGGGAAGACGGGGGAAGGGGCCGGTGTTTGAGACGAGGACATGAACACAAAGGTGTGGGACAGGGGTTGGGGCGTCTCCACACCGCCCAGTCTAATGTGCTGCAATAAAATTTACATCGAAAAATAGAATGAAAATAAGTATTTCACGACATACTCGCATTAGTCTTAATTGAACATTGTAGTGGTAAAGGTTAGTGAGGGCCTAGGTGCCCCAGCCTACACTGGTTTTTTTTTTTTTTTTTTTTAAATTATCGTGCGCATTATGAAACTTACAATTTGACTCCTTCAAAACTTGATCCATGTAGACCCGATATTTGAAACTAAGATCACGAAAATCACGAAAACTTGGTACTGGTACCGAAAATGCTCAGTACGGTACAATGTTTGAAGGTACAAATTGGTTAAATACCCGTACAGAACCAAAAATATTGATCTTAAAAACACAAAAATGCGGGTACCGTAAATCATTCGGTTTCGATACACATTTGGTACCAGTTGCCCATCCCTAATACCAACCTACCAACATACAAGGAAATGAGCTAATTTATTCAAACCAACGAGCGAATCAATAACACCGAATCAGTTCACACGAGCCAAATCAGCTCGAGTGTTTTTACAAGCTACTTCCAACTCGAACTCGGTTCGGCCACATGTAAACTCAAGCTAGATCAAGTCAAATCAACTCAAGTTTTCAAAGAGTTAAATTTTGTACGAGCCCAAAAATAACATACGAGCTACATGTGTGGTTTTCCTGTCTTTCAAAAGCTCAAATGTAACACATAGAGGTAGTTCTAGAAAAATAAGTTTAACCTAAACCCTTATTTCATCTATTAATTTCCTAGGTAATTAGATTATTAAAACCATATAAGAAACACCATCTCCTCCTATCCATTTTACAGCCAAACCTTAGGAATTAAATACATCCAAACACAATCAAAGTCAATAATTGTCAACTGAGTCAATTAACCAACCTGTGTACAGCAAACCAGTCATTTGACTGGCTCAGTTTGATTCAATCCACACAAATGGAGAAAGAATAACACAAAAAATAAACGAAGTTTCCGAGACCACCAACTTATGATGGATCTCTTACTTCCAGATAATCATACTTCACGAATAACAGGCGGCGCAATGGTCCGAGTATTGTACGAATTGCAGTGGCGACATTTCTGCCCGATTATATGAAATATAACTTCTGAGGTGTCGTTGCAGTCGTTACACAGGATCCAAACCTTCTTTTGCCTGTAATCTTCCGGCATGGCAGTAGCTTCAATCTGAGAGATAAACAAATGGAATTACAGAAGTAAAGAACAATCAATAAATCCTGTTTACAACTTGCGACAACTACAGCACTGATAAGAAGATACCCCATAAAAAGATTAATAAAAATTTGTTACAGAAAGGGAAAATCATGTGATTGCCAGTTTGACTAAATACATCACCAAATTGGCCATTATAAATATTTTTTAAAATTTATCAATGGACCAAACGTGTTTACTAAAATAGCCATCTAGCTTTTTTCTAAAAAATTATCATTTTGACCGTATCCACCTTCATGTGGCATTGAAAAAACGATCACAACTGGACACGTGGCACTTGCGCAGAGCCGCAGATATAGGTTTTACGGCTATTAGGCTCACACACCCAGAAGGATCTTGTCATGTTTCCATCTTTTGTGCCGATTGGTGCAAAACTTCAAGACTTTTGCACCATATGCACAAAATATTATAATCTTGAGACACGCAGCCTAATGTGACTATAACGGACAAATTGAAAACTTTATCAATGGCTATTTAAGTAAACTAAACAAGTTTTGTCAAATGGCTACTCTTGTGATTTTCACTAACAGAAAACTCTTCCACAAGGCATTGATTCACTGGACTCACCTCCTCATCTAGTCTTCTCCAAATCATAGACATATCCATTACTGACTTGGAGCATATAGGACAGGAGAATCTGTTGAAAGAAAGCATTAAAAATTTAGCAAGAATACAAAAAGATAAATACATGAACCAAAAGAATCTTAGAAATACATACTTATTACGGCTTATCATCTCATTACAACATTCAGAGTGCATTGTGTGTCCACATTTCATGACAGTTGTGTCTTTCAGCGAGTCGAATAGGTACTGTAAATGCAGTGGTGGGAATATTAAAACTTGATGCTCTTTCAAAACCCGATGAGTGGTTACAACTTTCCAATAAATTTACAAAGGGGAATGAAAAGGAAACGAACCTCATAACATATAGGACAGTGATGGTGCATAGAGTTTTCAACACATGAATGATTGTTACGCAGTTTAACAGAATAGCAAGATCCTGATAATTTAACAGAAGTCAAATATGACAATTAGTTGTTTAAACCATAGTCACAAAGGTAGAATGTGTTGATGCATACCACACTTCTTGCAATGGAAGAAATTCTCACGACCGCCAACTCTGAACAAAATACATTGATCAGAAATTGTATGAGAAACAAAAAAATCAAACTAATTTCGATACACATCTAAATGATAAACATAATCTTCTTGACAAGGGTTGGCTCAAAGGGAGTGAAATAAAGCAATGGCTTTGAGCCCCAATATTCTACGAAAATAAACTATATGTAGGTAAATTGGGCTTTGGATTGTTGGAGGTGAGATCTATAGTCTATAGACTATAATTACGCATACACACATAGATCACATAGGAAGCATAGTATTAAAAAAGCAATTTTCTTTAACGAAAAGGGCCCCAATTTTATTATACGTTTTGGGCACCAAGAAGCTTGAGACAGCCCTGTATCTTGACTAAGTTGCATATAACTTACTAACCTACATATGCCGCAATCATCACAATGAAACTGGCCCTTGTCGGTCTGTAATACGAAAACTAGCATCAGAGAAGGAAAAACACACACACACGAACGCATATTTTAAAAGGCGTATGAAATGACTTATTTATACATCATCATCAAAGAATTTGCAAATTTCACAAAAATACTCCCCCATATTAACACCACAGTTCGTGCAGGCACGAGCAACCTGAATGCCGATAAAAAAACACTCATAAATAACAAACACAGCGAAATAATAAAAAAAATACGAAACTCAACAATCAGTTCTACTTTTAACCACAGAAACATACCGGCTGCTCGGTGTCACAAACAGCACAAATAACCTGCAAACAATCATAAATTACATCACAACACAACACTCCAGATTAAGCATTAGCATTAATATATAAACACCGAAACCGACGTACTTGCTTTACATCATATCGAACAAGATCATGCCGATCAGACGGACTATTCAACATGTTCTGAACAAGATAACAATAATTAACCGTCAATTAGCTACTATTTAAGAACTGATATGTAGATCTACGAAACTGTATTGATTTGAATCGATATAAATTAGGTCAGAACTCAGAAACAAAACTAATAATATTAATAACATATTTATTATTATAACATCAAATGGAACAAAATTAGTACTGTAGCTTCGTTGTGACAATGGCGACAGCCGTAGATCTCGTTGCAACAGGGAGCACGAATCATACAACGTCTCCGATAGTGTTTGCATCTACACAAACGTATAAATTGGATATATAGAATTAATAAGTATAATTAATTACAGATAGCCTAATAGGAAGGATAATCAGTAAGGAAGAAGAGAGTTGAAGAAACATATATATACCCGTAACCCATCTTCCCAAAATCTAGACGTTCCATAGGGAAGTAAAGATTGGATGTTGCAGGTATGATGTGCAAGAGATGTGATTATTGTGTATTGCCCAATTTTCGACTCTTGATTGCCGTATATTTTAGACATACAAACCCTTAATATTAGACCGGGTGTAATGGTAGGCTAATTGGGCGTGAAAGGGTCATTTCGGCGCTCCATTCACCTTGGAACACCCCTGAAGAGGTATAAGCAATTATACCGTGGCTCACACTTAAGTCCAGCAAGTTAAGAATAACTTGAGGACTTGGGAAGACATGAAGAGGTATAAGCAATTATACCGCGGCTCACACCTAAGTCCACCTAAGCACGAGCTAAGAGTGCTAGGACGCGGCATGACATCTCCACCGAGGGAAAGTACAACACCCTCTCGGAGGTCAAAAGCTTCCGAGTGATAGTACAAGGGGGGATCCGAAGCAAAGTACAACTTTGCTGACCACTATAAATACCCCCACAAAAGTACAATCGACAGACAAATGCATACACTTCGCATCTTACTTTCTCTCTTTACTTTTTCTCACTAAACAAATACTTATCCTCACGCCGGAGGGTGGTTACATAGAGGCCCTCCCTCCTCCTCTGTAACGAGCCTAACGGTCTTTTACCTTGTGCAGGTTTAAGCTTAGGTTCGAAGTGTTTGAGATCCAGTACACACGTCCCTGTCATAACCACTATTTCAGGTTCAACCACTTTTTGGATCTTCAACCCCCCTGTTAACGGGGTGCTAACCATCCTCATGCGAAATATTTCGTGCAGCTCGAATTATGCCCTACCCATAGGGTTGTGCAAAGGGTAGGAACCGATCTGACACGGACCCACTAAAACCGTATACCCTTTTATTGTTGAAATTATGAACCACGAACCGAACCTTAAAAGGCTATGTGGTTCCGGGTCCTAAAGGTTCTCATGGGTCGGGTAAAGGGTCTGACCCTCTAGAACCTTTTAATGAAGAAAGCTTTTAGAGTGTTATATATCCGTATTCTTTTACCTTGCTCCTAAAACAGTTTCTCCACATGGTTCTTACAATAGCTCACGAGTTTCCTTTTTTAATAATTTTTGGAAGGAAACGGAAGGAAATGATATGAGGGTGTTTGGGATTGAGTTTGGAAATGCAAAAGTGCTTTTTTGTCAAAAGTGTTTATTGACTTATGACTTTTTGAAAATGAGTTTAAAAAAAATATAGTGTTTGGATTAGCTTTTGAGATGAGAAACGTCAAAAAGTTAATAGATTGTTGTTTTTAAATGTTTCGCTTAACTTATTGTTAATATTGGTTGTATGGGTGGTAAATTTGTAAATTTTTTTTTTTACAAAAGCCAGGATTTCTAACTTTTCAAAAACAGTTTTTCCACCCTTAAAAGCCAAAAGCCAAAAGTCAAAACAGAAAGTGCTTTTGGGTTACACAAACAACTTTTGAAACTCAATCCCAAGCACCATCTATGTATCCTTTTTTTTTCCTTCGGTTTTTTTCCTTTCTTTTTCATCCTCAAGTAAAATAGGCACGAAAGTGAACTTGGGAACATAGCGTAAAGAGTGCCCTACAAAATCTAGGAATAATTGTTTTAGAAAAAATTGTGGAAGTGAAAAAGGTAAATGTGAAGCAGAGAAGAGTAATCCATCCATAATGGTGGAGTGGTGGAGTGGCTTTTGTTTCACATATGTGATCAAAGGTTCAATCCCCACTTCCAACATTTATGGTTTGGTATCCGGGTGAAGATCGAATACGGGTGGCGCCGGTTCGAATCTGACGGGCGGCGAGGTTTTACCGAGTTCTATAATACTGTCGTGCCTTCGGGCGGGTGGGGCTCGGGTTTCCGCGCATCGGGAGAAGGGGGCACTGCTGGAGGTCGAGTAGTCGAGTCTTGAGCACGTCGCCCCGCAAGGGTGGTTGCCCCACAGTTGTTCGCCGATAAAAAAAAAAAAAAAAAAAAAAAAGCAGAGAAGAGTAGCCCAATGCCCCAAAAGCAAAGTTAGGACTTAGGAGGAGGCCCATAAACAAATAACAATCATCTTCAACCTTGGTTAGGTAAGTTCAGGAGAAGAAGATCAGGGAATAAATGGCGTCTGGTTGGGGAATAACAGGGAACAAGGGAAGATGCTACGATTTCTGGATGGATTTCAGCGAGTGTATGTCTCGTTGCAGAGAACCCAAAGACTGCTCTCTTCTCCGTGAAGACTATCTCGAGTGTCTTCACCACTCTAAAGAGGTACACACTCTCCTTCCTTTTTTCCTACAATCGCATCCGATCTAATTCAATTCAATGCCTCTCTCTATGTCTTTACCCTATTTATTTTAAACCCTAATTCATGTTTTCTACTTTTTGCTACCCTACCACGATTAAGAAGATGAAGTGCCTTACCATAACCTTAATCTATGCTTGCTTATGTGATGTATATTCCTGATGGATATGTTAATGTAATGTAATACTTCTTTCAGAAAGGACATACTAATCTGGATGTAGATTAAGCTACATCTAGCAGGCAAGTATATTTCGAAATGTTTTTCTCTGCAGATCTTTGCTGCATTTTTTTTTCTCCGGTTTTAATAGTTTAGGATCGGTGTCTGATTTATAGAAAAAGTTATACAGAAAACTGAAATGGTTTGCTCATCAGGATCTCTAGATGTTGTGATATAGAATACCGAACTAGAGAAGAAAATTGTAATTAGTCTAGCCTAGGATAGTCCATAGTTGCCAAAACGCATAGGCGCATAGGACGAGCCCGGAGCCTAGGGCCAAGGCGCATAAAAAACGAGGGCTTTTTATAATTAGGCGCATAGTATAAAATACATTTTTTAGGGATTTTAGAGATGTTTTAGGCTTGTTTAGGGCTACTTTAGAATGTTTTAGGGTTGTTTAGGACTTGTTCATAACTCATGTAGGATGTTTTAGAGGTTTAGGCAACTTTTAGCCTGAATTTGGCCGGAAATCAGCCTGAAAACAGCCCTGATAGTGCCCCTCATCGCCTAAATGCGCGCCTCACTTGGTGCGCCTCGCCGCGGCTCGCGCGCTTTTGACAACTATGGGATAGTCTAAACCAGGGAGAAGCTGTAAGATTGTGAAACTGTATGCCTTTCTCAAATCTTGATATATGCTTACATTAGGGTATTGAAACATGACGAATAAATTAATCTAGAACTTCATAATAGTACCCACTACTACAATACTGTAAACACGTGCACATGGGCTTTTGAAATTCAAATTGGATTTAGATATATATTATGTTCATGAGTCCATCATCATTCTGTTTGGTGTAGTTATCATAGTTGTCAAAAGCGCTCGCCTAGGGCGCCTAGGCGATGAAATTCCTAGAAGCGACCCTAGGCCGCTTTTCTCTCCTAGATAAATAAAGCAATGATTTTTTTTTTTAAAGTTCAGGTTTTACAGTTTTATTATTGTTTTCTGTTAGTGAAAGTTCAGGTTTTACAGTTTTATTACTGTTTTCTGATCATATGAGTAATTCTTTCATGTTGCAGTTTTCATGTTTTATTATTGTCTTCTGATCATATGCTTCAGTATTACAGTTATCTGATCATATGCTTCAGTTTTATTATTGTTTTCTGATCATATGAGTGTTACTGTTTTATTATTGTTTTCTGATCATATGCATCAGTTTTATTATTGTTTTCTGATCATTAGTATTACTGTTTTATTATTGTTTCTGGTCATATGGAAGAGCAAATGGATGCAGTAGGGAAGACAATTGATGACAATGACGACTCTGATTATTGATTGTAGACCTTTTGGATTTGAAGTTTTATTATTTTTTTACATTTTGAACTATTTTTTGGTTTTCAAGTATGAATAACTTGCTATTTGGATGTTTTGGTGGTTATTTTTTAGTGATTTTGGTGATTTTCCCATTTGTTTTTATTTTCGCTTTTTTTTTTCTCAGGCCCACGCTTTTTTTGCGCTTCTCGCCTAGGCCACAGGCGGTACCAAAGCGCCTTGAGTGCGCTTTACGCCTTTGACAACTATGGTAGTTATCAAGGTTATTCCTGAAGCTGAGTAGTAACAAATTTGACTTTGAAAGTCAAAATGTACCTTTGTTATGGGCCAAAGAAGGTGTCTTAGTTTTTGTTCGGTTTGGATGATTGTTTTAGATTTCCGGGTAGTCATTTGGAGACATGGCTCTGGGGTTTCTTTTCTCATTGCAATTGTTTTTCTTCCTCCAATTTTGTCTATTGAAATTGATACTTGCTAAATGAGTGACCAATCTTTAAGCTTCGTTTTTCACCACTGTTTATGTATATGGGGTAACAGCTTAAAAGTTTTTGCTGAATTTGATGGTTCATTCATTAGGGTCACTGCATAACTTTGTAGTCTTGAATTCTGGTGTTCTATAAGTTGTAGGAGCATCATGATTTGGTTTGAGAATTGAGATTATGTGCCATTGAAACTCTATATGAAATATTTTAGACCAACTCGTCATCATACTTAGTAAATCTCACCTATAGAGAAGGTAAGGTAGGGTCTGAGGAAGGTAATATGTAGACAGCCTTACCTCTACCCCGTAGGAATACAGAGGCTTGATTTGTATATATTTTGTCTAGTTCTTTTGTAGATCACTGGTTTTATTTCAATGTACTATCTTATTGAAGAAATAAAATTGATCAAACATTTATAGCTTAATAATTCTAATCTATGCTTTGATAGATTAATGTTTAAATTCATAAGAAAAGATAAAAGAACATCCTGTACTTGTTTTCAAGTGTAAATATATATCATTTATGAAAGATTCTAGAAAAGACCTGATTCCTAAAGTAGGTCTGAAAGTCAAAGATGGAAAGACTGGAATCGGAAACTAGACATGTTATATATTTGTAATGTGTATATAAGTTTATTGATTTAGTTTGATTTTAATAACCTAACACACAAAGCAAGTCATGTAATAGTATCATGTTGATTATGCAATTGAACATACCGTTACATAAATATATAGTGTATTTGGGTTAACGATTTAACATTGGAATATAATATGTTGGCCTGTTTGCCCCGTAAGTTATCTGTATATCATATATATTTTCTTTTGTAATTAATCATTTTGGTTTTGCAATTTTACGTCAAGAGCCTGCCGCACCCTACTGTTTTTTCCATCAGACACTCTCATCAGCTACCCATTATCTTGTTGGTGACATGTTATGCATTCTATATTATATACAATAAAAAATTAGGCCAAGTGTTTGGTGTGGTTTCAAAGGCGTTTCTTATTAAAAGGAACATGTATAGTCTGGTTTCCGGTTTAGACTGAGGGAGAGGTGCATTTTAGCATGTAAAATTGTTGGTAAAATTTTGAATCTTTACTTCTTGAAACATAAAGGATGTTGACTTCTGTTGGTCAACTTACTCATCTTATAATCATTTTGGGAATGTCTAATTCGTCACTAAAATATTTAAATTCAATTTTGAAACAGTTTCAACGACGAAACCGGATTTACAAAGAGGAACAACGTCAGATAAGAGCTGCTGCACAGAAGGCAAAAGGTGGAGATACCGATGGAGTTCCTAATCATTAGTGTAAAATTTTCATATTTCTGGTTTACAATAATGATTGAAGTGTGCAATCTTTTTTATTTTATGAAATCTGGTGCAATTGTGCGCCTCTTTGTTGTTTCAAGTGATTTGAGTACTTGTCATCAGCAACATGCTCATGATATTGCTTTATTGAATGTTTGAGCACAATATTTTTATAATCGAAAACATAGACCCTTTTTGTGTTAGATATTAAGCCTTGATAATTTTGTTCTCCTTGGTATACCCAATGTTGATTTCAGAACCCATATTATGTAGAGAACCATGGGAACCGCATAATGCACTTAATCACTTATACATACCGCTTAAAAGATAATCAAAAGTAGTGGGAGATAAACAAAACCGTCTTGTGTAACCCCCACTCTATGTGTGTGTAGTGTGTAAAGTTATGTTTTTTTTTTCTTCTCATGCTTCTGTTTTCAAACTGCTGATCTCACTAGTCCCACATGTATTCTTGTGTTATTGATTATAATATTATCATACCTTAGCTACTGCAGGGTTAGAAAATTGAGCAGTTAGTAGATGCTCATTGACTTATGAGGAGTTAAGTGACAATACATAGCATGTTTTATTGATTTCATTTGTTTATATAACCCTGTCACATTTATTTATTACATGTTAGGTCGATCATCGCGTAACCCTGGAAATAATAAATGTTTTCTTGCTTACCAGCTCTCAATATATATATATGTGTGTTCAGCTTATAACTTATAACCTGCTTCCATTTAGTTAAATTTCATTTGGTTTCATCAACATTATCCATGCCAGTTTTTCCCTGCAGCACTGCATGCTTTGTTCATACCCTTCTAAATTCAGTTATGTTAGAATTGGTCATTGGTTGCTTTTATTGTTTCTCTTAGTATTTGGAAACCGAATACCTTCTGTTTTCAGCATTCCAACACACTCAAACTTTTTCCGGGCTCTCTCAAGGGGTAGACAGAGAGTTTTATTGTGTCAAAACGATCCTGACTTTTGTTCCAGTCCCGAGAAGAATCCATGGGGCGGTTCAGTGTGTTGTTTTGGGAAGTTTTGTAAAGATGTTATGGCAGACCGCAACCATTGCGGCGGGTGTGGACGTGTTTGTGGTTATCAATTCGCTTGCTGTGATGGGGAATGTGTAGACATTAGAAACGATCCTCGACATTGCGGAGGTTGTTTTGAGGGTTGTCCTAGCCCAGGTAGGTGTGCTTATGCCATGTGTGATTATGGTTGACTTGGAATAATGTTGTTATTTTGACTTTGTTTTGGTGATATTCATCACTTTTATTAAGGTTTGATATTCATCACGATCCTCGAATGGATGTTCACAATGTGTACACCATTCTTGTGGTTTTAATGATAAGACTTCACAAAATGCTTACATGAATGGTTTGTGTTATCATTTGCTTATTGTTATCGAAAATCTAGTGGTATGGTGTTTTCCCTTGATAAATGTAGCGTAAGTTAAAATACTTACACGCAAGGTTAGGTGGTATGTATGTGTAAAAACTTGTTAAAAAAGTTTGCTTATTAGTTAGGTTTCATGGCCTTTTGGAAAGGGGATTTTCAACCTACCATCACATGTTAAAGATAAATCTAGTATAAAACTAAAAATGGTCTAAATTGACCAACCTCTCTGGAAGCAGTCTCTCTATCTCCAAAGATAGGGGTAAGGTTTGCCTACATCTTACCCACCCAAACTCTACTATAGTGTCGCTATTTGTGAGATTTTCCTGGGTACGGTTGTTGTCTAAATTGACCAACCCCGCCCACCGTAATAGTCTGTTTACCCCCAGCTACTGCTCATCGATAGTCCGACACTACCGGTCACCACACCTCACCGCCGACAAGACCAACTGTTACAATCAATATCAACACCACCATCACAACCGCCAGTCCGCCACCATCATTGTTGGAATCTTCATCATCACTATTCCATTGCCACTAGTTTTAATGCGCCCAGTATTTTAATTTTTTTTTTTTCTAAAATAAACCATTTTGGTCCGAGCCCTTTTTACCGACACCCGTATCAACCAGTTACCTCAACCTTACACACCTACTTTGCTAGCGTTACCAAGCATGTTCTCGGTTTCAAGCGCTTCCATCCCCAACGACAACACTTATTTATAACGGTTACCTCACACACTCATCATCCTAGTACTAAATCAACACCCTTCACCTGATGCAGGACTTGATTCCTTAACATCATTGGGGATGGAAGCACTTTGAAACCGAGAACAAATACAATGCAAAACAGCCTACCTTTAAACGAAACCAACAAACACTCTATTTGTTTCGATAACATTCTGCCTTTTAGTTTCCGACAAAACCACCACGACGTCTAAGTTTCAGTCAAGATAGAAACTTTCTTTTCATATCTAAGGAGTCATCAAATACTTTAAAAAACAAAGTTTCACTTAATTGCAGTACCAATTCTAGTCCAAAAATGAACCCGAGAAACCAAACATTGTACGAAAAATAGATCCATATTAATAGCACAAAAAACAAACATTTTAAAGCAACAACTACAGCAAGTCGGTCTCAAACTCTTCGCTGGCTTAGGATAATATTAATAATCCTTCTTAACACTTCACCTCCTTCAACCCCACACCAAAGTACAAAAATGTCGGGTCAGTAGCACCTTCCTTGTAGTAAGCAAAAACCATGGTACCCTCATCATGCATGCTCTCCCCAACAAAACTGCAAAACACAATCGCGCACAGTCAGCACTCTATACTCTTTGTTTTTTGGTTCCTGTATACGCAAAGAAACAAATGAATACAAGTCTTACAACTGGAGGTCGCTAAGCTTGCCAAGGAGAAACTTTGTCGCCGCCTCGATGTTCTTTTTGAAGAATTCTTGTTTCTCTTCATCAAGCTTGGGGGTAACATGTTTGATGTAATTCTTGATGTAAGAAACAAATTGCTTCTTGTTGAAAGCGGGTTGTTCCTACACGCGCAATGTTTTATAAGTACTCGTATATAAATTGTTTCAAACTTAGTTAAGTATCATAATTATATAATATTATTTACCTGGAGTCTAAAGGTGTCAACAATGTCGACCACCTTCACAGTTTGATCATCAACACCCTCGTCGTCATCAGCTCCTTCGGCAGAAGGGTTTGCGCCAATGTCAACATCCACTGCTCCTTGTACCACCCACTGTACGCACATGTTTTCGAAATATTGTTAATCAAATTCTTGAGATTAATCAAAGGGGTTACAAAATAAATGACGGTACACGAATCAAGATAATACCTTTCCTTCAACTTCCCATAGGATACCATTCAAGATTTCCTTGTAAGGAAATGAGTCCGAAAGAAGCTCATCACCTGAAATTACAAATACAACCCGAATTAAATACGCCACAAGTATTTAATAATCAATGCATTTGATTTGAAATAAGCATTCAATTAAATTTCTAAGTTATTACATCATGCAAGGATAATAGACAAACATTGTTCTATCATGGTTATCAAAAGCCATCGCCTTGACCGCCTAGGCGACCAATTTCCCAGAAGCCACCAGATCCCGCTTTTCCCTCGTAGATAAAAAAAAGCCACGGTCTGATTTTTAAAACCTAATCCCCTGACTAACATAATCGACCATGTAGATAAATCTCAATCAAATCTTTTTTTTTTAAAAAAAAACACTTAAAGATATTGAATTATTCTTCAATATATAAACACCTCAACTCATTGATTTACCATCAACTGGTTTTGTCTACTGCATAGTTATCAAAGGCGTGTTAATCCTTTTAGCAGGTATGGTAAGATGATTGTTATTTGTAATGATTTGGTGATTTTTATTTTTATTTTTTTATTTACGCTTTTTTTTTTCAGGCCCGTGCTTTTTTTTGCGCTTCTCGCCTAGGCCACAGGCAGAGCCTAAGCGCCTTGAGTGCGCCTCACGCCTTTGATAACTATGTTTAAAACACAGTCACATACACATAAAAGATTAATACTTTCAAACACGATAAACGACGACACTCAGATAGCCGAAAATCCAGCATCCCTTTGTTCTATTCATCCCACATCATAGCAAAATTTTTACTTGGGACCACACCATAATTGAAATTTCACTAAAAGCTATCGTTACAAAGCGATTAAAATACAAAAGGCAATCTCCTATGCTAAAAAGAAGATAAAGAACAGCTTAACACAAAGACTTAAATTTGAAAACAATGATCCAAACAAAGTACAAAGATTTGCAGCTAAAAAGATATTAGCTTTTTTACCTAGAGTAAAGATCAAATACAAACTGTTTTTCGGTAAGAATCAAAGGGGGTAAAAAAAATTTATTTTTTTTTAGAATTTTTTTTCCCATATGCTTAAAAATACTTTCTAGATGAATAATACAAAAAAAAAAAAAAATTAGTGTAATTATGTAATTACTCTACACGTAATTACTCTACACCAATTTTTTTTTTTAATTTTCAATACTATAATACATGTTTAACAATATGGGAAAAAAAATTTCGAAAAAAAAATACCCTCCTTTGATTCTCACAGTTCTTACCGAAAAAACACTTTGTACCGGATCTTTCCCCTAACTACAATTTAGAACTCAGATCTGATATAACTACAAATCAGAGCATCAAACAAAGACCCAACAAAACTAAACAAAACAAAACAAACCAGTCCTAGATCTACACAATTCCATAACAATTAACCATAACCAATGACAAAAATACCCTAATATTCAAATCAAATAAACACAACCCCATCAAAAAATTACCCCTAATATTACTAACAAATACTACTAATAAACACAACCCCATCAAAAAATTACCCCTAATATTCAAATTAAATACCATACAAAAAACTACAAGATTAAAAAAAAAAAAAAAAAAAAAAAAAAAAAAAAAAAAGATTACCAGAAATTAAATCTTGATAGACCAACATGGTTGCTGCAAGATGCTTCTGGGATGATGGATTGAAAAAAAGGGAGGAAACAGGGGAACAAGTTGTGGTTAAGGGGAGAGGGTTTGGAGAATAGATATATGGTTTGTATATATAGGGCCAGGGTTTTGGGGAAGACGATGGAGTAGAAGTAGAACAGGATATTGATGTGAAATTACGAAAATGGGCCTTTGGTTTTTTTATATTTTCATGTGTGCCCTTTTTTAATAATTTGATCGTATGGTATGGTATGGTTGGTTTAAAAGTAGATTCCTATACTACTCTTTCTTTAGGCTTTTGACTAAGCATCTTTATCAATTATGCCTTTAGACTATAAGGAGTGGTGGGGGGGAAGAGGTGGGGGGAAGCGCCATTTGGCACTTGTGGGTCCCTTTTGGGGGGGAAAATAATTGTGGGGAGTGGAAGGGGGGGAAGATGTGGGGGGAAGTGACACTTGACATTTCTTTTTTCTTTTTTTTTCTTTTTTTTATAAATTAAATAATAATAATAACAATAACAATAATAATAATAATAATAATATAAACCGGAAAATATAATAAATTAATAAAAAAATAATTAATATTAAGTTAATAAAAAAATAATTAATATTAAAGTAATAAAATTTTAATTAGTATTTAATTTTACACTTTGAATTTCAAATTTTCCCACCACTGCTCCACACAGTACAAACATTAATTTTTCCCACCCAGAAGTTTGAATTTGAAATTTTGAATTTGAAACTCTGAATTTCAAAGTTTCCCCCCCACTGCTTCATCCTTCTAACCCTATAAATACAACACCTTACCAAATTCTCAGTCACACCTATTCCTCTTCCCTAAAGCAATGAATAACATGGGTGACGGTTTTTCAAGCAGGAGCTGCTGGCCCGTCTAATATCCGGCAGTATTCTCGCCGGTATCCCAGGGGACGGGGCCGCCCCCGGAGACTACCATTCTCCTCATCTCCTCCTCCTACTGCTCCACAACCTCCTATTTATCCTCCTCCTCCTCCTCCACAACATTGGTTACCTCCCCCTCCTGTTGCTGCTGCTGCACAACCAACCATTCCTCCTCATCCTCCTGCCGATGATGACTGGACGGATGAGGAATTGGTCTGGGCTATGGATTATGTCATGGCCCATCAACAAATGGAGCGACTAACGTTGTCGCCCCCTACCCCCTGGGCTGCTTCACTCCCCCAACACCAGACTACTCCCACCCCCACCCCCATCCCCCAACAGCAACCTACCCCCATCCCCATCCCCCAAGACCATGGGACTTCCCCAACTGAGGGGGACTTGGAAGCCCTGAGGGAGATTGAGGAGGAGGAGTACTACTATAACCAACCTACCCCTCGTAGTGAGTACTACTACTTCCCCTCAGATGCGAGATCTGATGGACGGGACAGCTCACGTTCCGTCTCACCCGAGTACTACTTCCCCTGGGACAACTACTCTCCATAGTGGAGAAAATTAGGATTAATAATTAATTTAGGATTTATTTATGTTTAAATAAGTAATTTAGGAGTTATTTATGTTTAAATAAGTAATTTAGGAATTATTAGGATTATGTAATGGTTGTTTTAGTGTGTAATGGTTATTAAGTAATTTAATTATGTAATGTTTGTTATTTATTTTTTTTATTTAATTTAATTTTTTTTTTTAAAAACGGCCTTCAAAATGGGACTTCATGTGTTTTTTTTTTTAATTTCTTAAATTTCTTTTTTTTTTTTAATAAAACAGGTTGTTGATTTTTTGTAATAAATTAAATCTATTCAAGATCACCCAATCAGGAAGAGCCACGTGTCCCCATCATCTCCCCCACGCCGGTGACCCTCTCCCCGCCCCCAGCCCCACGCCACTTCTCCCGCCCCTATGGCGGCGGTGTTCCCCCCCCCCTTCCCGCCCCTCTCCCGCCCCCACTCCCACTAGTCTTAGCATCTTTTCAATATTCATTGTTACAAGATTAAAAATATATAAATTTCAGAAAAATATGATATGGGTTAATATAAAAAAGAACTCTTTAATATGATTTCATTTTTCAAATAAAAAAGTTTTTAACTTGATTTAGACTATAAGACTATAAGGAGTGGGGGGCGGGAAAGAGGGGGATGAAGCGCCATGTGGCACTTGTGGAACCCTTGAGGGGGGGGGGGGGGAAATAATTGTGGGGAGTGGAAGGGGGGGAAGAGGGGGGGAAGGAAATAATATTATATTGTGTTAAAGTTAAAAAAAAACTGACCAATCGCGTTCTGCCACGTGTCCCACACACTCCCCCACGCTGGTGAAGCCCCTCCCGCCCTCCGCCCCACGCCAGTTTTCCCGCCCTACCGGCGGCGGTGTTCCCCCCCTTCCCGCCCCTCTCCCGCCCCCACTCCTGATAGTCTAAGGAGTGGTGGGGGAAAGAGGGGGATGAAGCGCCATGTGGCACTTGTGGGACCCTTGTGGGGGGGGGGGAATAATTGTGGGGAGTGGAAGGGGGGGAAGAGGGGGGGGGGGAAGGAAATAATATTATATTGTGTTAAAGTTAAAAAAAAAAAATCTGACCAACCAATGCTCGCCACGTGTCAAACCCACCTCCCCCACGCCAGTGAAGCCCCTCCCACCCCACCCCACCCCTCACGCCACATTCCCGCCCCTCTCCTGATAGTCTTAGTATAAATTAGAAGTCGCATGCTTTTTCTTATTTGGATTTTATTTAAAGTTTTAAACCGTTTAGCTTAGTTGAAATATCAACCTTATAAAATGATAACTAGGGATGCAAACGAGCTGAGCCCGAGCTTGAGTTCGTTTAAGTTGTGAAAGGTCGACCTCGGCTCGATTCGAGCTTTGTTTTTAAAGCTCGGGCTCGGCTCGTTAACTAATTATTTATTAATTTATATTAATTAAATACTATGTTATATATAACTTAGCTAGTTTTTTCATAAAATTTAAAATAGAAATTATTGTTATTCAAATATATATTTAATATATTAATTAAAAATTATATAAATAGTGTGCTCGTTAAGCTCGTGAGTCGGCTCGAAACTTCATAACCGAAGCTGGGGCTCACGCTCGTTTGCTAAACAAGTTGGTTTTAGGCTTGGGCTCGGGCTTGAGCTCGGCTAGGTTCGGCTCGTTCCGAGCTTTTTTTAGCCGAACTCGAGTAGTTTATGAGTAGCTCGGCTCGTTTGCACCTCTAATGAAACTATTATAAGTTAATATTTTGAACATCTTATATGGTTTCAAAAAATACAATGTCAGTAATTTTTTACGTAATTGAAATGTTACTTTATTATATTAACCAGTTTAATATGTAAAAGTTTATTTACTTTTTTTAAATCACAAACATATATACTTTAGATTTATTAAAAAAAATGAATTTTGCTTACATTTTTATCTCATGGTAACTTGATAAAAAAAGTTAATATTCTTATATTCTTAATGATGTAAAACATTACTTATTCCTTGAGTTTCTTTAAATCAGAGATTTAATCTTACAAAAAATAAGAATATGTTTATTAAATATAAACTCTATGTTATTTTTCAAAATTCATAAAATCTTGGGTTTAACAAACAGATTAGGACTCGAATAGTTAAAATTAGTACTCTTGATTTTATGTCTCTTAAAAGGGAGGTATCAGGTTCAAAAGGGTGTATTTGATGTAAAATATAGTGGAGTAACATTAGCAGTTAAAAAAGTTAAAATTAATAATAACTACTATTTACAATTGTCATTGCAACCATTAGAATTTTCATAACATTTTTGATCCTTCAAACAACAATAACATCTTCTCGAAAACCAACACCTCGGCATGCAATAGCCAACATTGATCTTCTCATTTTCGACATTGTTCTTAACAAAACCCCATTTTCTACCAAATGTTTCTTCTGATATACAATCATTACAACAACCATCGCAGTTTCTAGCGCCACCTGAACATACAAATGCCATTTACAACAAGCTAAAGTTTATGTATGTACGTATATACAACTATATAAGTATAGGAGATAGATAATAAACCGCGAATCATGACGACTGAAAGAATCAAAAGGAGTAAGAAAGAGTGATATGTATGCATGATACATGATAGCCATTGAAATAACTCAAATTAGAACTGAACCGAGCTATTTATGTTTCATATATACTTCTAACTCCTCACCTTTTATAGGGAGTAGGGACCAAAGTGCAAGTTAGTACTACTGAAACCGGTTCACAAAGTTGGCGTGATATTCATGTTTAACTTTTTACATGGGAAAGATCCGGTACAAAATGTTTTTTCGGTAAGAACTGTGAGAATCAAAGGAGGGTATTTTTTTTTTAATTTTTTTTTCGAATTTTTTTTCCCATATTGTTAAACATTTATTATAGTATTGAAAACTAAAAAAAAAAAATTGGTGTAGAGTAATTACATAATTACTCTAGTGTAAACTAGTGTATTTACTTTAATGACGTAATTACACTAATTTTTTTTTTGTATTATTCATCTAGAAAATATGTTTAAGCATATGGGAAAAAAAATTCTAAAAAAAAAATTAAATTTTTTTTACTCCCTTTGATTCTCACAGTTCTTACAAAAAAACCAGTTTGTATTTGATCTTTACTCTAACTTTATAAATCATCACTACTAAAATAATAATAAAATTATAACCAAATTCAATCCAAATCACTTTACTGTCGGTCATTAAATTGTCACAACCCGAAAATGTAGGAAAATATGTTTTGTCATGAAGTCCTCACTCCTCCCCTAAATTCTCTTCTCTTCATCACGTGTTTGTTGAAACATAAACATGTTGGGGATGGACTTGAAGCTTGAGATGAGATGTTTGTTGTCCCGAGCATGGAGTCAGATACACAAATCACAAAGAACTCGTTAGAAGAGGGCTAGAGCTTGTAGTCGAATCATTGTCTGATAGACATATATAGTCAAGTCAGCTTGTAGATCTTTGTATAATATATCTATACAAAGATCTACAATGAACAGTGGCGAAACTTGAAAAAAAAAATAGTGGTGGAGGCCGAAAATCACGAGACCTAAGTTTTTTTTCCTTTTAGTGGGTGTCGGAACATCATCAAATAAGTGGGGGCCGGACTCAATTCATTAAACAATTACTTACAAAATCGCAAACTTACACCACTGAACCAAAAAACATGCGGGGGGGGGGGGGGGGGGCACCCCCTGATCGGAATGGATGAATCTAAGGACACTATTAGAAAATTGACTTTCACTCATTGACTGAAGTGTGCGTTGGTGATCACCATGAATAGGTCAAGTGTTATTCTAATATCCCTCATTAAAGACACTTTTAAGTACAATATTTAATTACCAAAAAAATTTATAAATAAGATTTCATAGCTTTGGTGTTGGGAGTATTGATGATTTTAATTTGGCATAGTTCGCCAAATGGTGGTGGAGGTATAAAAATGAAGTCCCGCAATTATGGATCGATATGGTGAAGGCTATTCATTCTACCAATAGACCTAAACATCTTATTCCTATTAAAAAGATAGGTTATGGGTGTGTAGAAGGACATAGATGGTGTGTAAGGTGAGCTTCTTAAAAGACGGATTGATATCAAAGAAAAAATAGTGGTTAAATAGGTGATGGCTCGAAAACGCTTTTTTTGAGGGATAAATGGTTTGCGGTTTAGTCTATGAAGGATATATTCCCGGATTTGTTCAGCATCGTCTCAAATAGGGCTGGCATAACAGGTTACACGAACCTGTTAAGACACGAACCTGTTAAGACACGGACACGAAACTTGTAAACACGACACGAAATCTAATCGTGTAATTTTTTTCAAACACGAACACGAACCTGTGTATAACAGGTTAACATGATAAGACACGACAAGACACGATAAGGAACACCTACTAAAATAAGTTAACACGACAGGACACGATAAAACACGACAAGACACGATAAGACACAACAAGACATGATAAGAAACATGATAAGACACGACAAGACATGTTAAGACATGTACACGATAAGACACGAACACGAAACAGGTAAACACGAACACGACACGAAAATAAACAGGTCTTAACGTGTCGACCTGTTATAGACACGAAACCTGTTAAGGCCAAACACGAAACCTGTTAAAATCGTGTAGGTTCGTATCAGGTTATCGTGTTTGTGTCTAAATTGCCAGCCCTAGTCTCAAATAAGGAAGCTTCGGTGAAAGACTACCATCTTGGTAGTGGGCCTGCAGATTTTGGGCCATTTCTTGGCTGCGTGAACCTGCTTCCTAGCAGGAATATGACCAACAACAGTCTTTTTGTGCTCCTAAGAGATTGTTTTCTCTCTAAAGGCCTCAACATTTGGAAGTGGAGCAATTCTAATGGGTCTTTATTTTTAGCAAATGAGGTTAGAATGGAGTTAGCAACTGGGCTTTTCAATCAGCAGGCCCAAACTACTCCTTTTGATTGGAATTCATACGCCACATTAAAAGCAAAGTGCTTGGTATTAGACGTGTACAAAAAAACCGGTTTTGAAAACTGAACCGGAAAACCGGTTAGACAAAAACCGGTTTTTGTTCAAACCGGTCCCAAACCGACCCGAGTCACCGGTTCTGTATAGGTTATAGGTTTTGGAAATTAGACCGGGTTGAAAACCGGTTTTAGGAACAAACCGGTTTGGGAAAAAAAACCGGTTTTTGAGGAAAAAACCGATTTAGGCAATGTATTTGGATTTTGGATGACCGGTTTGGCAAAAAAAAAAAAAAAACCGGTTTTGGAACCGGTCCTAATCGGTTTGGAAAACGGGGGTTTTGGGTCCTGAAAACCAGTTCTAAAACCGGACCGGTTTTAGAAAAAACCGGTATCACCTTCAACACCAAGAACCGGTTCGGGTTAAAAACCGGATCGGTTTGAGAAAAAAAACCAGTTTGTACATCTCTACTTGGTATGGAGCCGGAGGGCTTTGGATGGGAAAGTTACTACCAAGGTTGAGCTCGCTCACCGTGGGGCTCCTATTGTTGAGCTTAGATGTTCGAGATGTGACTTGGGAGTATGAGGACGTCAATCATGCTTTTTTCGGTTGCTTGTGGGCCCGAGCGGTTTGGTGGAACGTGGTGGTGTGGATGAAGATCCTTGGCCGGCCATGGTTGTGATGATAGTTTTGAACACAAGTTTATCCCCGTTCGGACCTTAATCGACCAAATCATTGAAGACGCTTTTATTTGGATCACCAACCGGGCGAAGATTGATAGTCTTAAATGGGACGAGTGGGTTTGTTTCGATGTGGCTAGACTTGTGTAGGATGTCATTTGTTTTGTTGTTGTTTGTTTCATTTGGCGTTTTTCGGTGAATTCCGGATTCCTATTCCCTTGCAATCCATGAAAACGAACACTACCTTACAGAAATTGTAAACTGGCTGTTTATCCTATTTGATTTGGTTGTCCATTCAAACATGAAATTTCATATTTATAACAAGTTTAGTTTATCTATTGTACTTTAACCATCAAACCACCCAAACAGCAAACCACTTTAAGCTAGATATGCTTTAGTTTATTATAGTGTTTAAACCATCAGAAGCACCACCCATAGCCCTTTAATCATTTTCCAAACAAGAACAATAAAATCCATTGGAATTGTATCTGAATATTCTATCCAAAAGCAGCCCATAGCCCTTTAATCATTTTCCAAACAAGAACAATAAAATCCATAGATATTCTATCCAAAAGCATCAGTGGCTGCAAAAAGGCCACTCCTTTGCAAAAAAAAAAAAAAAAAAAAAAAAAAAGGTTCCCATATTTTGAACCAACATAACAGAAACATAGTCTCAGGATCATCTAAATAACATAACATTATTAGCTAATAAAACAAACAAAAAATATGACTAACTACATTTCTGGCTGCTTTGATGAAGCCTTACCAATGTTGATAAATGGAAACCAGGGAAATATGTTACCTCATGATTTGCCTAATAGAGATGGTTATGTACACCACATGCTTATAACACAACACAAAATTATATGTTTAGTCAGCTCTCAGTTTCAATATCTCCTTGGCAGTCCTCAACCTAAAATATGGCATATGTTCCTACAAGAAAGCATGATTAAAAAGATTTACTTAACGTTTAACGTCTGAAATCATTGCAAATAATGCAATTAATGCAAAATACTTCGTATTTTTAAAGAAAAGAAGAGCCGGATTGCATCGAACTCACCTGATTGAAGCAGAGGCCAAGGCCCCTGCTGTAAAAGTCAGCATATTTAATCATAAATACACCACAGTCAAACCTGGTAAAAAAATCATGATCAAAAGAGGAAAACATAACGGCAAACTAGTAGGATTGCATCCATTAATCAGGTCTAAAGTAAAAAAAAGAAGTCAAAGGATTACACACCCGTTCTCCTGGTTAGGAAGGTCTGTAACATATTCTTGCTGCCAAGAACTAACATCAATGTCTTTCCCGTTCTTATCCTTGACCTCATCTACAACGTATCTGGCCTGGTGAATATTAGCCAAAAGTAAGCTACACTTATCATGAATGGTACTATAGTTGGGAATGTATATGCATATAAACAACTGTAAAGCATATTCCCTCCTCAATCCTCATGCGAGGAAAGATAAAGTGGTACAAACCTAGAGGCTGCAAGCCTGCAAGGTCGATTAGGGTTGTGTTTTTTCTCCAATAAGTCATATAAAGGTCAAGTGGGCCGAACGAGTTAAAAGTCCTCGGTCTATTTGTAGTGCATACAATTAAAAAACGTCCTGTTATATTTTTATTTAAAAATCAAAATTTCAGGTATTATTGTAAATGCATTGTTTCTCTAGTTATATGTAGCGATCTATATTTATAAAAAATGAATAAAATGTGTTTGTGGGTCAAGCCAACCCATTTCGACCTGCACTAAAATTGCCATGTTTCAAAGTGAACCATTGTTGACCCATCAACTGACCTGCCCATCTTGTCACTACTCAAACCTAAAAAAGCGGGTAATTGATGACCCTTATATGCATTAGTGCCAACCAAGAAGTCAATGATACATACCAATACCCTCATTACTTGTCTATCAACTCCTCCAAGTGAGTCGAGATATTGGAATTTTTCTTCTTTTTTGTTGATGACAGCCAAACACCAATGTATTTCTTTATGAACAGGGACAAATATCTGCTTATAAGACATGATCAAGATACCGAATTTAAGAAATACAAGAAAAAAAGTATCTAATGTTACCTTGTCGCATTCAAGGAGACTGTATCCCAACTTCCTCTGGGTAGTCCATCTTCTAACTGACTTGTAATCATAGCCCGCCCTTCCACTTATCAACTATTGTAGCAACAAATATACAAAATAAGAATCATGATTCATGAACGACCCAGATGTTATCAGAATCAAGTCGCATAAACCATGGTGACAAAGATGATTCGTGCGTGACAAAGAACTAGCAATCCAGATCGGCCACATTTAGAAATCTAGAAGGCTCAAGTTTGAATAAACTTGCATTTTAGGGATAAAATAGTACAATTCTTTTCTTTTTTTCATTATTATGATTATATGATAACAAATGATGATTTTATAATCATAGAAAGTACCGCTTTAAACACTTCTTATACATTTCAACCATTATTATCCATTTACCCTAGATTTAGAAATCAGTCGATGTTGAGCCTCATATTGTTGTCAAGAAAACGCTTACATGTCACGAACACAAATGGCATGTGAACATGTACAAGCCATAGTGTTCACTCATGTATTTCAATTAATGACCTATTAATAAATGTAATACTTCTTATATTCATCAATAAGAGACAACGATGGAGTGGTGACTAGGGTTTACCAATGTCAAATACTTTGTAGCGAATGTCATTAATTAGGAAGGATGTAAGAAACGGTTCGATATGGATGCATGCATTGAATAATTTACAGATTAGAACATTTAATTTTTTTGATCGATTTGCAATTTTAGAAAAAAAAAAAAAAAAAAACCTTTATGAACCCTAGATTTAGATATCAGTCGATGTTGAGCCTCATATTGCCTACCTATCTTATAAATCATTTCCTATTACACCTCTAATGTTTGATACTTCATGTATGCAATTTATACAAAAATGTTTCCAAAATCAAAGAATCCGCCTCCTAGTCATTAGCACTAATGTGCACATATATGAAAGGCGATCACGTACTTTCATATCCTCCATCTAAACCAACATCAGTCGTATAGACCAAAATGAATCACAATATCAGGGCCATGAATTAACTTAACTTTTAAATTTCCCAAAGTAAGAAAAATATCTTGAGAACAAGCATACTCCGAAATATTCGGCACATAAGGATGATGTGAACTAACCTTCTTGTAGAAAAACGTGTTGAAAAAATGACATTTTAGAAACTTTTTTGGTTCCTTCTTTTCCCTTTCTTTCAGCAATTCCAGATAGAGATTAATAACCTATAATATGAAAAACTAACATTAAGATGTTGCTTAAGAAGTTATGTTGCAACCAAACATTAAATGCAAAATCAAAAGCTACCTCGTCATTTAACCATGCACCGGGTCTTAAACACCTTAGAACTTCTCCGGCAATTGTAATATTTGAATTCTCATGAGTGACCAAAACCTTCCTTCTACAATTTCAAGCAACATTTAATGCCAAAACCATATAGCAGCAAAACACATAAAGAATCCATTAATATATTTGTAACACACACGCATAGAGTTCACGTGCATACACACGTACTAACTCCATACATTGATAAATATTATGTACTACGTACACACGCATATACTATGTACCACACACATACACGTATACCCCATACCTGCTAGAATTAGACAATGCATTAGCAACCATTTCCAGGTCATCATCAGCAAGCGGTAGAAAGGGCTCAATCAACACATCCTGAAAATCAAACCAATTTAACACAATACAAACAACTAATACAAGTTCAAATTCCAATCCACACATAACATAAACAATTCACCTCATCTTCCTTCGCCTCATCTATCTTCGCAGCAACCAACTGTTTATACAAACCTCTCTTTTCCTCCACAAAATCAATATCAAACCTCAACCTCCTTAACTGCGCATCCCGCCCACACGAATCATCCAACAACTTTTTATAATACGGCACACCATCCAACCTCCGGTTCAGCGATAAAGACTCCAAAGCCTTCCCATCCATCAATTCCAAAGGCTGAAACCGACGATTTTCCTCCGCCTTCACATCTAACTCCCTATACTTATCCCTAATAACCTGCACCTCTTCCAATTTATCAATCTCTTCTTCCATTGCAATCTCTTCAACACTCGAATCCCCCGAACCATAATTAACAGTCTGCACATTAGCCACATCAGCAATAACCTCTACCACATCATCATCATCATCATCCATCTCATAATCAACATATTTACTCTGTGAAAACACAGAATTCCCAAAAGGATCAGATTTTGTTTCGCTACTGTTGAATCTTTTAGAAGTTGAATTAAAGCCTCTAACAACAACACAAGGAGCTTGAATTTCTCTAACAATTGGGGATATCTGTTGAGGATATAAACGAAGCCTTGAAACAGCACTTGAAGGGATAGGATTGGATACCGAATGAGATGATTTGAGCTTTTTTGAAATGTGGAGATGGTCATGATATTGATCGAAGGTCGATGGTGATGAGGATTGGGATTGGGCGGTGCGTTTGAAGCGATTGTTGGTCATAGTACCCATTAATGACTGAGAGAATGGAATAAGCTAGGGTTTGGGATAAACCCTAGAATTTGAAATTAGAACGAAGGTTGAATGGTGAGGTAATCGCTTGAGCATTAAATTTGTAGATTCAATGAGTGAATTTCCTATGAAGGGTTCAGTGGGTCTTCAAGCAGGTGTGTTTGTTCTCTCTGTTTAAGGTTGCACTTATTTATATAATTTTCATATTATTTATTTTCTCATTTCGGATTACAGTAGTGATATTGAGTTTTAATAATTCAAACTTTGACAAATTAGCTAACATTAATTCGTACTTAAAAAATTTCATAAAACAATCAAGTTTGTAAACTTATTTTCTCTACTGAGCCTTTTTAACTAGGGTCTAACGCAACTAGTTTTTTTGCTGGTGTGGCCTAAAACCTGATTATTTAATTGCGTGAAAGCTTATGTGGCATCATCACCACAATAACCTCCACCACCGTTCTAAGCCACCTACCACCACCACCACCTATCATTCACAACATTCTTCATCTTCGTCACCATCCACCACTCACAACACACATCTTCATCACCTCACCACCTGACCACCACTACAACCATCCACTGCCCACTGCACAACCATCATCTTCAACCCCTTGCACCACCATCGTCCCCGACATAAACCACTGCAATGTCCCTTGCCATAACTGATTCCATCATACCTGTTGACATTTGCCGGCGTTGCGATTGTTTACGTGGTGGACAGTGGTAGGTGACGATGGTGGGGCTGGTGGTGTAGTGGCTTAGGTGGGGATGATGGCGGTACAAGGAGTTGAAGATGATGGTTGTGCAGTGGTGGTCAGGTGGTGAAGACGGTGAATGTTGTGAGGGGTGGGTGGGTGTGGGTGTGGGTGGTGGTGGTGGTAAGTGGTTGAGAATGGTGGTGGATGTGATAACGGTGATGATTCCACATAAGCTTCCTCATCATAAAATAACTAGGTTTTGTGCCTAGTTTGCTACCATGTAAGCAAAAAACTAACTGGGTTGACGCCAATTAGAAACGACTAAGTGGAGGAAAATAGTTTAAAAGTTGAAACTGTTAGAGAGAACTTCTTAAGTTTGAATTATCAAAATCTAATATCCCTATCATATATATAATCTTATTACAAAAATAAATTAAAATAAGATATGGCTCCAATCTTATACATGTGTATTTATATGATCCATGGAGGTTGATGGTTTGAGTCTAGTCGAAAACGGATTTAATGTAATTTAAATCGTTAAAAAAATATAATCATCATATTATGTCTACACTTTATTGAATGCTATGATATGAATGCATTAATATTATTATAAAATATAATACATTAATATTGTTATAAGATATAGTACTTTAATTAGTTGTACTTTGTAGGTTATTAGCAGTGTTGTATTCCAAGGCCTTGTACTCGACGAGTACTCAGTCCTTGGAACCCACCAAACTAGTCGGCGGTGGTCAAACTCGGGCTACTAGGCCCTGTACTCAGTGGTCAACTCGGCCCTGTACTCGGCCGACTAGGGACTGTCTAACGACTTTTGCAACATTGGAAAAAAAAGAATAGTTAAAACGGCCAAGTTAAACTAACCAAAAGATAAAAAGAAATATTAACGTTCGAATATGGTAGAGTTACTCAAGAAAATATTAGTTAAAAGAAACATTTATAAACTAAAATTACATGTAGTGACCGAAAATTTACGGAGTAATTAAGTGACGGCTTTGTATATTTGTCATGAGAATTATTAAAGGATAATAATCTATAATCTATAATACATTATAAAGGAGGAGTGATGTACAATACCTCACATCCTAAAATCTTATCTCAATTATGCCCTTATGTCCAACTTTTAAAACACAAAATACAACTTAACTTTTGATGCATCTTAAATGTGAGACCTTTCAACCCCTCATCTATATTATTATATATACTTCATTATAATCAATTTCTTGAATGCTAATAGTCTTTTCATAACCCCAAACAAAATCTTAGAGCTAATTTCATGTTTTGAAACATTGTTTTGTCCAAATATTTTATGTCTTCATTAGATGAGAAGAGAAAAAAATCAATGAGAAGTTAAGACGCTTGCAAGATATGGTTCCCGGATACTACAAGGTATAAAGATATGTGTTAATCTTGATATACATATATACATTTTTTTCTACTTGTTCATATTTTCTTTGACAATTACAAAAATTTATCTTCATAATATATCATTTTTTTGCTCCATTTAAATTTAGTTATTTTCTATAGACAATGGGAATGCCAGTGATGTTGGATGTAATAATCAACTATGTTGGATCGTTGCAGAATCAAATTGAGGTAATTTAATTGTGCGGCTAACAATTAAAACAATAAACAAACAATATTCAAAATTATTGATGAGGAAATATTTTTCAAAATTAATTAGTACAGTTTTTCTCTTCTTTGTGCATTTTTAGTTTCTATCCATGAAACTTTCAGAAGCCAGCATGTTCTATGACCTATTGACCTCAACTCTACTGAATTGTATGATATGGCCCCTATGAAGGTGACAGGTGGCTTTCCTAACTATACTTGTTAAGAAGTTTATCTTGAATTATATATATTGTTAACTAAACACACCGGACAAAATTATAAATATAATATTCTAGATTTGCTAATACGTTTCTAATATATTATAAATATTACTTCCACTTACTGCATGGGATGAAACCTTATGTTGCAGGGAACAAATGGACATGAAGGACAGATGATGAAGAGGATGGTTGGAGAAGGGTATGGAGACATTCCTCAATTTCAATCAACATGGTCTCCTTGAACGCCATGAAATAGTTAACTCTATAAATCTATATATGCATGCTCAAATATAACTTTATACGTAAACTATATTTGTTCTAAGACTTTTAAGGTATTTATTTATCTATTTAATGTTCTTGTTAAACGTTGTATGAAGTGTGGTTCACAATATTATTTTGCTTTCGGCAATTGTACATATTGTTTAAGTTCTAATTCTAATTAATAAAATAAATTAAACACTAGCATAAAAAGAAAACAAAAACCTAACTATGTGTTAGTTACTTATGTTATTTGTGTTAAGAAATAAGAAATCAAAAAGCCATAGATTCACGCTCACGCCAATGAATCAACCCGAATCTTTATCTTCTATACCATATATATAAAGCATCAGTGAAGGATACCCTTAAAATTTAAGTAAATACAACCTTTATTGCTTATAGTACGATGCTTATTGAAGTCATTTAGAGTGTAAAATTGTCTTTCTACCTAAATATTAAATTGTTGAAGAAATTAATTTAAACATAATTATAAAATTGATGAGGAAATTAACAATAATGTGGTGACTCTTTACATTCATAACCTCCATGTCTTTATTATGTTTGTATCAATGTTATAGTCTTATAAATAGTTGTCATGTATTTAATACATAAATAATGTTGTGACTCTTCACATACATAACTTACATATCTTTCAATGTTTATAGTAAATAAATTACATCATATATTATGTATTTATATCTTCTTTTTAAATTTATGTGGCTGCAGGATGGTATGATGTGACACTTCTGTACACAAATGAATATGTAGGCTTGAAGTTTGCCAACACACCTAACCCATGACACGTTTCAACCCATTAAAGTGAATGATATATGTAGGCTTGACTTTTATACAAGCAAATATGGTAGAGATACTTCATGAGCAACGTCATCATCTTCCTCGATGGTTTTTTGTTTTCTCCGCTACTATAAGCTTCTAGGAATAGAATTTAAGTTTCTGATCTCACGAAGTCACCAATTGTTTACATATCCAAAAGAAGACAAGTTCTTATCAGTCGAATTGGTAGTTTTAACTATATTGATTACTAATTTGTTTGGTCCAATATATTTGTTACGACGCTTGTCAAACTAACATAAAACGAGAGTATCTATGTAAATCATTGACTCCGCTGCATCTCGCGGGTGCCCTAAAATAATATAAATATGTTGCACAATACAAACTGCATTTTAGTAATTACATCACTTCCACTACAATCTTATGGTCATTAAGAGATACAACGCCACTTCACTAAGCTAAGTACCGCTCTACGATGGCATACTTATCTGCCTTCGAGATACATAAAAGGGTCCCACCGAAGGACGTGGGCCAATCTAAGGGTGTGGTAAGGAATAGTACAGCCTATTGTGATGTACCCATTTAAAATATTCAGAAGATATACTTATGAGTTTCAGTTTTTGATAACATATATTTTATACATCGTTGTTTTCTACTTTAACATAACGAATAACCAACAAACACAATGCACAAAGGGCAAAACAGATGCACCCGCCGCAACGCGCGGGCATTCCTACTAGTAATAAAAAAAAAAAAAGATGGTGTGATACTTTGCAGGAAAATGAAATCTCGTAATGGCTAAATAGAAGAGGTTTGGAATTAATCATTATTGGGACAATAGTAATGAAATCGTTATGTGAGCTGGGCCCAAAAGATTGAATTGGGTCTGTGAAGCCGTGATTAAAAAAAAGGGACGAGTGGAATCTGGGACGGCAGCAATTGGTAGGTGTTTACACTTTTACTTTGTTTTGGATTGAATCCGATCCCAAAACCATCACACGTCTTCGTCACTAACCTGCAACCTATCTTCCCAACACCACACCACACCAGACTGTAACCCGATCCAGATCCGATCCCAAAACCATCACACGTCTTCGTCATCATCAGATATGACCCCATTTCAACCGAACCAGTTGTCATCATAACTTGGACACCATCCCGAACCAACAACTGACCGGAAACATACCACATCCGGAAACCCAGCCGAAGTCTGAAACACACCCACCTCGAAAAACCAACTGTTACGATCTCGTTCGACCGTCCTCTCCTTCGACCGTTTTTGTTTTTCTGTTTCTGTCCTTCGTTCGACCGGTCCTCTCCTCTCCTTCGACCATAATATCTTTTTCCTATTTGTTTTCTTTCCTTCGGCTGGTTTGTAATGCCTTGATTTGTATACTTTCGTTTATTATAATAGTTATATAATTAGTTTTCCACAATTATTATAATTTAGTAAAAATAGTATATTACTTATAGTTTTTTAATAATAATAATAATAATAATAATAATAATAATAATAATAATAATAATAATGGGGTAAGGAGTTATGTGGGGGTTCGCTTAGAGGGTGGGCAACCTGTGGTTGCTACCCTCGCTGTCTTGTCAAGGGTTTTTGCCCCACTGGTTCCTTTGCCCCCAACTCATCTCGAGTTCGGTAGTTAGCATTCGTACATGGCTCCTGCCAGGAAGGCCCGGAATGTCAAGTCAGGAGGTTATGCGCATGACTTTGTTAGCGGTTTAAGGGCCTGCCCCTTTAAACATTTTCACGACTGTAAAGATGGTAAACCGGGTTTGGTGGATTTTTCCGCCTTTTTGAACACATGCAAAGCACTCATCTCAAGACAGAAAACCGAAGGTTATCTATGAAGGAGGCTGTCTCGAAGGATCGGGACCTTTTCTTGGACGTTGGGGAAGCTCTCAGGGCAGGAGGTAAATGGTTATGTGGGAGGTGCATGGGGATACATGCTCTCAGTGGGGGATGCAAGCATGACGATGAGGTCGTATCGTTCGCCATGGTCTCGGAAGATGTCGAAGATTTCATTGTTGGGATACGGAAACCATGTCACGCGTTAGACGACGCAAACCCACGTCACCAAACCGGGATGGTTGGGGATGTTGCCCTCCTCGAACGTGTTTTTTCCCTCCCTATTCAAACTATTAAAAGCATTCCCCCAGCTGTCGTTTGACGTTTGCTCAAGTGTTAACAAGTGCCTTGCGTAAAGTGGTGGCGTCGCCAGGCTCGGTTGAAAATTGGGTCCAATTGCTATTGCTCCCGCGGTTAACCCTGAGGGTGGTCAGACCGTCCTCCAGGCAAGAGCGAAGATCTGGGAACAGGAAATCTCTACAGTGTAGTAGCATAATGCAAGCGCTTGCAGTATGGAAAGATGGGTCTGGGTTTGCGGTCTTGGTCTCTTCCCTATTGGATAGCGTGGGGGATGTGGTGGTATCTAGAGGAGAAGTCAGAAGGGAAGAGGACAATGAAACGGAACCGAATATAAAGCAATGTCTTCGAAAAGTCAGGGATGGGCATTTCACGGCGGCGGTTAAGGTTCTGTGCTCCAGTGGGGTTGCCCCTCTATGTGAATCGACCATGCAAGCCCTCATTGATAAACACCTAGTGGTGCCGCCTCCATCTTTTCCGTCTAACCCTATCGCCCAACCCGCTCTATCTGTAGATGGGGATTGTGTGCTCAAATGTATCCGATCTTTCCCTAAAGGGACGTCTTGCGGTAGGGATGGGATACGGGCCCAACACCTGTTGGATGCTATGGGTGGCGAAGGCTCGGTGACTTCCTCGGGCTTGCTCGCGGCCATTACTGAAGTTGTCAACTTATGGCTTGGGGGGGCCTGCCCTAAGGCACTTGCTGAGTTTGTTGCCTCGGCCCCCCTCACCCCCTTATTGAAGCCCGATAATGGAATTCGACCTATTGCTGTGGGGGGCATTTGGCGGAGGTTGGTTTCTAAGGTGGCAATGAGGAAGGTTCGGAAAGACATGGCCCAGTACCTAGGGGATTTTCAATTTGGAGTAGGCATACCAAATGGGGCAGAGGCGGTGCTTCACAGTGCCAACCGATTCCTGAATTCTTTTCATGTGGATGGGTCCTTGGCTCTGCTTACAGTAGACTTTTCCAATGCCTTCAACATGGTCGACCGCACAGCCTTTCTTCAAGAGGTTCACCAGCGATGCCCGTCTATCTATCCGTGGGTCCAGTTCCTTTACGCCCAGCCTGCTAGGCTGTACGTGGGTAATGATTGTATTGGGGCTACCACCGGAGTGCAACAAGGAGATCCTTTGGGGCCCCTTGTCACACCCTCAAAATCCACTTGCGGAGTTTTACCGCGAGGCGCATGACAAACCAGGATCCAAACCAACGATCACAATAAACAAGTCTAAATGAATATAAATGCAATTTCAAAACATAGTTTAAAATCTCGTTTACAGCGGAAGCTTATTCAAAACAGTATCTCAAAAGTAAACCAATTGTTCAACATATGAAAACCATGCGACTCTATCTAGACGCCGTGCATACGCGTGCGCCCTAGTTCCATTGTGCTACCTTAGCGACCTGAGAAAACATGTAAAAGTTTACGTCAGCACAAAAATGCTGGTGAGTTTACAGGTTTTGTATCCAAGTACCAAGTCCACCTGTCCATACTATAATAAATCGAAAACCAGTATACGCTAGCTAGGCGTACGTTTTGTTACTACCACGATTGGAAAACCATTACTAACACGTATACCAGTTTTGTGCCCGAATAGTTCCAAATGTTCCTGTTGTTCCTGTTTGAGACAATATGCACTCGCCCGGCCCTCCAAGCCGACGAGCGGGGTTGGTCACTCCCAATAGCGCTATTCACATTTCCCCGTTGTGCAAACCCGCACATTCATGGTTCCCCCCGGGACTTCCAAAGATCGTGTAGTATACGTTAGAACCCATAGTATGACAGAATTTACCAAACAATCGTTTAACACATGTTTTCTCCCCCGAAAGTATAAAACCAGTTTAAAAGAGGGGCCGTAAACTCACCTTAACGTGCAAGCAAAGAATCCGAACAGCAAGCAATATATGCTACCGACACCCTAATAACAGTGTCGCTCAGTGAGTATAGGCGTAATATCATTACCCATATAACTCGTTTGTCCAAGACGTTTTAAATGTTCAAAAGTGTGTATGCGACGCCTAGTGATTCTACATGCAATAGTAAACCCTACGGACCCGTTGGTGAATACGTTGGTTACAATTAATTTCTACATTCCGTATGTGTCTCAGACAAGTGTACTTCAGTTACATGTCAATTCCATACCACCTAATACCTCAATTAAGCACATAAGCACATAATGCACAATCTGTGTTCTCAGGACAGATTGTGCGCCATCAAAACGAATTTATTTAAAATAGTAAACCAGTGAGTTAACCTCCCAAATTTTTACTGAATTTACTTTGGGATTCACTCGACAATACCTATTTTTGTTTTGTCTCAATTCCAAACACAAAAATTATGAAAATTCGTACAACACAGCTAGGTCCAGAAAATCTCCTCAACAGGTCAGTTTAGTAGGAAAATTCTTAAAAATTGTGTATTCATCCAAACGAGATGAATCCACTTGGAAAAGCTCTATTTTTCCAGTATTGACCTACTGTAAAAATTTCATAATCTAATTCCTTGTAAATCTCAAGTTATGACCATTTAAAGTTAACCCAGTTTACAAATCCGAAAATCTGATATGACCCCTAATCAATTAAAATTCCAAAAACGACTCAAACGACGTCCAAATTCGATGGTTTTGCCCATTATGAAAAGCTAAGACCTTGTACGTTGCAATCATGCAAAGAATCGATCAAATCAATTGTTTTCAAGCCACGAAACAGACCCTACAAGTCGACTTTCAGAATCTGTCCAGATTCTGATCGTACAATATCATCAATTATCTCAAACCCTAGTTGCATATTATCAATCAATAATACCTAATAATCATCATACAACTTTCCTAATACCTATTTTATCAGATTCTATGATTAAACATGTCAAGATCAAAGCTTTAAGAATCAAAACACCAATTACTTGCGCAACAAGTATCCTACAATGTTACTAAGCGTTTATGAGTATGTTTAATCCATTTAATCTTCAAAAAGATTCATGCTTTAATGTTTTATAAACTCATTCAGACCTGGACAAACTTATTATATGATTTTTATTAATGAAAACACAAGATAAAAGCATAAGAAATCGTAAGATATACCCTTAGCTCTCTCAATCGATCAATCGCGCGCCTTGAAGCCTCCCAATTGATGATCTTGAGCCTTAGCAGAGGTTGTTTGAGTGAAATATTCGTGTGGGGCAGTAAGGGGGCGATTAGGGTTGAGTATGAGGGCTGCATGGGAGTTAAGGATGTTTAAATATGAGTTTGAGGCGGTTTAAAACCCGTCAGGCAACATCGAGCGGCCGCTCGGAGCCTGTGAGCGGCCGCTCACAGGTCCGGGTGGCGCGCTTTTGTTTCGTTTCGCCTCCCGACGCGTTATCCTTCGACGTTTTCGCTATTTCGGACCGTAACAAGTGTAACCCCATGCGTTAAGACCCTAATCAACCTCACGCTCCACTTTTTTTATAATTTTTATTAACGTGTTCAGTTTAGGTTCACATAATCACGTATGGTTTTCACATAAGTTGTCAGATATCACCGAGACACCTAAGTTTGTTATTCACCAACGTCCGAGGTTCACTAATCATGAAATCACATGTTAACTCACACAAGGAGTCAGAACCCGACCCACACAAGGAGTCAAAGCATCTCATAACCCGAGATAATGCTCGTATGTCCTATCTAGCTATCTAGATAACCCTCGTTAAGTATAATATACGCGTGACTCGCTAAGGTAGACTTTAATCTAGACCATGTTGTTAACCAGAATTTGCCGGGTGTCACATCATCCCCACGTTAAAAGAATTTTCGTCCCGAAAATTGCGTAAGTAACAAAAGAAACAACGAAGGGAATAAACAAACAGTAGAAATCAAGAGAGAGATTTACCCGAGGTGTCACATCATCCCCACGTTAAAAGGAATCTCGACCCGAGATTCATTCAGCTGCCGAAGAGACATGTCTCGACTCGAACGCTTCCTTAGGAAAGAGATGAGGATACTTAGACTTCATCTGATCCTCCCGTTCCCACGTATACTCTGGTCCCCGGTTCGAGTTCCACCGAACCTTAACGATACGAATCTTGCTGTGACGTAGGCTGCGAATCTTGTAATCAAGGATCTCCACAGGTTCTTCCACAATCCGAAGACGATCATCAACCTTGATCTCTTCTAGTGGAACGATGAGAGACTCGTCAGCCAGACACTTCTTCAAGTTTGACACGTGAAAGACGTTATGTACGTTACCGAGCTCCGTCGGTAGATCAAGTCGATATGCCACCGGCCCAATCCGTTCCAGGATCGTAAATGGGCCGACATATCGCGGATTGAGTTTGCCACGCTTTCCAAAGCGTATGACGCCCTTCCACGGAGAAACTTTCAGAAGCACCTTGTCGTTAACTTGGAACTCCAGTGGTTTGCGACGCTGATCAGCATAACTCTTTTGCCGGTCCCGTGCCGCCGCCAACCGATTTCGAATTTGTACGATCTTTTCCGAAGTCTCGTACACTAGTTCGGGCCCAGTGAGTTGACTCTCACCCACCTCAGCCCAACAAAGAGGAGAGCGGCATTTCCGTCCGTACAGTGCCTCGAACGGAGCCGCCTTGATGCTCGTGTGATAACTGTTATTGTACGAGAATTCTACTAACGGTAGATGAGCTTCCCAACCCTTCCCAAAATCGATCACACATGCCCGCAGCATGTCTTCTAAAGTTTGAATCGTACGCTCACTCTGACCGTCAGTCTGTGGATGGTAAGCCGTACTCATGTCTAGTTGGGTACCCAAAGCCTTGTGCAAAGACTTCCAGAAGTGAGAAGTAAAATGGGAGTCACGATCCGAGATAATAGAAACAGGTACCCCGTGCTTAGAAACAACTTCCTTCAAGTAAAGGCGAGCCAAACGATCCATGGTGTCGGTCTCCTTAATAGCAAGAAAATGAGCTGATTTCGTTAACCGATCGACAATCACCCATATCTTGTCGTTCCCGCTTGGTGACTTAGGAAGTTGTGTGACAAAATCCATAGTAATCCGTTCCCATTTCCATTCCGGAATTTCAGGTTGTTGCAGGAGACCCGACGGTTTCTGGTATTCCACCTTGACCTTAGCACAAGTCAAGCATTTACTCACGTATGAGGCTATGTCCGACCTCATGTTTGGCCACCAGTAAAGTACCTTCAGATCTTGGTACATCTTATCCGAACCAGGATGAATAGAATACCGGGACTTATGAGCCTCATCAAGAACAAGCTCCCGTAGTCCCCCGAATAAAGGAACCCATATGCGTTCTGCGAAATAGTGCAGGCCATCAGGCCTTCGCTCTAGGTACTTGTCGGCACCGTGCATGGTTTCAGCTTTAAGGTTTTCCTCCTTCAAAGCTTCCAACTGGGCAGAACGGAGTTGATCAGGTAACGACGAATGGATAGTGAGCTGCAACGCTCGAACGCGACGAGGTTTAGAAGATTCCTTCCTGCTCAAGGCGTCTGCTACAACATTCGCCTTGCCAGGATGGTACTTAATAGCACAATCATAATCGTTCAAAAGTTCGATCCAACGGCGCTGCCGTATGTTCAAGTGTTGTTGGTCGAAAATGTGTTGGAGACTCTTGTGATCGGTGTAGATGGTGCATTTGGTACCGTACAAGTAATGTCTCCAAATTTTCAACGCGAATACCACGGCACCCAACTCCAAGTCATGAGTTGTGTAGTTCTTCTCGTGCACTTTGAGTTGACGAGAAGCATACGCAATCACTTTCTCGCGTTGCATCAACACGCAACCGAGTCCATGAATGGAAGCATCACAGTAAACGACAAAATCATCAGGACCCTCAGGTAAGGACAGAATAGGAGCAGAACACAGTTTAGACTTCAGTTCTTCAAACGCTGACTCTTGTGATTCACCCCAGTCGAACTTCCTATCCTTCTGAGTGAGAGTGGTGAGGGGTTGAGCAATCTTCGAGAACCCCTGAATGAAACGACGATAGTAGCCCGCAAGGCCTAGGAATTGCCGCACCTCAGTTGGCGTCTTTGGTGCTCCCCAGTCCTTGATCGCTTCGATTTTAGCTGGATCGACATGAATCCCTAGTTCATTAACCACATGTCCTAGGAATTGGACTTCGCGTAACCAAAAGTCACACTTTGAGAACTTGGCGTAAAGTTGTTCCCGTCGCAAGAGTTCCAAAACTAACCGCAGATGTTCCCCGTGTTCGGTCTCGTTCTTGGAGTAGATCAGAATGTCATCAATAAACACAATGACAAACTTGTCCAGATACGGTTTACAGACGCGGTTCATCAAGTCCATGAAAACCGCCGGTGCGTTCGTGAGACCGAAAGGCATGACCAAGAATTCAAAATGGCCATAACGTGTTCGAAAAGCAGTCTTTGCAACGTCAGCCTCCCTGACGCGCAGCTGGTGATAACCGGACCTCAAATCGATCTTGGAATAATAACTAGAACCCTGAAGCTGGTCAAATAGATCATCGATACGTGGAAGAGGATAACGGTTCTTGACGGTCAACTTGTTCAGCTCTCTGTAGTCTACACACAATCGGAAACTCCCATCCTTCTTCTTGACAAATAAAATCGGGGCTCCCCAAGGGGAATAACTTGGTCGGATGAAACCCTTGTCCAAGAGTTCCTGTAACTGGCTAGATAATTCTTGCATCTCGGGAGGTGCAAGACGGTAGGGGGCCCGAGCAATAGGAGCAGCCCCTGGTACGAGATCAATACCGAACTCGACTTGACGATGAGGAGGAAGACCAGATAAATCATCGGGAAAAACATCAAGAAATTCGCGTACCACCGGAATGTCGTCAATCTTCTTCTCATCACTGGAGGAAACAGATAAAAGCGCCAATACTGCTGGATAACCCTTTCGAAGACACTTAAGGGCTTTCATGCTAGAGATGATGTTTAGCGAAACACCACCCTTAATACCGTACACAGAAAGAAATTCTCCATCAGGGAGAGGAATCCGAATAACCTTATCGTAACAGACGATCTCCGCGCGATACAAAGATAACCAATCCATTCCTACCACAACGTCAAAACTACCCAATGGTACCGGTATAAGGTCGATGGGAAACGATAAACCCGACAACTCTAACTGACACTCCCGAAGAACACTAGTAGCTTCAATCGTTTTACCGTCAGCCAACTCAATAATATACTTGGTCTCTAATGGTACAGATACTACATCTAGCAGTCGACTAACACCCATGGATACAAAACTCTTGTCGGCACCAGAATCAAATAACACGCTAACAGAATGATTATTGAGAAGAAACGTACCGGTGACTGTATCAGGGTCCTGCCTAGCCTCAGCAGCTCCAATGACGAAGGCGCGTGCATTTCTGCCGCCGCCCCCGTTGTTACCATTCCCGTTATTTCCACCCTGTTTCAGCTTTGGGCAATCCTTCTTGTAGTGCCCAGTGTCACCACAGTTGTAGCATCCCTGTTTCCCTGTAGTCCCCTGAGTAGTCGGAGCTGAACTGTTAGTCGGAGCCTGAGTCGATGGAAGTGTAACCCGACAATCTTTAGCATAGTGTCCTGTTCGCTGGCAGCGGTGACAACGGTTACTGTCGCAGTTCCCTAGGTGATGGCGTCCACATTTGTTGCATTTGGGCAGTTTTCCCGCATAACCACCCTGCTTATTACCCGAAGACGATGAACCCCCATTATCAAACTTTTTACCCTGCTGTGCAGACCCAGACCCTTTCCCGTCGTTTTCCCACTTGCGCTTATTGTTCTCTGGAGCCTTAGCAGTCGAACCCTTCGCCGGCAAAATCCCCTCATTCACCTTTAAATTAGTCATCCTATGTGCAGATCGAACTACCTCCGCATAAGTAGGATGATTCCCAGCAGCCACTAACCCTGCAATTTCCGGCACTAACCCTGAGACATAATGTTCAATCTTACGATACTCCGGCACGTGCAAATCGGGACACAGCACCGCCAACTCATTCCTCCTAACCGTATACTTCTCGATTTCCGACCCATTCATCTTGAGGTTCCACACCTCATGTTCCAGCTTCTGTACCTCTTCTCTCGGGCAATACTCCCGCTTCAGCAACTGCACAAAGTTTTCCCACGGCATAGCATATGCCTCCCCAATACCCATATTCTGGGTAATACCATTCCACCAAGTCAATGCCACGTCTTGAAACAACGCAGCCGAATACTTCACCCGATCTTCTGGGAGACAGTTACACATTAGGAATACCGACTCCACTTTCTCCAACCACCTAAGTAAACTGACCGCACCCTCGGTGCCAGAGAATTCTGGGGTTTGCAGTCCCGGAACATCTTATAGGTGCACATGGGTGGGGGTGGGTCAACAGGACCACCTGAAATGAAACGTATGAGAACTACGAATAACGTAAACGAGGTTCACCAAATGAGGCAAAGAAAACGGATAAAACAACTTACCACCACCGTTGTGCCCTAACTGAAAGGCAGCTTGGAGTAAGTTGTTCAGATCATCCTGCGATAGGTTAACACCTCCACGACCACCAGCACCACCGCGACCACCACCACGTCCACCATTGCGACCACCTCCACGTCCTCCTCGCACTCCAGACATGATTCTGGTAGAAAGAACGAGAAAATTTAGTTTCGCAGTTAAAGATAACCACTAATGTTCACAAGATCAAAGCTAGATCCAATCCAGGACTATCCCCTCAAACCCAGAGCTCACTAGGGCTTCCATGCATTTCGTTTTATGATTTTGTGTGCACCCAAAATGATAAAACGCTCTACATGGTCCTCCAAGTGTTCTCCTAGTTCAAAGTTCAAATCACCGAACATAGACTCTTAGCTATACACCGTAATACTACGGTAGTTCATGACAAGTGTTTCTATTGGAATACGAAAGGGAGATATCCGAGCCTTGGACAAATCTCAAGAGCACACGAGTTATTCCAATGGACCACACTGCCTAAAAACAAGTAACCCAACCTAAGATAGAACGGATGATGTAACGTAGAAAGACCAATGATTTAGAGACACCCCGACAAGACCATACGTAAACCACTATAACGTTTAGTACCATGTGATCGTCTAGTGTGTGCGACTCGGCTATAGACTAGACCCTACATGCAGTCCTAGTTCACTATAACCATTGGCTCTGATACCAATCTGTCACACCCTCAAAATCCACTTGCGGAGTTTTACCGCGAGGCGCATGACAAACCAGGATCCAAACCAACGATCACAATAAACAAGTCTAAATGAATATAAATGCAATTTCAAAACATAGTTTAAAATCTCGTTTACAGCGGAAGCTTATTCAAAACAGTATCTCAAAAGTAAACCAATTGTTCAACATATGAAAACCATGCGACTCTATCTAGACGCCGTGCATACGCGTGCGCCCTAGTTCCATTGTGCTACCTTAGCGACCTGAGAAAACATGTAAAAGTTTACGTCAGCACAAAAATGCTGGTGAGTTTACAGGTTTTGTATCCAAGTACCAAGTCCACCTGTCCATACTATAATAAATCGAAAACCAGTATACGCTAGCTAGGCGTACGTTTTGTTACTACCACGATTGGAAAACCATTACTAACACGTATACCAGTTTTGTGCCCGAATAGTTCCAAATGTTCCTGTTGTTCCTGTTTGAGACAATATGCACTCGCCCGGCCCTCCAAGCCGACGAGCGGGGTTGGTCACTCCCAATAGCGCTATTCACATTTCCCCGTTGTGCAAACCCGCACATTCATGGTTCCCCCCGGGACTTCCAAAGATCGTGTAGTATACGTTAGAACCCATAGTATGACAGAATTTACCAAACAATCGTTTAACACATGTTTTCTCCCCCGAAAGTATAAAACCAGTTTAAAAGAGGGGCCGTAAACTCACCTTAACGTGCAAGCAAAGAATCCGAACAGCAAGCAATATATGCTACCGACACCCTAATAACAGTGTCGCTCAGTGAGTATAGGCGTAATATCATTACCCATATAACTCGTTTGTCCAAGACGTTTTAAATGTTCAAAAGTGTGTATGCGACGCCTAGTGATTCTACATGCAATAGTAAACCCTACGGACCCGTTGGTGAATACGTTGGTTACAATTAATTTCTACATTCCGTATGTGTCTCAGACAAGTGTACTTCAGTTACATGTCAATTCCATACCACCTAATACCTCAATTAAGCACATAAGCACATAATGCACAATCTGTGTTCTCAGGACAGATTGTGCGCCATCAAAACGAATTTATTTAAAATAGTAAACCAGTGAGTTAACCTCCCAAATTTTTACTGAATTTACTTTGGGATTCACTCGACAATACCTATTTTTGTTTTGTCTCAATTCCAAACACAAAAATTATGAAAATTCGTACAACACAGCTAGGTCCAGAAAATCTCCTCAACAGGTCAGTTTAGTAGGAAAATTCTTAAAAATTGTGTATTCATCCAAACGAGATGAATCCACTTGGAAAAGCTCTATTTTTCCAGTATTGACCTACTGTAAAAATTTCATAATCTAATTCCTTGTAAATCTCAAGTTATGACCATTTAAAGTTAACCCAGTTTACAAATCCGAAAATCTGATATGACCCCTAATCAATTAAAATTCCAAAAACGACTCAAACGACGTCCAAATTCGATGGTTTTGCCCATTATGAAAAGCTAAGACCTTGTACGTTGCAATCATGCAAAGAATCGATCAAATCAATTGTTTTCAAGCCACGAAACAGACCCTACAAGTCGACTTTCAGAATCTGTCCAGATTCTGATCGTACAATATCATCAATTATCTCAAACCCTAGTTGCATATTATCAATCAATAATACCTAATAATCATCATACAACTTTCCTAATACCTATTTTATCAGATTCTATGATTAAACATGTCAAGATCAAAGCTTTAAGAATCAAAACACCAATTACTTGCGCAACAAGTATCCTACAATGTTACTAAGCGTTTATGAGTATGTTTAATCCATTTAATCTTCAAAAAGATTCATGCTTTAATGTTTTATAAACTCATTCAGACCTGGACAAACTTATTATATGATTTTTATTAATGAAAACACAAGATAAAAGCATAAGAAATCGTAAGATATACCCTTAGCTCTCTCAATCGATCAATCGCGCGCCTTGAAGCCTCCCAATTGATGATCTTGAGCCTTAGCAGAGGTTGTTTGAGTGAAATATTCGTGTGGGGCAGTAAAGGGGGCGATTAGGGTTGAGTATGAGGGCTGCATGGGAGTTAAGGATGTTTAAATATGAGTTTGAGGCGGTTTAAACCCGTCAGGCAACATCGAGCGGCCGCTCGGAGCCTGTGAGCGGCCGCTCACAGGTCCGGGTGGCGCGCTTTTGTTTCGTTTCGCCTCCCGACGCGTTATCCTTCGACGTTTTCGCTATTTCGGACCGTAACAAGTGTAACCCCATGCGTTAAGACCCTAATCAACCTCACGCTCCACTTTTTTTATAATTTTTATTAACGTGTTCAGTTTAGGTTCACATAATCACGTATGGTTTTCACATAAGTTGTCAGATATCACCGAGACACCTAAGTTTGTTATTCACCAACGTCCGAGGTTCACTAATCATGAAATCACATGTTAACTCACACAAGGAGTCAGAACCCGACCCACACAAGGAGTCAAAGCATCTCATAACCCGAGATAATGCTCGTATGTCCTATCTAGCTATCTAGATAACCCTCGTTAAGTATAATATACGCGTGACTCGCTAAGGTAGACTTTAATCTAGACCATGTTGTTAACCAGAATTTGCCGGGTGTCACACCCCTTCTCTTTGCTCTTGCCTTACATCCTCTCATCATGCGGGTTCAGGGAAATTGTAAGCTCCCGTTCCATGCGTGGTATTTGGATGATGGGACGATTATAGGCAACGCAGCTGCGGTTGCTAAGGCTTTAGACATTATCAACGTGCATGGGCCATCTCTGGGGCTTCATCTCAATATTAAGAAAACAGAGATCTTTTGGCCGACGTGTGACGGGTTGAAAAGCCAGGAAGGGCTTTTCCCGACAGAGATTGGTAGACCTAAGAAAGGGGTTAAGCTCCTTGGTGGGGCTGTTAGCCGAGATCCTGCCTTTATCGGGGAGTTGGCAGGGCGGCGGGCTACGAGTGCGGTTGCCCTCATGAAACTACTGCCCCGCCTTAGAGATCCCCAGAGTGAACTCCTGCTGCTTAGGTCATGCATGGGGGTCGCTAAGTTACTTTTTGGGTTACGAACTTGCCAACCCCACTTCATGATGGATGCGGTATACCTTTTCGATGATGGTCTCCGCGAAGCTATTGAAGAGATAGTTGTGTGTGGCGGCCCCTTCTTCGGGGACCTCCAGTGGCGCTTGGCTTCCTTGCCGATGCGTTTAGGTGGTTTGGGCCTCCTTTCAGCTCGAGATGTTGGGGTCTATGCCTTTGTGGCGTCCAGAGCTCAGTCTTGGAAACTTCAGGATCATATCCTTCGAAACAGTGGGGTCATTGGACTAGACCCAGACTATCAACAGGCGCTCGAACGTTTAAATGTCTATCTCCCGGATTTTGATATTGGCGGTTTTTCTAACAAGGACACCGCCCCCCCAAAGCCACAAAAAACTTTGGCGAATGCTCTTTTTAGCAAAACTGCTCAGAGCCTGGGAGAAGTTTTTGAGTTGTCCACTCGTCAGAAGGCAGTGATTGAATGCCTAAAAGGCCCTCATGCTCAGGATTTTTTGACCGTTATCCCGATTGAGGGTTTGGGTCAATGCATGTCTGCAGTAGAGTACATGGCTATACTCAAGTACCGATTGATGATCCCTATGTACCCGGAAGATGAAACATGCCCCATCTGCCGTAAAACCTGCATGGATAAATACGGGGAGCATGCAATTCATTGCAAGGAGCTCCCTGGTTTCAAATATCGGCATGACTGGGTGAGGGATGTTTTGTGGGATATCTTGAGAAGAGCTGGGATCTCTGCCAAAAAGGAGGCTCCTGTAAACTTCCTCACAGACCCCACGGAAGGGAGATCCACCCTGCGACCAGCAGACCTGCTTGTCTTTGGTTGGGAGAGAGGGAAACATGCCTGTGTGGACCTCACCGGGGTATCTCCGCTGGTTGGGTTACGGGAGACAGGGTTCGTAGCTGGGCAAGCATCAAGAAAGGCGGAATCAAAGAAAGTAGATAAACATGCTAAAGCTTGTGCAGATAACCAACATGTCTTTATCCCTCTGGCTTTCGACACCTTTGGCTCTCTGGCGCCAGAAGCTATTCGTTTCTTGACCAGGGTCCAACGGGTTGTCCACAACAATGTTTCATCCCCAGGGGGGCAAGGTTTTGTCTTTAGTAGACTAGGGTTTGCAATTCAAAAAGGGGTGGCGGCGCAGCTTGTTGCCCGTCTACCAGCTATTATGATGTAACTTCCGTATTTTGTTTTAACATGTTAACAAATTAAGGTTGTGTTCAAAAAAAATTTTGTTAACACTTTAAGATATGTGATTTCAATTGTTATTTTTTTAACGGCCAAATTTTACTTAAAAAGCGATGCTAGCAAGTCGCTAAAACCCCAAAACAAAAACAAAAACAACTTACAACCAAAACCCCATTTTAAGACGTACAAGCGCCTTAGCCTTCCCTCGTTGGACACCAAAAAGCCCAAGCCTCGTCTTTATTCTTCATTTGTTTTCTAATAAAAAATGCGTTTAGAACTTTTATCTGTGTCAATAAGGTCATCGGCGCTACCGGTTCTTATTGAAAATCACCTCATTTCTCCTTTTCCATATACACCAACACGAAATAAGGAAAATAGCATGGATCGTTTTATTCCTTGTCTTATGACCTTATGAATTTCCAACAAGTCCTTAAACGAAAAGGCGCATGAATTCAATTGTTGTTTGGTTTATTCTAAAAGTTTAGTCGTGTTGAAAACTTTAATCCAATATTAATATGTGTGTGGTTTTTTTTACATCATTAGCAATTTGAATTTGGTTTTGTTTTACATTGTTATATTGGTGGTTTGTGAATAGAAATCTTTACAACCGTTTTATAAATATCACTTAAATTCAAATCAACTCTAAAAGTCACCTTTAATGACTTTCTAATTGGTAAAACTAAGTTACACCACCAGTTTCACATACATGAAACCCGGTGTGACCATTCTTTATTAATTGCAAATCAATCACTCTCCAATTTCCTTAGTTTATCCAAATAAATAAAACAATTTTAAATTTAAGTTATACAATAAATCAGGGCCGACTCAATCATTTTGGAGGCTTAAAGCGAAATAAAAATTCGAGGCCCTTTTGCAATTCTTGTTTATTTGTATTTATTTTAATTTGTATTTAGTAGAGAAGCTACTAAGAATAAACTTATATAGCAGTATAGCACCTATAAATTTATAAATTTGGTGGTTTTCTGTCCAATAAAGTTGACAAAAATGTGATAGTTTTGGATTTATAGCAACTGAAAAACACAAAGAAACCATGAATATTTAATTGTTCAATAATATATGATACGAAAAAACTTAGAGGTAGTTATAAACTTTTGATGTTTCTCATCAAAATCCCTTAACCCAGATACTTTACAATCCACAACTATCATATAGTTTAACTGAGTACGAGTTAGTACTTTAATATTCAATACACTTTAATACGCTTTTTTTCTGTTTAGAATCGAGAATTATAAAAGATCCTTATCAAATTAAACACTCCATCGCACACAAATGATAATAATGTTTATAGAAATTATACCTTTAAGCAAAGCTTTTAATAAAAGGCTTCTTGAATTTGTCGTTCAAACTTATATATATTAAGCAAAGCTTTTAATAAAATTTTATAAATTTACTTATTGAGACTTGAAATATTGACAAAAAAGAATGCTTTGGGTTTTGCTTCATATTTGGGTTATTCCATATTTCTAGATATCCCAATTTAGAGAATACAACAAAGAAAGATAACAAAAAAAAAAAAAAGTTAATTGCCAATTTAGTTCCTAAGTTTTGTCAAAAATTGTCACTTTCATCCAAATCTTTATTTTTTGTCAATTTAGTCCCTGTGGTTTCATTTTTTTGTCATTTTAGTCCCTGAGGTTTGTCAAAAATTGTCACTTTCATCCAAATCTTGTTAGTCCACACTCCACAGGGACTAAAATGACAAAAAATGAAACCATAGGGACTAAATTGACGAAAAAAAAGATTTGGATGAAAGTGACAATTTTTGACAAACCCCAGGGACTAAATTGGCATTTAACTCAAAAAAAAAAAAGTTGTACAGATAACTAAAAAAGACAAGTTGTAGCTGCTTCCGTGGGAATCGAACCAGACTATTTCAAGCAACAACAAGCACCTTTTACCAACGGACCGGAATTGCAAACTTGTAATTATAGTTCAATAGTCAAAATTAATATACAACTTATACTTATATAATTTTCAAAATGGGCCCTAAAATTTCGGGGCCCAAAGCCCTAGCTTGTTTTTACTTGCATTTGGGCCGGCCCTGCAATAAATAACCAAACGCAACGTGTAATACTGACCACATGTTTTTCATAGACGCAATACCCTAGCCACTTAGGTTAATTAAGGGGAAAATGGCCAAAATAGCCCCTTGACCGCGTGTTTTGCGTAAATGGCCCCCTCCACCGTCTTTGGAGAGACGGGACACGGTTTCCAAAAGGGCTGAACCGTCTCCCGAGATCCTTTGGATTCCAACCAGTAGAAACCCAACACGTGGCGGTTACGATCCCGATGTCTGCCACCCGGCTACCGTGGCGGCTTGAGACGTGTCAGCGCCGCAAAGCCGTCTCCGGTGGGGTCCCTGAGACGGTTCACCAACGGCTCAAGTTAAGCCGTCTTCGGCTCGGCTTATAATAAAATAATATATCCGATCCCACCGGAGACGGCTCCTGAGCCGGTTCGGGTACGAAAAAGCCGTCTCCGGTGACGTCTTTTAAAATTCATGAACCGTCTCCTGAGACGTCAGCGGGTACGAAAAAGACGGCTTCCCGTACCGTCTTTTTACTGTTTCTGAACCGACTCGATGCCGGACGTCGTACATCGACGGAGACGTTTTCGGTGATGTGACGTCCATGACGAACCGTTTGTTATAAAATTAGTAAATTTTGTAACAATTTTGTTTGAATTTTTTCTTGTATTCCTTATTTTTCTTTCAAAGTGTTAAAAAAAAGTTGTGTTTTTAAAAATGGTTAGTTTTATAATCTATAGTGGAGGCAGGTGGGAAGTTGTCAACGGTCGAATGGAATACGTTGTTGATAGTAGCTGTAAAAGACGTGGTTTTGAAATTGATTCAAATATCTCGTATCTTAGTTTTTTAAATGTAGTTTCCGATGTGTGTGAGATTCCAAACATTTCAAGGTTATCTTATAAAATGTCAGCTTTTGATGATGCAATCGACATTTTTAATGATCGTGATGTATCTTTTCTTTTTAAAGTTGCTTTGCAAAACCCCCATGAAGTATTGAAGTTGTATGTTGTAGATGAACCAGGTGTGGGTTCGTCTAGTAATGCTCATTTAAACGACGTACCTTCAAATGATTCAAAAGTCCCTGATCTAAATTTGTCTATAGAAAATTTTGATCATTACACACCATATGGGTGTTTTGGAAATTTGGATGATGAGAAAGCTGAAAAAGAAGAATTTTATGGAAAGCCAAGTTCTGAATTGTTTTCAGATATAACCAAAAGCTCTTTAGTTTTTTCGGAAGGTTCCGTATTTCGTAACAAAGATGAATTGAAATTGCAGTTAGGAAATTTTTGTTTGTCTGAACGTTTTTCCTATAAAGTCGACAGGTCATCTAAAACGAGGTATGAAATTTCATGTCTAGTTGATGATTGTGATTGGCAATTTAGGTCACGTTCTGTCCCAACTTCAGACACGTTTTTTGTTACATTTTTTAACAACAACCACACATGTTCTAAAACTCAAACACATCCCCATCTTCGTCAAGCTAACCCGCAAGTAATTGGTAGCATACTGAAGCACCAATTGCGAGATACTAGACGTGTTTATCGTGGAAACGAAATAGTACAAGATTTTCGAGAAAGATTTAAGGTTGATATATCATATACTCAAGCTTGGCGGGGGAAGTGTCATGCACTTGAGCTTTTGCAAGGAAGTAGCAAACAATCGTTTTCTGAGCTTCCGTTCTACTGCTATAATTTGCGAAATGCAAATCCAGGGACTGTTACTGAGATTAAAACTGATGAAGACAATCGTTTTGAAATGCTTTTTATTGCCATTGGTGCAACGGTCAGTAAAATATTTTTACCTATTTTCATACCAACTTAAATAAATTATTGATGTTTTGGTTTACTGAAGTCTAAAATTTATCTGTTTTTCATTTTATTAAACAGATTCGGAGTTTTCTTCTGTCTTTAAGACCGGTCATTATTATAGACGCGGCACACTTAAAAGGTGAGTTTAAGGGAACGTTATTCCTTGCTGTTGGCATGGATGGTAACAACCAAATTTTACCCGTTGGATATGGTATCGGCAAATCCGAGGACGGTGAGAGTTGGACGTGGTTCTTATCGAAACTTAAAGAGTGTATCGGTGAGCACCCGGATTTGGCGATCATATCTGACAGAGCCAACTCAATAGATTTGGCAGTTCGGACGGTTTTTCCTAATGCATTTCACGGGTTGTGCTGTCGACATTTGATGGTGAACTTAAAGATACCAAAAAGCAAAAAGAAGGATTTAGAGACACTGTGGTGGAACACTTGTAAAGCTTACCGGGTGTCTGATTTTGAAGAAAGTTTTAACGCGCTGTGTGCAGCCCTACCACGGGTTAGGAATACTCTATTGAGTATCGGTTTACATAAGTGGTCAAGAGCACACTGTTCGGGGAAACGATATCATTATATGACATCTAACAGTGCAGAGTCAATCAACGCCTTATCTAAGGACGAACGAAAAGTTCCAATCACCCATTTGGTTGAATTTTTTAGACAAAAACTTCAACAATGGTATTACGAACGCCGAAATGAGGCTATTCAAAATAAACACGTACTGACTCCTTTCGCGGTAAAAAAAATTATTAAAAAGATTGAATATTCTAGAACGTGGAAGGCTTATGGCGTTGGGGTTAACACTTTTCAAGTTCTAGACGGTGGGAAAAATGGTTTTGTTGATCTGTCTAATGAAACATGCAGTTGTTGTGTTCCCCAGATATCTGGTTTCCCATGTGGCCACATGATTGCAGTATCAAAATTACTGAAGGAACAGGACTGCAGTCATTATACGTCACCTTGGTATAGCAACCAGTTATACAAAACAACATATGAAGAGGCCATTTATCCTTTACCCCACAGGTCTGAATGGGAGACGCCAGAGTGTTTGATTCCTCTACAACCACCACATATCACAAAACGACAGTCGGGACGTCCTCGTGAAAATAAACGAATTTTATCGAGAGGCGAGGAACCTACGCCTGTATATTGCAGTCGTTGTAGAACTCACGGTCATCATCGTGACCGATGTTCAGCTCCTGTTGCCTCACGATCAAAATCTGCTAGGCGTGGTTCAAAGAAAGAAAATCATCATCAAACACCGTCCCCCACTTTCGTTGAAGCAGATGACTTTGCAGAATATGTAATTTATAATACTTGTTCGACTGTTAACCTTGCTGATTTTTAGTGGTGCTATTTACTTTAATTTATTTACTTAACAATGTTTATAACATAAAACTTACAAATAACTTCGATATATCAAGTTTTACATCAATACATATACTAGGTAGATAAATATTTAAATATTTGACGGTGCAAAACGACCAGCATAAATTTCATCTGCCATGAAACGTCTGAATCTCATGCAAGCATCATGTAGGCTGCCTTCTCTCCAAGTCAATGTAATGTTTTGAACAAGATTTCTCAGCAACATACAAACGATTACCCCTGAATGTCGACCAATGCGACTATTGGTGACAGGCCAGACAACATCACCCGAAAATTGTAATGATTCAACTTCGTTTCTACCAGACTTTTGCCAGTACGTTATAGCCCCTAGAAACCATATGAAAGCAGATTCAAATTCTATAAGAATTTGATGAATTTTTCTATGACTGCAAAAAGTATCGCCGCAATCTATGGGACTACAGTTATTTGGGAAATACACTGTTACTTGTAGTAATTTCATGTCAACTTGTAGAACAAACCAGTTTTCATCGTCTATCGAAAATGGTATATATACCTGAAAATTACAGTCCAAAACGAAATGTAGATTTTATACAGCACGATAAAAAGGTATAAAATATACGAAAAAAAAACAGTATTCTACCATATCAACTTCCCAAAGAGGTGGATATATTCTTCTCGAGCCGTTTGCGTAGCAATAAGCATGGTGATCTTGTTCAATAATTAGGTTATAGAAATTAGGGGGAAGAACAGTCCAAAGACCATAACTACATGTTGTTGGTCTTCTTTGTCGTTCAATGTCCCTTAACGACATCAATTTGTTGCACCATGCACGAACATGCTGTAAATAAATGTTAATAAAATCACAAAAAAATTATCATATCATATAACGTATAACGTAACAGTCATAGTATTTACCGTTTTTTGAAGATATCCGCTTCCACAGTACCCTAAAATACCACCCCACCACTCTTTGTTTAATGGTGTACGCCCCATATAGGTTGTATAGCAACATGTGCTATCACCATCGTAGTAAAACTCAAGAACATTTGGAGCCCAAAAACTTGATTGGTTATGTGGATTAACCCAAATTGTGTTCTCTACGGGAGCAGGAATGTTAGTCATTATGCTATTTCATCTGCATGTGAAATGAGCTTCTATATAAGGACCTAGGTTGATAGGTGTACCAATATCGGGTGGAAGTTGCAATTTTTGCCAAACGTCAAGGACTAAATATGCAAATAACTATTTCGTTTTTTTTATAAATATACCTACCACCAACCGTTCATCATCAATTGTGTAGAGGTTTATATACCATCACCATGTCTCAGTCATCATCTTCATCTTCAAGGTCTTCATCTAGACGATTTAGCAGGTCAAGAGAAATATGTTCATGCGGTGCAACTACACGTATACTTATCTCGAGAACTGATGCAAACCCGGATAGAGACTTCGTGTGTTGCGTAAGTATTAAATTTTAATATTTATCGTGTGCTTTTAATGATCATCAAATAACTGTTTTTTTTTTTAAACCACAGACTGCTGGTTGTGGATTTATTAGGTGGGTAGAAGCGTCGGAATGTTTCAGGTGCAAAAAAATCGTTCCGGGGTTGAGGCAATCGTTAGACGAGCAACAAGCTTTGGCTAGAAAATACCGTTTGCAGGCCAGATTGTTGAAGTTACTTTTGGTAGTTAGTTGGGTTTTGTTTGCATATCTACTAATGTAACACAACAGGAGTAGTAATAATAATGACATTAGTAATATTAATTTAACAATTTCAGTTCGTCTTCATCGGGAGTCTGTCTATTATCTACCTTATCAGCTTCCGGCAAAACGTTCCTATAAAATTCTAAGGCCATCCTGTGCCGCATTTTTAAAGCTGTTTCTTGGGTGTTTTCATGTTTATTATATAGAGGTTCGTTTTTAATCAACCTCTCAATAAATATGCACACCCAAACCCCACAATCACCAAGATCTCCGGACTGTTGGGGTACTTCTTCAGGCTCTACGACATCGAAAGGAGGGGCGTATATGTACGGGTTTACGGATTCGTAGTAATTATTGGATCTTAGCCAAAGCTCAAATGCATAATTAGCATTGCATATAACGTAACTTTTGGCCTTCTCCGCGCCCTTCAAACCAAGTAAACTGCAAAATATAGAAAAAACATTATCAAAATTAACACTATTGCCTAATGAAAACCGGCATTAAAATGAATAGGTTCAACATTTACCTGTCGTAGATGGTAAACTTTCGCTCAACCAGGTTAAAAACTCCGAGGATCCAATGTTGTAAGCTTATATTCAACACAACATATACCTATTAAAACGCAAATAGTTTGAAACAAAATGTTAAAAACAAATCATAATATGTTCAACAAACAAAACCATGATTTAAATTTGAAAAACAACCTCGTCAACATCAGCGATTTTTGGAAACGGTGGGAATGACCCATCAAACAAATCTTTGAAAGGCGTGTTATTAGTACGGCTAAATAAACCCCCACAAAATATGGAGGAAGGATGCTCCAACGGGAGGTTGAGCTCCAAAGAGTCTCGTAGAGATGGTGTGTCCATCCATATATGTGCTATAATAAATAATTTGAATATTCAATATTAAACTGCGGTAAATACATTAATTAAATTAAACATAGTTAATAAAAGTAACAAATATTTAAAAATTATTACCTCGCTGCCTAACCAACCGAGAGATGGATAATCCCCGAAAAGATCTTCCCAAAAGTCATCCGGGAATATATTTCCCCCAAATAGTGCACAAGTTCTATTTTTATCCTTTTGTTTTGGATACCATTTTTTTATTACTTTTATGTTTTCATTTTCATCGTCAGATTTGAACTTCTTCTTTTTTGCACCTTTTATTGTTGTAAATGGGGAAAGCATACACGAGGATGGCTTTGTTGACCTTTGAGACCGTCTCAACTGTTAAAGTGACAAAAGTGAACCAATTATTTTGAATTTAAATGATAAACTATGAAGGAAAAAAAAAATAAAACATACAGGCTTTTTTAGGCCGTCGGTGTCTGGTCTATATACATCACCCGAGCAAAACATTTCATCAACATTTTCATTGTGATGCGAGCTCGTCGGGCCTTCTTCACCAGTCGGTTGGGATTTACGTACCTAAGATTTAAAAAAGTTAATTATTTTAAACTTTTCAACAAATTAATACGGATTAATAATAATCATACGACAACTTTACCTCAGGCAGTAAACCTTTCAACTTGTTATTATAAAAGTTTTCCAACCTATCATCCATCAACGCTTTAAATTGCTCTATTAAATCATCGTTGATAGTGTAGGTTGTCGGAACAGTTTCCGACTTTCTTTTTTTGGCCGTCGAATCAACAGGCTCATCACCGTAAACCGTATGCAGATCATCGAAATTTATATCATCCGCTCCCGTATTATCAAAATTTACATAGGCAGACGGATGAAACTCGGCCGACTTATTAAAGCACCCTTGAGCCCGGTTCCTTTGTCCTCGTAAAAAATGGGCACTATCAGTGTACCAGGCACAGCGCAGCTCAACGTCATTCGGAAGTAGAAACCTAAACGGCTTAAACCCTTCAAGCTGAAGCACAACAATTTTTTTTTAAATTTTATCACTTATATTTAGCTTTTCAAAAAAAAATTCGGTAGAAAATGATTTCAAAAGATTACCATAGAATTTACGGTGATCTTACGATCAATGGTGGTCCTATGCATTTTTCTTCCCGGACCCCAGGAAAGAACTCTGGGGATTGCATCACGAACAAAAAAATGTGGATCGGTTTTAAATTCTGGAAATATCTCAAATATCCAGATCTGCAAGTTTTTAAACAAAATTTAGAAATATCAACATTATTTATTAAAACAAACAAGGTAAAAGTAAATAATTCATAAAAACTAATACCTTGAAAACCCAATTACAAGATTTTAAACTGAAGCCCCTTGTACCCTGCTTTTGAATCAGGTGCATGTTATTGATATTTTTAACCAAATCTTCCCAAAAATAACTTCCCCATGGAAATGCATTCAACGCTTCAAAGTCATCAAGAAGATCGAGGACTAGATCATCCACGGTAGCGCTATTTTGGGTACCCTTAAACACCGATTCAATTAATACCAGGATACAAATACGGACAACATCATCCTCCTCATAATCGATCCAGTCACCGTTGAAAATATCAAGCACACGTTGATAAGATACCTTACTCACTTCACGGAATATTCGTCTTTTAAACGATGTTGGGGATTGTGCGAGTTCCCAACCATCGTGACGGCCAAATCTTAGGCCCGTTATCAGACAAAACTGTTGTGGAGTGAATAGAAGACTGTTAGGACCGATTTGATAAAAAAGGCCGTCGATACTAGGCAGTCCCGTCTCAATCTGATGTTGTGCCACTGAGAGTAACAAATTACTTTCGCAAACATGGCTCATAACATCCAGAAAGTGACCGAAGACGGTGGCCCTAAAACGCGTCTTCATTGCCTCGGACATTCTATTATTCATTTCTGTTACTTTGTTCCAGGCACTTCGGACTTTTATTTCGGTATCAGACTAAAAAAAAGGTTATAAAAAATTCTTTAGTAACAAACAAGGTAAATGAAAAATGATAAAAATACTTGACTGAAAAATGGTAGCAAACGCTTACCGGAGGAGGTAAGCTCCGAGGAGGATTCGGCTGTTGTGGGTGCCGAAAAAACTCTTCATACTGTTCCTCTTGTAGTATTTGATGTAGGTTCGTCGGGTCGACAAAGTCACTCGGATTAAACATGGTCAAACGGGTTTGGTCAACCTCGATTAACGGACAACAAAAAAACAAACAAAATTAAAATTTAATCGACGGTCGACGGTGAGCACGTTCGTGGTGGACCACATGACCAAAAATATGTCGGGTGGTCCCGTTTGTGTTGCGTCGTTTTCAATGAAAAAAAAAATTTTAACTTTAAAAAGGAATGTTAATATTACCTTTTTGATTATAAATGACCGTTGTCTGATAATTTGACCGGAGTCCTAGCAAACCGTTCGCCGGAAAATAGATGATAAACAAGAAAACCGGTAAAAAGAGCGTTCCGGTCAACGTAGCGTCTTTCGGTGGAGAGACTTTCACCGAAAGTTTACTTTTACCCCCAAAAGGTAAACCCTAGTGGGACCGGGCTGCATGGGCCGGGTCCGGTTCCCAAGCCGTCTCAGGAGACGGTTTGACCAAGACGGGTTCGGTTCCCAAAGCCTCTCAGTCAACCCTGACAAAGACGGGTCCCGGTTCCCAACCCGTCTTTTGAGCCGGTACCCGGAACGATCTGCTGAGCCGGTTCCGGTTCCCAACACGTCTTTTGAGACGGTACATGGAAAGAACTGCTGAGCCGGTTTCGGTTCCCAACCCGTCTCACAAGCCGGGTCCGGTTCCCAACGCTAACCCGTCTGACGAGACGGTTCCCAATACTAACCCGTCTGATGAGACATTTTGTGGGCCCCTAATAAATTAAAAATTTAAAAAACAAAAAATTAAAAATTTAAATAAATAATTTATATTTAAAATCATCTTTATATAAGTAGTTGTAAACGTAAAATATTTTGTGGTTAAAAAAGGTTGTTGGAGAAGTATCGCTCAAGAAAATGTCTGACGGCCGTGATAAAAATATAGCTCCAGAAGAATACTTTTCTCAACCAGAGAAACATTCATCGAGTTGGATACTAAAAAAATGGAGACGTCCGAAGGAACCTGAAATTACCAAAGAAAGAGAATTTATCAGTAATCGACAAAGCTTACACGGAAACGTTATCGGCAAATGGGCTATACCGGACGATGAGAATGATAATTGGGCAACTAATGTTGTTGACTTCTACAATAAAGGCGACGCACCGTTTTGTTATTCTGCTGTTTTTTCAAGAAGTATTGAGCTTGACAAAAATTTTTGGGGAATTTTGTTGGGCTATCGTTCTAACGGCTACCTCACACCAACAGTAATAACTTAAATTTTAATGTTTTTTTTTATTTTTTTTTACTGAAATTGTGATTCAATTATTTTTCAGCATGTTGAAGGATGGGTTGGAAGACTGATGAACTGGAGGAGTAGAAAGCTACAAAAAAATGCTTCGCTAAATATGCGGTGGACAATTCTTCCACCAGAATTTTATAATTCGTTATTAGAATCTGTACCAAAAAACTTGGCCAACTATTGCAATGGCAAATTCAAACCGTTTCCTTCATTTTTCGACGTTGATTTTGTTTTTTTCCCCGTTCAGCTTGAAAATAGGGAATGGTTATTGGTGCGACTAGAGTTGGTGACGCAAGAACTTGTTATGTATGCTTGCGAAGACCTTCGTATCAGAGACAAATACAGAACCATTGTTCACCCAAAGCTGACGAAGATACAAGTTTATTTAGGAGCTTTACTAGTGAACATAAGATTCTGGAAGAAAACAGGTAATCCAGAAAAATGTATAACTTTCAATCTTAACGAAGACTATGTTGCACCACATAACTCCCTGTCTGGTAATGAAGCGGTATATCTTTGTATGCTGATGGAGCATTTGGTTACTGATAAACCAATTACTACGAACGGTGATCTAAAACAAACATGTTCGTCTTACAGACGATTCATGGCTGAAAAAATGTATTTCTGGAGGTGCTTACCACGTCCAAACAATTCTTAATAAAATGTTCTTATTTTGGAAGTTTATTTATTTTTTTAATTGTCCTTATTTATTTTTATTACCTACCAAATTAAATATTTAATTAAATTAAATTATTTCACACTATAAATACCCGCCAAATTAACAAATTCTTCACTACATCACATATTTTTCTTACAAAACATCAATCAAACCAAGTAAAATGTCTTCATGGACCGACGAGGAGATCCTTGGGGTTACACTGGCATGGCGAAATGTTGCCGAAAACACCCGAGTTTCAAACACCAGTCAAGAAATTCGTGCAACTCCATTTTGGAGTAGAGTATTTTTTGAGTTTCGAACACTTGTCGGCGGCCAGACAAACCGTACGACACAAGATGTTATAGAAAAGTTTCACAACGTCAAGGCGGAGTGCACCGTATTCGAAGGGTTCTTCAACTCCAACAAAGAGGAGTCGCCAAACGAGTCCGAGGAAGGGCTCATAGAATTGGCGAAAATCGACTACTTTTTGGACTACGACGAAGAATTCGAATACCTTTCCGCGTGGCATTTGTTACGTGATTATATTTAAATTTAGGTTTTATTAAAAATAATGTTATGTAATGTTCTTTTTTTAATGTATGTTTTATTATTAATAAAGTGTTTTAATTTATTTAGTGTTTTAAAAAATGTTGTAATTTTTAATTCAATAGAAATCTATTGATATTCCCTATTGAATGCTTAACCCACCCGCATATGTCCTTCCTATATAAAGCCAGTAGACGGTTTGACATTACAGACCGTCAGTACACCGTCACAGATAAGAAACCCAAACCCAAAATCACAATGGCACCGAAACCGTGGACAGAAGAAGAAGAAATTGCCCTATGCACTGCTTGGATAACTGTTAAAGAAAACCCACCACGTCGAGGGTCCATTTGGCCACTCGTTCTCAACGAGTTCAAAGTTTTGGTTGGAGGTTCAAGCAGGTCAACGGAGTCTCTCAACCGGAAGTGGACGGACTTGCAAAACAAGTGCCGTCTCTTCGAGGGGTTTTATCAAACCGCTATCCGTGAACTCCCACAAGACACTGCGGACCATGAAAAACTAGAACATGCTAAGATTGAGCACGAGTTTTCGGGCCGACCACCCTTTACTCATTTGTCGGCGTGGCAGATGATTCGTGATGTCGCCGGGGCTTTGGATTAGTAGTTTTTTTTTTCTTACTTTTAATGCTCCTTTTATTTTAAGTCATAATAAAAAATGTTTATTTTAAGTTTATATTGTTTAAAGGGAGTGTTTTGTTTAACACCAAAAAGTAGAGAACACAAGACCTTAAACAAACTTAACATAAACAAATAATAATAGGAATCCAATAAAAATACAACTAAAGTATTAAAACAATTACAATATACAAACAATTATAATTCACGAAGTGGTTCAACACGTCAAACACCGAGACATTTCCGTTGCTTGGAACGCCAAGATATATTTTCGCAGTGTACTTTATACCCACTGTCCAGTTTCATCTTCATCACCTAAATACGTACATAAATATACGTACGGACAGATGCTTACCAACGGCCCGGACAAGTCAAAGAACAAACTCTCCTAAATATCACATCCGACCGTCTTGTACATGTAAAAGACGGATGATCCAGAAGAACATGATAGAGATTTAGGAAAAGGATGAACTTGCCAACAAAGTAGACTACAACATCGTCGATGCAAATTACACGGGTTAACCCACGTGTAGATGCAACAACAATCCAAGTAGTATTATGTAGATGTAACAGCAATCCAACTGAAGCCTTTTTCGCTTTACTTCTCACTAACTCCGACCGAAACCTATCCATCACTTCAACCTTTCGCTCCAAATGTATTACCAAGTGGTTGGAGGTCAACTTAAGGCTAAAGAAAATGGGTGAAAGGCTTTTTAAGGCCAAAGAAAATGGCGGAAAAACTTCGGAACAGAAGCTTTCCAAGGAATGGGATTAGATAAATCCCAAAGGCTTAGGTTTAAAAAGTGCAATAATTTTAACCGAAAAAATATTCGGCTATTCTGAAACTCAAAAACACGTCGATTAATCAAACTAAATTTGAAAAAAACATTTGAGAAGATTTTGTTTGATTTGGTAAAATATCTAAACGGGCTTGAAACAAACATTTGAGAAGATTTGGTTTGATTTAGATGTATTTTTTTTTTTCAACCAAACCCACATATTTATACCCAAACAAAATTTGAAAAAAAAAAATAAATTAATTAATGGGGCTGAAGACGGTTCAGCCAAAAGGGATTCGGCTAAGCCGAGCCGAAGACGGCTTAACTTAAGCCGTTGATGAACCGTCTCGGGGACCCCACCGGAGACGGCTTTACGGCGCTGACACGTCTCAAGCCGCCACGGGAGCCGGGTGGCAGACATCGGGATCGTAACCGCCACGTGTTGGGTTTCTACTGGTTGGAATCCAAAGGATCTCGGGAGACGGTTCAGCCCTTTTGGAAACCGTGTCCCGTCTCTCCAAAGACGGTGGAGGGGGCCATTTACGCAAAACGCTCGGTCAAGGGGCTATTTTGGCCATTTTCCCTTAATTAAGGGGCTGTTTGGTTGATTAAGTGCTGATGGTTTGAATGGTTAAGAGTTAAATCATTCAACATCCCTTATTAGCTTAATGGTTCAGCACTTAATCATTCCATTCAGATGCTGAACTGTGAAACAAACAATTTGAATGCTGAATGATTCAGACCTGAATAGTTAAGAAGCTGATTAAGAGGTTATCAAACAGCCCCTAAGTTTTTTTTTTTTTTTTTTTTTTTCAAAACCCCAAGTCATCACCATCCACTTTAAGGGCCTATATTGTTACCTATTGAAACAACAAACACCATAAATGTATCATTTCAAAGTTAGAACCAAACTTGCAACACAAGACACTAAACCACACGACTTCAGCTTCAGCACACGTGTTAGGGTTTTTGGTCGCATATTGTTATTAACGGTCCCACTCACACCAAACCTCTGATCATCACATCTTCAACCACACAACTCTCTCTTATCACACCTCTTCCTCAAACGACACCATGGATATCCCACCAGACATCATCACCGACATCCTACACCGTCTTCCATCCAAATCCCTCGGTCGCTTCAAATGCGTCTCAAAAACCTGGCTTACTCAAATAACCCAACCCTTATTCATCAACCACCATCAAAAAACCATCAACAACCATCACCTCATCTGTGATTCCAACAACACATCACTCTATTCCCTACCCATCAACCCACATGACAAAAAGGTAACAAATCTCGCCACTTATTTGCCTAACAGCACCCATGTATTCATCTTCCATGGTTCTTGCAACGGTCTTGTGTTGGCTTTCGTTGAGGATATTATTAATGCTGATTCCCTCGTCGTGTTTAATCCAACAACGAAAGAATTTGTAACATTACCTGACTCGGGTTATGATGCGATTAATAATTTGTTGGAGATTGATATTATGTATGGGTTTGGTTATGATTCGGTTAGTGATGATTATAAAGTGGTTACGGTTTCTTACTTTCATTATAATTATTTAATTGCTCCGGATGATATGTATGTGCATGTTTTTAGTCTTAGGAATGGTGCGTGGAGGCGTGTGGGCGATTCGCCTTATGATCATTCTCATGGGAGGAGTTTGCCTGGTGTTTTCGTTGATGGGTTGCTTCATTGGATAGTTGGTAAAGGTTCGGATGGTTTACGTGTGATTGTTGCGTTTAGTTTAGTGGATGAGAGGTTTAGGGAAGTGCCTTCGCCCGATATTGTGTCTAAGAATGGTTGTAAACTTGTTGTTGTTGGTGAAAAGCTTGGTGTGTTTGTGGAAGATGAGGTGTGGTTGATGAATGAGTATGGGGTTAGGGGATCGTGGTCGAAGATTTTAATAAATGGTTTTAATGAAGTTTCAATGGTTGATCCGACGATTCTTTATGAAGATGGCAACATTCTATTTGTTAGCGGCGGTCTAGTGTGGGTATATGATGTTGAGGAAAAGTCTTTCGGTAAAAGTATTGATATTTCTAGGAAAGTTAAAGGCTTGAGGGTCAAAGGTAGTTATGTCGAAAGCCTTGTATCGCCAAAATTCCCTTGAACCAGTTGGAAATCGTCATGTTCAAGCGATGGTTTGTGCTTGGAAGTAAGGTTTGATCTATAGTTTTAAGCATGCTTATTATGCTATAAGTTTGAATGTTACAATTTGTGAGAGTTGCATATATTGACCATGAGATGATTGTCAACTTTTGTTGGTATTGTTCTTAGTAAGCCGCCGCCTTAGAGTATTTTAGATTGTTAGTAGCCATAGTTTTTATTATGTTGTACTTTATTATATGGTAATTGATCCCTTTTGTACATTGTTTTGACATGTTTGGATGTGGATTTGTAGACTTGTTAGAGAATTGTATGCTTGTGCATGTGTTAATTCTCTCAAAAGTCAAACCTATTGCACCCTATCTTTATATACTGTAAAGATTATTATATAACATTACGGGATCCTGTTGATTGTTATATGAACCCATTTGAAACAAAATGGAAATCGGCATTGAAGTGAAACTAATGAACTTTGGTTTTAATCTGTTTGTGGGATTATGCTCTAACCAAGTATAAATAAGTTGCAGGCGGCTTATGTTCAATGTTTATGATTTAAATAGCCTACTAATTTATGCTTTCTATGTATTTTTGTTGAAGTGTAAAACTCCTATGTAGCAGCAATTAGGGGTGCTAAACGGGTCGGGTTGGTGGGTCCAACCCGACCCGAACCCGAAAATTTTACATGAACCCGAACCCGAAAATTTTACATGAACCCGAACCCGAAAATTTTGAGATACATATCAACCCGAACCCGACCCGTTTAACCTGATTTTTTTTATTTTTTCGCAAACTAATGTATTAAAATTAAAATTTTACTACAAAAAATACAAATATATATAAAACATTTATGTTTTGTTTATAAAATCTCATATCAATTTCTATTTTAAGTTATAAGTGTAGCATAAAGTACCTAATCAAATTAATTTATTACATAAAAATGTTGTATAAAAAACAATATATAGTATAAATAGGTTAAACGGGTTAACCCGCCAACCTGACCGGGTTGACCTGAACCGGACCCGTGTAGCTAAACTGGTTCACGGGTTCAACCCGAACCTGACCCGAACCTATTTAGACTAAACCCAAACCCGTTAATTTCGTGTTAGGTTCGGGTCGTGTCAGAAATTTACATCCCTAGCAGCAATAAGACTTGTATAACTGGTTGGTGATTATCTTCATCATTACATATATCATAGACTCTTTTAAAGGTGTTTTAATATTTTAGTTACGGTTATAATCAGGGTTTTTTTTTTGGTTGAAGCAGCTGTTAAGGATGGTGGCAATGCTTAAAAAGAAGACTGTCGTAGAGGTGGCAAAATGGGTGGTTTGGAATAAGTATGACAGATAGGGTATCGGGTCAGAGTTGAAATGGACGCGTTGAAATTGGTTAGCTTTTTCAATCGGGTCAACACCTCAGAGTGTTGGGCGATTGACCCGTCGGGATTAACCTTTTTTGTTTAATCTTTTGGTAACTTGCAAAATAGATATTTTGAACTCTGCCTCACAGGTTTGTGATTGTTGCTTTTGTCTGAGCATAAAAGGTTCATACTTTCTCATTTTTGCTTGTGTTTGTGTTCGAAACAGACAACTCTTTATTTAAACTTTCACATAATTTTGGGTTGGAGTTGAAACAAGTTTTGCAATCCTTCAACCTGGATCATGCAAACTATTTTTATATACATTTCGACACAAAATTGTGTAAAAATGCTCCATCTTAGTCATTTTGAAACTGTGAGACCGGTAGGGATGACAAAGAAACGAACCCAACCTAACACATCACATCGCAAATATAAAACGCAATAACTACAAAGGGTTCTCACACTTTATATAAAAAAATGTCTTTTGTAGCATAAGCACACCCTTATAGCAGAAGATGGTCGAGCTCCAACTTCTTAATACTTTGCCAATTAGCCCATATGTGCATAACCAATCACGTGTTCTATAAATTTATTGACCACCTTGACTTTCTAACTGATCTTTAGAAATCATCAAAGCTATATAACAAATTTATTGACCACATTTATGGTGTATCGTTCTGATGGAGTTATGTGTTCTTGAGTTATGAACACGTTTTATAGAGACCAGGGGCGAAGCTTGGTTCGCCAATCGGCGGGGGCCGAACTCAATTTTTTCCGATCGGTAGTGTCAAATCGGCGGGGGCCGGACTCAACCCGAACTAAATTTACCTACGAAAATCGTAAATTTCCACTAATACGCCAAAAAACAAGGGGGGCCAGGGCCACCCCTGGCCCTCATAATCCTTCGTCCCTGATAGAGACGAGAGATGGTGGACGATTACACTAGTTGTTATGGTGTTATGATTGTGTCTCAACCCTAATCTCATAATAAACTCTCTATATATACACTCAGGGGACACCCTAATAATGCTAATAAGGGTAATTTTGTCTATCAAAGAATCACCTATTATTATCTTAGGGATATTATAGTAATTGTTTAATATAACATAAATGATAATGATTGCCATAAATAAATATAATTAACATAAGTTATATTTATTCTAACAATGTCACCATAAATAGAATTAGCAACACCACTACCAGGAACTAGGGCTGGCATAACAGGTTACACGAACCTGTTAAGATACGAACACGAAACTTGTAAACACGAACACGAACCTGTGTATAACAGGTTAACACGATAAGACACGATAAGGAACACCTACTAAAATAAGTTAACACGACAGGACACGATAAAACACGACAAGACACGATAAGACACAATAAGACACAACAAGACATGATAAGAAACACGATAAGACACGACAAGACCTGTTAAGACACGTACACGATAAGACACGAACACGAAACAGGTAAACACGAACACGACACGAAAATAAACAGGTCTTAACATGTCGACCTGTTATAGACACGAAACCTGTTAAGGCCAAACACGAAACCTGTTAAAATCGTGTAGGTTCGTATCAGGTTATCGTGTTCGTGTCTAAATTACCGGCCCTACCAGGAACATTAGGAACTCTGTGACAAGCGGAACATACATTCAATTAGCAGCAACACTAACGGTAACATTAGGAACACCACTAGCAGTAACGTTAGGAAGTCTTCCACCGGAGGCATGACCGAACATAATGTTGCCTGATATGGTCCCAATCTACTCGCCTGACCCACTGGTTCTAAACCTAAAGTTCAAGAGCAAGAAAAGGAAGTTAGGAGACAATACTGCTTCAAATAAACAGTCCTAATACAATTCAACACATGCATTATTAATTCTAGGGGTGTAAATGACACGTAGCGGCTCGGATTAGGCTCGGGAAAAAAGCTCGAACGAGCCGAGCCTTAACGAGCCCGAGCCCGAGCCCGAGCCTGAAAATATGGCTCGTTTAGTTATCGAGCCCGAGCTCGAGCCCTAGATACAAAGCTCGATTGGGCTCGCGAGCCTAATCGAGCCTTAACGAGCTAGAGCCCGAACCCGAGCCCGAGCCTAAGTTACAGCCGAGCCTAAGTTATAGCCTTAACGATTGGGCTCGCGAGCCTAAGTTATAGCCGAGCTTTTGCGAGCTCGAGCCGAGCTTTTGAGCTCGTTTGAGATTCTCAAATCACCTCGAGCCGAGCCGAGCCGAGCTCGAGCTTTGGATTTTGCTAGCGAGCCGAGCTCGAGCTCAAGATTGTAGGCTCAAACCGAGCCGAGCTCGAGCTCGAGCTTCACAAAACCTTAACGAGCCCAAGCCGAGCCCAGTCAGGCTCGGGCTCGGCTCGGCTCGTTTACACCCCTAATTAATTCATCTCAAGGACTCGACATTATAACTATAAATTTAAATTCAAACAATGCAAAGTACCGTTGACTTTTGGCGAGACAAGGCTTTCGACACAAATACCTACAATTTTGAAGTACGAACCCTGCTGATAAGTATGTATAGGTTTACATAAACCTCCTTGTTGAATATCATACATCGCCACTCCATCACGAAATACTGTCACCAGTTTGCCATGGTCCGAAAAACCAATCGGTGTATAATAACTTGGACATTCGTCGAGTATAACATTTGACCAAGATTCCCTTAACCCGTACTCGTTCATCAACCAAACCTCACTATTCGCCGTTAATATAACAAGCTTTTCACCCGGAACAATAGTGAAACTAGCATCCTTACACGCGTCGTCGGGTAATGGCACTTCACTGAGAGTCTCGTCCGCTAAACTAAATGCAACAATCACTTGTATATTATTATCAGAACGCGTGACAGCCCTCCAGTGAAGACGCCCGTTAACAAACACAGGTGGCAAACACCCGCGAGAGATTATACCGTAAGGAAAATCAGAAACCAATCTCCATGTATTTGTTTTAAGGCTATAAACATGCAGCAAAAGATCACGGCTGCGAAAATTCCCAAATTCATTGTTACAGATAGTTACAACCTTGTAATCATCAGTTATAGAATCATAACCAAATCCATGCACGACAACGAGTCCTATCGAATCTGGTCCTGGTAGTTCCACAAATTCTCTAGTGACCGGGTTTAAAACGACGAGAATATCACTACCCGACCCGCATGGTTTAGCCGTCACCAAAACCAATCCATTGCAAGAACCATCAAATGCACCAACATAATTTGGGGAACGTAAGCAAAGCGTCTTTGGTCCTAACACATTGTCATGAAAGAAGTGTTGTGAATGAAGTGAACATCTGTCTAAGATGATCAAGTGTCTGTGGTTGAGGGTATTTTGATGCGTTTTGATGAACCGGGGTTCTGAAAGCAAAGATAGGAACCCCTTCGAAACGCACCTGAACCGGCCAAGGGATTTCACCGGAAGACGGTATAGAATTTCGGTTATTATCTCTGGTGGAATATTTGATGAAGCCATTGTTCTCACGTCCAAGAATCGATAAACAAGAACATATACTTTTAAACCATAGCTCGGGTTTTATACACAAAGCTTAACTTGGTAGCTAAAACATTACCAAATTTATAAAAAAAAAGTTAACTTTTTGATGAGGTAACAAAATTGTTCAGGATTTGTGACAAAAATAAGTTGTACTGATTGAATGATTGATCAACGACTTTTTTTTTTTTAATATTTTTTTGAATTGTATTAACTAGTCTTTAAGCGCGCCCCGCGTTGCGGGGCGGTGGGCGTAAAACCGTGCTACCAGCGTTGTAGGATGGAAGCGTAAAATCGTGCTAAGTAGCAACGAAAGAACGACCAAATCCAGAAAAATCGTAAAGAAGAAAACACAAACTATTAACACCAAGTGACGCAAATAACGTTAAAATATAAAGGGAAAATGAGTCGTAAACCATGTTAAATACTAAGCGAACCAAGAACAAACCCGTGCAAAATCGCAAAACAAACCGCGTTAAATGAGAAAGCACTAAGTTGCAAGGGGTGTAAATGAAAAAACCCCACTAAAAGACGAAATAAATTACGAGACAAAGAAGTTAAGAAAATAATATTAGTTCAAACTTTCGTGGTCAAAATACAAAATCACAAACATAATCAAAACCTTCGTGGCCAAAGTGTAAAATTAGAAACATGACTATTGTTCGTCATGTTTCTAATTAATATTAATATATATAATAATTAATTTGTTCAACACGTTTTGCTTTGATTCTGGCCATGATTTTTTATTTGTACTAAAACTTGGAATGTGAGTAATTACCAACTCGCGATTTAGTTGGAATGATTTGTATAGAAAAGATTTTGATTATAATGCAACTTATTACAAAAATTCTAAATACTTGACTAGATTGTAAGGAAAAGATTTTACTAAAAGATGCAAGTCAATGCAAAAACCACTCGAGATTTGGTTGGACTAGAAGATGATACACGATTCGACACCATTTTTTTTTGGTATTTATATTTGGATTAAAAGTTTGGAGTGTAGGAAAATGCCTAAATAAACTATATTTCTTACATTTAATTCTTATGCATATAGTAGGGTCGAAATAGACGTGTGAAAATTGGTTAAAACAGTGGCGAAGCTTGACCCGAAACTTTGAGGGGTTGGAAGTCACCGGGGGGTCGGTAGTCACTAGTTTCGGGGGGTCGAAACCTTATATACCAAAAAATTTCTATGCGAATACTATATAATCGGAACTTCTGAACGAAAATTCAGGGGGTCGGCCGCCCCTCCCCGCCCCTTAAGAGCTGCGACCCTGGGTTAAAAGGTATGAACTTTCTCAATTTTTACGCATATATTTTCTAAATTTCGTACATATTTCGAAATAGACCCGTTGGGAGGACCTTTTTAGTTATCTTTCGATCTTAAATTGAGAACTTGCATTTTATTGCTTTATACATCACATATGGGTAAAAGATGTACCTTTACGTATGACACTAGAAGAAATAGCGGATGCTGATAATGTCCCGCCACATTCCCACAAAATTGACATATAGCCACGGTTAAAAAGGTAATCCACGGCATCTTTAGCGGATGCAGATAATATGCCGCCACAAATAGCCACGGTAAAAAACACGAGATCTTGACTTTTTGCTACTTATCCATGATGCATGCCCAATGCTAGCATCAATTTTTCCTATCAGACTAGGAAGATTCAATTAATATGTTTAGTTTAAGCCTATAAGGTATTTTATATTTATAAGAGTGTGTGATACTAACCATCAAGGGTCATTGCATATTCAAAACTGAGAATGGAACTCTCAAAGCTGATCTATATAGCAAAGGAGCATTGACAACGCGACATGATTTTAGAGCATCCTAGACAAATATAAAATACTAGCTGATTACCTCGGGAGGGTCTCGGGGTTGAAAAATCTAATTTAACGTGATAACCTATTTCAAATGGCTCAAGTTAACTAACCACAAAATTCCTCAATCATTGCATGTTCATAGTATTCTAATCAGTAATAACTCATATTCCCCACAAAATCGAATTTTGCGTGATAACATGAACACTTTGTGTGTTTTTTCCTGTATGAACGAAACTCCACAAAAAATAGTCGATTTTTTCTCCGTTTTTTATATAGCACTATGGTACTCGTTGGAAAGATAATAAAACGCTCGTTAATTTGGTGTAATTTTTTTCTTTAAAAAATCTCGTATATAAAAGATATAAACGTTTAAAAATTATGGGAGGAAATATGAGAGAGAAATTTTTAATTTATTTTTAAATTCTTTTTTTCTAAAATAACTCAATTTAATTAAAAAAGAAACAATTCAAAAACACCAAAAACTCTCTATTATGATGCCACGTGGCACTCTCAAGGGAAGGTTGAGGCCTCCATTGCACGGCACGTCAGCATATACGTTTTCTTTTATATATATATACTAGCTGATTACCCCGGGAAGGTCCCGGGGTTGAAAAAATTAATATGATTTAATAAAAAATGATAAAAGAAGAAAACTCAAATCACGAAAAGAGTAAATAACTTAAACATAATCAATCTTAGTTAAAAAACATTTATTTAAAAAGTTAAAAAAATAAAAAGCATAAACCATATTAAACATAATACAGTATTAAAAGGATAATATTCAACATATAATCATCTTCACGTAATTTAAAATATGTTACAATTTGACTTTGACTTATATAGATGTAGAATGCATGATGGGGGTTGAAAAATATAACCATTCTAATAATTCTAATACTAATAGTAATAATTATTAATCTTGTAATTAAATAAATAAAAAATAACATTGCTATAAGGTGACACCATGTGTTTCAATGTTGCGCGATTCTTTCTCCCAGCTTCTCTTGATGAAGTATACATATCCATCTTTAGAAGAGTAAAATTCCAATGATAGCATGGCGATTGGGCTGAATTTCAACATCGTAGATAAGAACTGGTTTAAAAGAAAAAACATGATTAATGAATTACCTGAACACTTTGTGTTTTTGTTTTCTTTATGAACATAACCCCACAAAAAATAGTCGTTTTTTTCTCCGTTTTTTATATAGCACTATGGTACTCATTGGAAAGATAATAAAACGCTCGTTAATTTGATGTAATTTTTTTATTTAAAAAATCTCGAATATAAAAGATATTAACGTTTAAAAATTATGAGAGGAACATAAGAGAGTAAAAATTAAATTTTTTTTTAAATTATTTTTTCCTAAAATAACTCAATTTAATTTTAGTAATTAAGAATTGAGAGATAGAGAGATAAATTTAGGGTTTTATGTTTATCTTTTTTTAATTAAAAAAGGAAATAATTCAAAAAACACTAAAGTCTTTCAATTATGATGCCACGTGGCAGTTTCATGGAGAGGTTGAAAACACCATTGCACGCCATGTCAGCAATGTTCAATTCTTTTATATATATTAATAGATATATATATAGATATAGATATAGATAATTAACAAGCGTATGACTCTCTCTGCTATAACAATATTATTTTGGTAATCATAATTAACATACGTGGCACAATAAGTATATTAAAAGATGCACAACTAGTTTGTGAGTCAACCCAACTCGACTATGACCATTGCTAGAATTACACACATTTGAATTCGGTTAACACTAATGATCAAACTAAACCGAATTATACAAATTGTATGTGTTTCCACCATATCATACATCATATGATACAAGACACCTGCTAGTTTATTAAAAGTCATATTGTGATTTGGACATAATTGTAAAATCAACCTATTATTGTATATATTAAAAAGCAAATATGGATTGTGAGAGGAAACCCACTGTAGCTAAGTGTCACATTAGCTACAGTGTATAGTTGGGTTTGAAAGTCAAACCGAGAAACTGAACAATTACTAACGAAAGCGTCGATAGGTGATAATGTACTACTGATTCTGCATCTTTGCTCTTGGTTTCTAGCTGATTGCGTCGGATGACAATAGGTGATAATGAACTACTAGAGAGGGTTCAAGAAGACATCAAGTGAGCCTGGTAATTGGGCCTCCTAATTATCTTGAAGTTTCGATAATGATTAGAAGAAATGCAAGAATTATTAAACAATATATTAGCTTAACTATATTATGTTACCTAACATAAGGACGACGACTAGCGCGGACCATATATACCACGTAACGCCAGCATGAACACAACACAATGGTCGTACAACACAAACGTTACGCGGTGTGTGTAACACACAGTTTCATTCGTCGTGTGCCGCCACGTGCAGCGGGTAAAATACCAGTTATTATAAAAATGGGAGCTTATCTATCCATAGTGGTGGAGTGACTTTTGTTTCACCTATGTGATCAAAGGTTCAATCCCCACTTCCATCATTTATGGTTTGGTATCCGGGTGAAGATCGAATACGGGTGGCGTCGGTTCGAATCTGACGGGCGGCGAGGTTTTACCGAGTTCTATAACACTGTCGTGCCTTCGGGCGGGTGGGGCTCGGGTTTCCGCGCATCGGGAGAAGGCGGGGGCGCGCTCCACACGTGTTTCATGATTTTGTAAGAGAAAATTGCTCGAATGGTCCCTGTGGTTTGCACTTTTTTCACCTATAGTCCCTAAGTTTTCAAAATTACAGCTATAGTCCTGAAACAGTGAGTTTTTTTTAACTCGGATAGTCCTTAGAGCTAACTGAGGTTAAATAATCCAGTTAAGTGGGTGTGAAATTACAAAACTACCCTTTCTATAAAACAAATAAAATAAAACACTGGTGGGCCCCACGTTTTATAATTTAATATATAAAAAAAACCTTTAATCCCTACATCTTCCCCACCCTATCACCACCACCCACCACCAACATCATCTTCCCCACCCTATCACCACCACCCACCACCAACTTCATCTTCCCCACCCTATCACCACCACTCACCACCACCACCAACCAGCAACCACCCACTCGAACCAAAACCCAAACCACACCCGAGCACCACCACCCGGACCAAAACCCACAATCAAATTTCCAAAAACTGCTACGTTCTTCCAACCCGGTTCAACATTGAATCACAAAGCTTTACAGCATCAGCATCATCTCCAACATTATGAACGCGAACAACATTAGCACCACCCAAAATCGCACATGTAACAGCAGCAACAGTTGTTGGATCTCTCTCACCAGCAGAAGCCCGACCACAAATCTCCCCCAAAAATCTCTTTCTTGAAGGACCGATTAAAAAAGCTGTTTTGCAGTCGGGTAATTCAAGAATATTTTCGAGAACAGGGATTAACCTATCTAGTTCTTCTTGGACTGAGATCTTGGTTGCCATCGGACGTGTCGATTGAGCTCCCAGATCAATTATGTCCGTCCCTTCAGATATCATGGTCCTAACACGAGATCAATTATGTCCGCCCCTTCAGATATCACCACTAAACTTCTGACCCACAACCGGTTAAGTTTTTTAGGGTTAGGGTTTTGAGGGGTTATTGAATTTGAAGGTCCTGGGGTTAGGGTTTGACGAACAGGTGTTTCTGATACAGATGATGGTGATGAGATACGGTGGGTGCGGAGAATGAAATGGGTGGTGGTGGAGGGTGGAGATGGGTGGTGATAGTGATTTGTGGAGGTGATGAGGTGAAGAAGATGAAGTGAGGAAGATGAAGTGTGGGACCCACATTAATTAGTATATTTTTTTTATTAAAGTAAGGGTAGTTTTGTAATTTCACACCCACTTAACTGGATTATTTAACCTCAGTTAGCTCCAGGGACTATCCGAGTTAAAAAAACTCACTGTTTCAGGACTATAGCTGTAATTTTGAAAACTTAGGGACTATAGGTGAAAAAAGTGCAAACCACAGGGACCATTCGAGCAATTTTCTCATTTTGTAACTTTCAAGTTTCAACAGCATCCACGTTTTCGATCACAAACACAGAAATACAAAAGATTCATTCATTCGTTTCCTTCCAAATATTTCATTTCACCCAAATCCAAATCCAACAGTGATATTATTATTATTATTATTATTACAATCACTATCTATCCATCTATGGCGTCCTCCAACCTCCATACCTTCTTCCTCATTTCCCTCTCTTTTGCCCTAATTTTCACTTTCAGTCATGCTGATACCACCGTTGAACAACCTGTCGACACCTTCCGATCCGAATTGGATAAACTAACCTACAAGATCCATTCACTTGGTTTGTTCTCTTCTATTCTTTTACCTCTATAAATTTTAATTAACAATTATTATTTTTAACTTGTATCGTGTCTAGCTAGTTAGTTACTTGTGGCGTACGTTACTTTCCTAACCCTAGTTCCGTACTGCGATCTGAAACAATTGGTCCTTTATGGTTATTATTATTAGGTTTAAACTTTAGAGTAATTTTAATTTTATAACGCATTATTTCTTTTATAGAATTACTTGTTGATGAGAAGAATCATGAGTTAAAAAGCAAAGACGAGACGATTGCTCAGAAAGAGAAGGTGATTGCAGAGAAAGAGAAGATTATTATAGAAAAGTCTGATAGCATTACGTCGTTGAAAAACGACGTCGCTTCACTTGAGGTAATACTTAAAATGATATGTTTTGTATGGATTTAAATGTGATTTCCACACAGGAGTTAATGAATTGTTTTGTTTAACAGGTTAAGGCGTCGTTGGATGCCAATGAGCAGGTTAAAAAGGCTCATACACGCGTTCATGAATTGGAGAAGCAGGTTTGTCATTTGCGTGGTATTAGGTATATCGATCTGCGCTAACTTATCAAGATGAGTTTTGTTGAGAAAGTTTGAAATTGTTGCAGGTGGATGAACTTCAAAAGGAGATTAAGGTGAAGGAAAGTTTAAGGGAGGGTTTGGAAACAAGCGTAAAAGAGTTGGAGAAGGAAACGGTTGATCTAAACTCGAAGCTTAATGATGTAAGTTGTTTAGTGATTCAAATTTCTTAGTTTGGAGACCTGTAATATGGGTATTATTATTCAACACGTGCTGGCTTCTAGGTGTTAAAATCTATATACCGTAAATTAAAGTCAGTTTCCACTTAACTTTATTATGAAGAATATAAGATGACATGTGGATCAACCGTGGTTGCATCGCACATTAGTTTATTATAATTGTATGCCCTATAGCATTTAATGCATGTTTAACATAAAGAACCTATCTTTATTTTGTTAGTTAGTATCAATACTTAAGAATTAACTATTTGCTATTGTTTGCTTGAAGCATCTTGAGATGGTCTTCTTGCCAAGCCACCTTTTCTGTTAATGGACCTTTTAGTCCTTAATTCGCTAACATTTTTTTCTCTGTGATTAAGACATATTTGATTGGTGAGTTGGGTTAATTTGAAGCCTTATGCATTTTTGTTTTGTTATTCTATTGTTTGTTCAGCTTCAACAAGTCGCTGATGAACAGAAGAGAAAACTTCGTAAAACTGAGCGTGCTCTAAAAATTGCTGAGGTTTGTCCACGTCAATGGAGTTTAATATATTTATGTGAATGTGGAAAGATGCATTGTCTTTATGTGTATACTCATGCAGGAGGAACTTATGAAGGCTAAATTTGAAGCAACATCGAAAATCAAAGAACTAACTGAGGTAAAACCTGAAACTTAGCTATCTCACAATACCATTAGCTCTTTTATATTTACATGTTAGCTTACTATTCTAAACAGATTTTGAGTGATTTTACTTGCATTTTAGAAACCTTATTCTGTGATCTGTATACTTTATATAGGTTCATGGTGCATGGCTGCCACCTTGGCTTGCAGCTCATTGGTCTGGTTTTCAGGTAGTTTACTTAGTATGCCATTTGTGGCTAAAACAATAAGGTTTGATTATGTTATTATCATGCAGTCTTATGCGGATAGCCACTGGAAAGAACATGGAAAACCTGCTTTTGAGTCACTTAAGCAAAAGGTAATATTTGTACATGTATCAAGCACTATGCATGTTCCCTTTATCAAAACGTGTTACACTCATTTTGGATAAGTGTTCATTTTGTTCTTATGCCTTGTGAGAAAGAGAAACATGTAACGTCTCATTTTGGTTGGGCAGGCTTTTGAGAAAAAGGCACAAGCTGAAATATGGGCTGAACCTCATGTGCAGACGATCAAAACTGTAAGTGACTATTATATATCACCACTTTATGTAAAATTCATGGTGCAGATGGTTACTCTATCTTTTTGTTTGTTAATGTTTGTTAATCTGTACTGCATAGAACTTATTGCAGAATGTAACTTGAGAATCTAGCATATTTATTTTTTCTTGTACAAGTTTGTTCCTTGTTCCATATTTTGTTTGATCAGTTAAGTTATCGAATTTTTCACTTGGCTTTGATTTTCTAATTCTGAAATCTGAATATACGCAGAAATGGATCCCAGCTGCCAGGGAACAATGGGTATTGGTGGTAACTAATGTTGAACCACAACTACAATCATTAACCAAGAAGACCAAAGAGGTTTATATTCAGTCCAAGGATGTTCTAACTCCACATGTGATCAAAATTAAGGAAGTTGTAGACCCTCACTTTCAGGTATTTATTTGTATCTACCCTGCTTTTTTCTTGAGTATTAAGCGTCACTATAACAAATCCTTTGATACTATAAATATTTGGGCATATTCACGCGCTTAAAATGTTTGTAGAATTGTTAACTTGTGTGGAGAAATGTGCCATGACAAAAGTATTTTACCTATTCAGGCTTAAAAATGTACTGGGAAATTGACTAGATCTTAAAGTTTTTGTACCCCACACCTTTAAGCGTGGCCCTTCCCAATCTTCATGCTATTATAGTATTACTCATACACATTTTTATGAATTATTTTTTATTATTACTCAATACACACTTACAAGTGTGGCTATCCGCTATAGTTTTAACATTTTTATACGTTCACCCATAGATATTTTAGTGTGTTCTAATTATTAAACTATGTGGTGACAGACGGTCAAGAAGGTCTCCAAGCCATACATTGACCAGATTGCCACTGCAACAAAACCTCATCTTGATAAAGCTCGGGAAAGAGTGGCACCTTACACAAAGGAAGCAGTTATAGCTTATGGGAAGTTTCTTGAATCAGCTTCTAAATACCATCATCAGGTATAGATTACAAGGGTCTGGTATTTGCTGCTTGTTCGCAATTTTTTTTATGGCAGTCTTGACCCGTTTATATACAAATGGATCGATTTTGTTATGCTCTATCTCAATGGGTCAAATTAGTTGAGCTAAATTATTTATAACTAAAAAGGGAACATGCTAAATTGGTTGGGCGGGTCAAATTATTTATAACTAAAAAGCTGTCTGAAATATAACCGAATGCATAAATCCTTTTGAACCGCTTATCTAAAGAAGCTTACATTACTTTTGTAAGTACATAGTTTTCAATTATAAACACATTAATTTATGTACATATCCTTAAAAGAGTAAAAAAAAATGTTTCAGCAGAACCCAACTTGAAAGTTGCCTGTTTGATTAAAACCCATTTTGATCTGTTACACAGCCTCCCCTGCCACTCCTATTTTTTTTTCTTCCCCTTGTAACTAAATCAAATATGCAAAGAGTCAGCATTTCTGCTCTCTCCTGTACTGGAATGTGATGCCTTTTACAAGTTTTCTGCATATATTGCATACTATGCATTGTTTATGTCTGTATTTTAGGGCATATTGTTTGTCTTCATTAAGTGATACATAAGTTACTTATTGTTTTAATCGTGTTCAATATCTACTGTGCTACTGAAGGTTCAAGGTGTCGTTGAAGAATCACTGAAAAAGCATGAAATCAGCAGTGCTCTTGCAACTAAGGAGCTGGTTTGGTTTACTGTATGTCTATCTCTCTCTATCTATACCTATAGTCTATAGACACACACACACACACACACACACACACACATATATATATATATATGTGTGTGTGTGTATGTATGTGTGTGTGTGTATGGTAGAAAGAAGTAAACGTTGAATGACTCTATTTTTGCTGCAGGCCTCTGCGTTGTTGGTGCTACCTATTTTAATCCTGATCAAAACTTTGTCAGCTATCTTTTTGTAAGTCCCATATGATTTTTTTATACCTCTGCTAAAAAATTAATGGAATAAAGAACTTGTATTAATATCTTCTACTTAATAATATAAATCAATTTTCAATTCTCTTGAAATGCAGTAAAAAAGCTAAAAGACCAACTCGCAATTCTAACCAACCACGTCGCAAGGCCAAACGTGCACATCCAGACAAGTAATAATACGCAGAAGACCAATGCTTTTCTTCACACGTGAATTTAAGGTATGAGCCCCTAAACTTGAAAACGACTATACATTGTTGGCAAATAGCACGTTTGTTGTACCAGTTAATAACCGACAGATTGTTGTTAAATGTGCAGATATAATAGTTTCTGCATGGAATGTCTGTAAAGGCTGTTGTTGTATGTGTGTAATGCATAGTGAAGACCAGAAAGGAAGGAAGAATAGCGAGTATAATAGAGGTGTGTATCATAGTCACTGTGGTTGGTGTTAGTAAATTATCATTTTGCTTCAAATGTGGGTTTAGGTGATTTATTGAGATGACTAAAAAGTAGAATGACCTATTTTTTAAACTGAAGCCATGTAAGGTTATCCTATAGGGCGGGAGTAGGGATGGCAATTGGGCGGGGGATCGGGTTTGCATCCGACCCCCTTTCTTGGCCTGGATCTCTTCGAGTTCAAGTTAAGAAACAAGCTACCATGTCTAAAAAAGTCAAACTTAAAATGCAAACAAAAACTTAATTCAATCCACAACTCCAAGAGCACACGACTCACAGCTCAATTGTTACATTGTAATATGGAATTCTGCCTATGGATGGATGCTCACACCTTCATACTCTACTCACTCTTTCATAAATTTCCTCTACCCAACAGTTGTAGGTAAGGTTCACTAATTTTTGAAATGACCGGTCTACTTGCAGTATAAGAGCATTCACATTTGATCCATCAAATGTATGTGAGTGTTACCCTCAAATTATATGGGGGTGGGTGTAAGTGGTTGTGAGTGGAGGAGAGAGAAAATATTTGGTGGAAACACTATTTACCCATATATTTAGGGGGGCATTGTTCACCCTTATAAATATTTTAATATTTTTGTAAGTGGTTGTGAGTGGAGAGAGAAAATATAATGATAAAAGTATGAAAATATATTATTATTTTAATTATGAGAGAGAAGATTTATAGGTAGAGTAATGATTTTTAGTGTAATTTGATTGAAGGGATTTGGTGAACGCTGTAAGACCTTGAATCCCTCAAAGTTGAGCTTAACTATTGTGATAGTGCCAAACTGCAACAAAGGTAACAGTAATAGGAGTGCTTGTACTTTGTCGCCAATCGAGATAGATTAGTGTTGAATTCTTTCGTGTGATAGTAACGTATGCCCCTTCATCTTCATTTTGATCAGCTATTAAATCAAGAAAATCTTATTTGAAGCTAATAGATCATATTGTATCGTACCACATCGATCAAATAATACGTAGTGTTTTCATTGATGATATTGTAAGCAACGCTCTTTGCCAAAATATGATCTGATCAAACATATAGCTCAATGATCCAGGGGTTCATTGAGTTTCTTTGGTACAAGTAAGCTTCTATCCTCATCTTCTTGAAACCAAAATCATGGCCACCAAAGGTGTTGATATCTACTTTACTGCATCTACTATTGTTCCCAAAATAAAAATTCTAGAACCGAGGAGGCTCTAGTACTATGTTACCTTACTCTATTTTATTGATGAACACCCATATCCCTATCTTACCCTACTCTATTTTATATCAAATTAATCTAAATTACACTATTGCCCGGGTTGGAACTTAAGACTTCACCACCAAGAGGCATAAGTCTCTACCAAGTGAGCTAAGCTGATAATGTCATATGCTTTTATAGACGTCGATTGGGTATGTACCCTAGCAGGCGTCTAGTGGGTTTGCCATCTTATTAGGTGCTAACTTGTTCCCTGGTCATTTGAAAGCATAATACGATCTATCACATTCTTCGATGGACTTTTAGTACTCGGTTGGATATAACCAATATCGCTGTTGAGTACACCTCGCTAGCGGGTATAAATTTCCTTGCATATATGCACTTGCAGGTTATAAATCTATAATGTACAATTGACTGCGGAAGCATCCATACGATAGTTTCATTAGTGAAAATTTTGATGGAACACACTGCAAAAAAAAAAAAAAAAAAAACGGGTTTCCAATAAAAACCATTTGTTCACTAAACTTTGATTATTTTTAAATAATCTCTCACATCTGGTTCTCCATCTATGCGGATAGAGGAATACATGGAGTTGGAGTTAATAGTAAAATGAGAAGTTGAAAGATTTCGTTAAAATTTTGGAATTGCCCGCATGAGAGCATGTATAATCATAGGTTGCTCTCTATTTAAAGTGATGTGTTTGAAATCAAAATTATGTGAAATTAAGTGAAACTTGTCCCGCATGAGAGCATGTATAAATTGAAGTGGTTTATAAGCAAGAACCCTGCTTGGCGACATCCTTGATCAACATCTTTGGTTGCGTTTTATTTCAACTTCTACGCATTTTGTGTTCACTTCTATGCACCTTTAAGAGCCTGAATGTGCTCAAAGACATAGAAAGCGATTTTATTTATAAATTTAGCTTTGCCGTTTAGAAAATGGACATATCGTCCAACACTTGTAGCCCAGTTGGTTGAGGGCCTAAAGTTTCCTATAGGAGGTTTGGGTTCAATTCCCACTAGCTACATTTGGAGGACATTGGTGGAGGGGAAATGAGGGATGACCCGACCATTGGCTTGGATTCGAGTCCTGATCCCGACCGGTTTTACCGATTATTTCACTGTCGTGCCTTCGGGCGGGTGAGTGGTCATTGGTGGCAATTGGTGGTCCGGGTACTCTCGAGTACCTGATTCGCCAAAAGGGTGCCCGAGAGTGCTCGAAAATTGATTCGTTGGCCGTTAAAAAAAAAAAAAAAATGGACATATCTGACCGCCACATGGCTAGTTTTCAGTGGTTAAAAGTTGCAACATAAAAATAAACCTCTATTTGGTGATTAGTCTTTGATTATAAGTTATAACACCTCATTATAAAAACACCCCACACAAAAGGATTGCTTAACGCCAGGTGAGGCTGATTTCACAACCAAAACATTCATTCCGAATTCCAATGCGTTGCAGTATGTATCTTCCAAAACATCAACTAATAACATAACAATACAACAGTTGGTGTAGAACAGTGAAAGCATGTTGAAACAAATGACAAGAATAGGTAATAAGAATACAAAATCCAATGTATTTATTTGGATAAATGTTTGTCTTGATATTTGGCAAGCACAGATCTTAACCTTTAAAAAGGGGAGTGTAATAAGTTGAGGTGAAGTGATTTGGTTAGCTGCAAGACTGTTAAGACCGCCACCTCTATCATCATCATTTCCCTCTGCTGTTGCAACCTGCAAGTCAAAGATCTACTTAGTTTTGTTACTTATTTTTGTCCACATTTAGACATATAGAAAGCAAGAAATTAGCAAAAGTATGAAGCCTTTAGACAATTTTATATATATATTAGACATGGTTAAACAAGGTAATAAAGAAAACATTGGTATTCCCTGGCTTACATTTAGCAAGTGCATTGTTTCAGCTTCAGATCTTTATTAAAAAAAGAAAAAAAAAAAAAAAAGGAGATGTTTAGGGTTGCTTATCAAAACTGCTTAAGAGTGTTGTGATCAGTGTTATAGAACTCGCTAGGCGCTAGTCGGCCAGCGGGGGTACCGACTAGGGATTAATCGGGATTAATCAGTTTAATCGGATTGGATTTTTATATATTTTTTTCCAAATTTATACATATGTAATGCTAATTTTATACCTTATCTGTATAAATTTTAAAGTTTAGGGGCCAAATATAAACTAGTGAATATGGAGGGGGGGGGGGGGAGTTAAATATTAAAATACATAAACTTAAATAACCCTAATCACCTCCATCGTTCACCATATCCCGTTTTTCCTCATTCCTTCTTTCATCGTATGGAACCATTAGACGCAACTAGGATTCATGGAGTTTCATCGATTTTGCTTCAAAATCATGGATTATCCTCCAATTTTGAGGTAAGAACTTGTTTTATTTGATCAATTTGCTCCAGTTTTGACCCGTTCGAATTCATTTTTAACCTAATTTTGAGTTTTTAGGTCGGACTAATCGGTGATTAATCGCGACACTGATTAATTGAGTGATTAGCCCAAATTAATCAGTAAAGTGAAGACTAGCGATTAATCACCGATTGATTAATCGGTGATTAATCGCGATTTTTACAACCTTGGTTGTGATACAACATTGAGCAGGTTGAGTGTTGTGAGATTGTTTATCCAAACTGCTTATGATCAGTAAAATAAGCAATACTAACAAGATTTAATAAGCAATCTCCCAACATATAGATGCCTTAGCCAAAAATCATTTGCAATTTCCAAAGGGTACAGGAATAAGAAACATACCCGTTTTTTCAATTCTTCTTTTTCTTCACTTAGCTTATTTTCCTGTTGTCACAAAAATAAAATAAAATAAGATTAGATTCATATTACTGTAGCTTTTTCATGCTCTAATCATTCTTATGCTCTCTTAACAAGATGAAGTGATACGGTCCCATGGTACCAAAGTGATCAGTCTTTCAACGAACTTGCAATTAACTAGATGAATTGGCCTCCACATACAATAAATCAACCGACTAGACTCCATAACTTTGGTAAATTTTTTAAATTATGACCAAGACTTATAGATGCTTGTATATGATTTAAGATAATGCAAGGCAAAGGTCACCCATGTATACAATATTTCCTATTAATTAAGGACACCAAAGAAAAAAAAATGGAGAGTAAAGCTCTGGAAACAGTGCATTTGGATTAAAAAAATGGATTTACAGATTAAAGCTCATTTGTTTTAATTTAAAATCAAAGGGCCTAAGCCTCATTTTTTCAAACATCAAGGAAAAACAAATTCAGAAAAAATCCGATTTAGAGTGAAGCGCTGGAAACAGTTGGGATATGTTTTCCAAATTCTAGTTATAAGGTAAAAACTGGATTTTCAATTTAGAGCTCTTTTACAAAGTAGTGTCCAGCTGTTCTACTTCGGTCCATACAACTATCTGTACTTAAAAAAATATATAAAGTTCCCCGTTCACATGTATTACATTCTTTTATCACAAAACTACATAAATTCGTATAGTTCTAAAAGTATTTAAGTTACAAAAGGAAAAGGGACATTTAGCAATTACATTATGCATCATGATGCATTCCAAAAGCTACATGAGTGGACATTAAATACTCATGTATACAAAATCGTGTTACCGTCCTCAAAAGTGTGTGCAAAAAAGAAATCATAGTAGTAGAAGCATACCTTTTCTTTAAGGGTTGATATGTACCCCATCATCAGCTGTGTCTGCATCAAAAACCAGAATTACAGTCGATTTATAAACCAGAATTGGTCAATCACAATAATCAGTTACCACATAAATTTTGTGTTTATTCATGGTAGTCAAAGTTGCAAAGAACACCAAATATTCAAAGGGCACGCCTTGTGACTATTGTACATGTCTTAGGAACAAAACCCAAAGAGAAGAGCATGCCCAAGACAAAAAAGCGCAATAATAGGGAAAGTAAAGTGTGCACTTAAGGTGAAAACCAACAACCATATTAGGAGAAGCTTTGAGTAAAGCGATCCCATAGATGATGCATGTGAACAATTTCCCAACAAACATGTCCACAATACAAAGCCAAGTTAGAAGAAGTTGACGAGAAAATGTTGACATTCCATTTTCTACAACTAAAGCAATGGTTCCATGGTATCTTCCATGAATGCTCTTGACACACTCAAGTATGATAGAGATACCAAACACTTGACATGATTAGCCAATGTGAAGCAGTTGAAACAGAAAAGAAATACATACGATAATAGGCAAAAAAAAAAAAAAAACATTTAGCTTGGTTATTCAATGTGAAGCATTGCAAGTAATGAAGAGTATGCACACGTGTTATGAAGGTATCAACTAAGCATAAGCCACCAAAATTTAAACTATTAAACATTAAAAGACTTGGCTAATATATCTTTCCAAGAACCTACTACCTTTAGGCTTTGATACACCAAATCTATTCCAAAATATGTGACACAAGCTCAACCACTAGCAGCACTAACTTCATGTGCGTATTAGCTTAGTGTTGCTTTGTGCATAATATTTTTGAATCTTTTAGTGAAGCAAATAATATGAATAAATGGTGATCACTTTTGGGATGGAACTTAATGTTCGATTCTAGTCTTATGATCTTCGTTTATTCACATAAAACATACAAGGAGTCAGAATGTCTCTTCACCTTCAACATCCATCCTTGGTTTTAAAAAGCGCAAGGCGCACAAAAGCGACGAGGTCTAAAACCGAGGCGCAAAGCGCAAAAGCAGTGGGCTTTTCGTACGCGAGGCGCATGACGATTATATAATTTTTTTTATATATGCTATAGGTTTTTAGCATCATTAACTCAAAATATAGATACAAATAAAGTTTATATATGATTTAACTTAAACGTACAACCTTTTTAGCTACATGTATAACAATTTTAAGCACAAAAACACCCCGTGTACGAAAAGTGCGCATTTCTTGCGCTTTTTGGCCAAAAAAACACGCTTTTCGTACAATGCTCGGCTAGTGTTACATAAGGCGCCTAGATGCACTTTGCGCTTAAGCGCGCCTTGAGAGTGCTTTTTAAAACACATCATCCATCCACCTGAAGATAATAGTATATGACCAAGTTCTCAGAACCTAAAACTCTAATATAACAACAAGAGAAGACCCTGATGAATGATTTCCCAACAGTTTGGAAAAGTACTATGACAATTATTCAAAACCAAGATAAACAGAATTGAATATAATCACCTTTCTCAATCGTGTTTGCATAAGAGCAGCATCAATTTCTTGTTCTAGTTCTGTCATGTCATTTACAGAGAGATCTTCAGCATTATTCTCCTCTGTAAGCCTGTGCAAAGAGTTTAGTTTATTGTATGTTTGATCCAAATTGGTGGACCCATTTGCATATGCAACGACTATGATCTTGCATTCCATTATTAGTTTCGACCTTTTTTCTTATATTATATGTTTTGTGTGCACAAGCTTGTCTAGACTGTTACCTGTCCACTGTCTGTAGAAGCTCTTTACATGTTCGGAATGATTTATTGCACTCCAAGAGAAGTTCCTGCAATAATGGCCAAATAGCTCATTTATTCGTCAACCCATTACACATAACATTTGTTTATCACGAATGTAGCTAAATAGTTCTTTAAATTATTATTGCTTACTAAATCTTTGCTCGCGTCGGTGGTCATCTCTCCAGCTTTAAGGCAGCTTTTCTTGTATCTAGAAATAATACGATCCACACTGGAACATAGGAAATTAAATTATTATAACTAACTGTGTAAAAAGATACAAAGTGCAAGATTCAAACATCAACTCGTCTCTCGTTTTCCAAAAGAAGAGGTGGACAAACCTCGTAGCCAGAGGTTAAATGTTTGCAGTTTGCGGACCACATCTGTAGACATTTACAGAAGAAGAGGTGGACCAAACCTCTGCGGTCGAAGACTGTTTTTTTAACGTCTGTAGACCGCTAAAATAAACTGGTGGTGGTGTACGGACGGTGGTGGACAATGGGCGGTGGTGTTTAACCCTCTATGCAACTTTAGAAGATGTTGGAATTGGTTGGACCAAGTCTACACCAAGAAGAGCTCGCACATACGTTTTTTTTAAGGGAACGTCTTCGAAAAAACAAACAGACTGTGCGTCGTGGTATACGCAGACCTTTAAAAAAAAAAACAAATAGCACCGTAGTCTGCACTTGAAGTACCCGTGCCACCGACAACAGCTGACTACCAGGCTACTAGATCGTCACATTTCAATCCTAATTGTGGAGCATACCAGAAGGTCCTGGTATGATCGATGAAATTGAGGCTGTAATGTGTGTGAAACACGATACAAATAAAATAACATATTATTATTAATTACTGCCCTAGATAAACTTGGCATACAGGTACACGAGTACACAACATATAAAAGAAAGTGCAGTTATTAAATAAAATAATAATAATAATAAGCTCCGTACAGAACATACATAATAATATTAAAACATATTTTTAGTGTTACATTCCAATCCAAATTTTTGAACATACACGCCGCAACATATTTAAGTCTATACTTTACTCAGTTTTATTTTTTTTATGAGTTTTTTCGGGGTTGTTGGTCGACGGCAATAGTGTGGCACGGTTTTATACCTTCCACAGCAACACAGGGCTTAATACTAGTTGAATATATAACATATTATTATTATTATTATTATTATTATTATTATTATTATTATTATTATTATTATATAAAAGAATGATGAGGTTAATTATCACCTGTTGGTAGTGCCGCTAGAAGACTCATAGAGCTTACCCCGAGCGTTAATGACGATGACGGCGACATCGACGCCGCAAAGGAGGGAAAGTTGGCGAGCTTTCTTAATCAAACCTGTTCTTCTCTTGGAGAAGGTGACTAACCTGCTACTCTTATTTTCGATCCGCTTCAATTCAAGCTTCCTACGCACCATTCTTCCTTAATTCTCACCAATCGTCTAGACCTAGCTTTTCAACTTCCACTTGCAGTGTCTCTTATCTCTCTATTATTATTATTGTTATTATTATTATTTGTTGTTATTATTATTATTATCATTTATGGAAACACTCACAGTGGTTATTGAAGGAAATATATTGTTAGAGTGACTAGGACCATACTTACAACGACACCTCATGCTTGCATATCTTCCCCTCTCCACATACCTTTCTGACACGTGATGTTTCATTATCATAATATTCACACCGCCCATATATATATTAACATCACAAAATTACCCTTTTCTCCCTACCTACTAGATATTTTCTTGGACTCCAGATATTTTTTCATGTTCACTCCTTTAGGGGTAGGATTTTATAAATTACTAGCTGATTACCCCGGGAAGGTCCCGGGGTTGAAAAATTTAATATGATTTAATAAAAAATGATAAAAGAAGAAAACTCAAATCACGAAAAGAGTAAATAATTTAAACATACTCAATCTTAGTTAAAAAAACATTTATTTAAAAAGTTAAAAAAATAAAAAGCATAAACCATATTAAACATAATACATTATTAAAAGGATAACCTTCAACATATAATCATCTTCACGTAATTTAAAATATGTTACAATTTGACTTTGACTTATATAGATGTAGAATTCTTGATAAGAGTTGAAAAATATAACCATTCTAATAATACTAATACTAATAGTAATAATTATTACTCTTGTAATTAAATAAATAAAAAAAAATAACTTTGCTATAAGGTGACACCATGTGTTGCAGTGTTGCGCGATTCTTTCTCCTAGTTTCTCTTGGTGAAGTATACCTATCCATCTTTAGAAGAGTAAAATTCCAATGATAGCATGACGATCGGCTGAATTTCAACATCGTAGATAAGAACCTGGTTTAAAAGAAAAAAACATGTTTAATGAATAACCTGAACACTTTGTGTTTTTTTTTTTTTCTGTATGAACATAACCCCACAAAAAATAGTCGTTTTTTTCTCCGTTTTTTATATAGCACTATGGTACTCGTTGGAAAGATAATAAAACGCTCGTTAATTTGGTGTAATTTTTTTATTTAAAAAATCTCGAATATAAAAGATATTAACGTTTAAAAATTATGGGAGGAACATAAGAGAGAAAAAATTAAATTGTTTTTAAATTCTTTTTTCTTAAAATAATTCAATTTAATTTTAGTAATTGAGAATTGAGAGATAGAGAGATAAATTTAGAGTTTTATGTTTATCTTTTTTAATTAAAAAAAGAAATAATTTAAAAACACTAAAATCTTTCAATTATGATGCCACGTGACAGTTTCATGGAGAGGTTGAAGGCACCATTGCACGCCACGTCAGCAATGTTCAATTCTTTTATATATATATTAATACATAATAGATTAATAGATTTTATTTACAACAATGATTAAATGTTTTTTATAAAACTGAAAAACTCCATCCTTCCTTATTAAAAGTTGATATTTTTTTAAATAATTTTAAAGTATATTTACAGCTTGATTACAAATTATTCTCAATCATGTTAACTCATATAAGTGAATATGTTAAATGGGTTATGTTTGGTTATAAATGTGTGCAGGTAAGGTTCTTTTTAGGGGTGTATATTCCTAACACTATTTAAACATAATATAAAATTCGTGAGTTTGGTTTAGTATATACGGGTTAATCCCACGAACCCGTCTGGCTAAACGGGTGGGTTCAGTTCAAACCCGAATGTTTCTCGTGTTGGCTTATTAAACTGTATTTTTTTTTTATTTTCTTAACATAGGTCATATAACTAAAATTTGATTAATAATCTGAATTGAGAACATTTGGCCAAATTAAGTACCAATAAATTAAATTGTCTAGGTATTTTAGAAGTTTGTTTGTGTGATTCTTGTTTTAATAATCTGACATCATATGTACCGTACAAAACTGAACCGAAGAACATAAGTACCAATATCATTTTTATGGTTATGGTGATAGTATTTACGCACTCTCCTAATTATTTGCACACCCCTTATACGCCGCGTAATGTGCTATACGCGGCGCATAGAAGTTACACAAACTTTCACGCGTTATTAGTGCCTATCAGCCAGAGACCTATATGTGGTGTATAGGCGTACAAAAGGTGTATAGTTTGACCAAACTTTCACGCGTTATTAGTGCCTATCAGCCAGAGACCATATGACGTATAGCGGTATAGGGGTAGGGTTGTGCAATTACATTTCCTCTTTGTGAAGCTCTTGATTATGGCGGTGCCCGCGTACTACATAGCATATCTTTATCACCCATTGACCCACAAAACCAAACAAAAGGGTTACGTAAACACAACAGCCGATGAGGCTTCTTTTACAAGTCACAACCATGTAGAATCAATATCATAAAGCCGATGACAAACAAGACTGTTTAATAAGATTACAAAATCCAATGTTATATTGGCTCCTATTTGATTGTACAGATGTTAGCTCTTAAAAAGGGCAAGTGTAGTCAGTTGAGGTGAACTGATCTTGTTAGTTGCAAGGTCGCCACCTCCATCATCATCATCATCATCCCCCTCTGCTGCTGATGCGACCTGTAAGTCAAAAGATATTAGCAAATAAATAGATGAGCTTTGCTTTGCTTTGGGCAATTTTATATAACAGCTACAAAATACATCATACATAAAAGGGTAGCTAGATGTATATATGCAAACAAGATCTAGAAACTGATGCTATTTTTTTTTTTAATATTAGACATGGTTAAACAAGGTAATAACAAAATTGATTTTCAAATATTAGAGTTGCATGTCTCTGATGACATGACATGATCCAGGTTAGGAGTTCGTAAAGACGTAGGATTAAGATTAATGACTATTAGGGAGGGGAAGGTACAATAGTGGCTTAGCTAGGGCCTTAAGACTACTCGGAGTGGTGGGGTGGGGGGAAGAGGGGGATGAAGCGTCATGTGGCACTTGTGGGACCCTTGTGGGGGGGAAAAATTGTGGGGAGTGGAAGGGGGGAAGAGGAGGGAAGGAAATAATATTATATTGTGTTAAAGTTAAAAAAAAAAAAAAAAAACCCTGACCAATCAGAAGATGCCAAGTGTCCCCACCCCAAGCCCCACGCCAGCGATTTGCCCCCCGCCCCCTTGACTCCCGCCCCTCCCACGCCACCTTGGCGGCGGTGTTACCCCCCCTTCCCGCCCCACTCCGAGCAGCCTAAGGATTTAGATTTTCATACACCTTAGGTGGTCATTGCTTATGATTGTCTTATTATATCTATCTAGCTCTCTATCTGGTTTCGTGATGTTATATTTGTTTCTATTTTTCCATGTTACATTGTTACTCTCTCTCACCACTTCTTTTTTAATTTGGTAGCCTTCTACTTCTATATTTAGTCCTATTTGTTTGTTTGTCCGTGTTTGTTTTGGAGCTGAGGGTCTCTTTGAAAGCAGCTCCTTTATTCCCATGATTTTGCTTATCTAATCATTTATGAGTGAAATAAACAATAACCTGACAAGATGTTTTAACACCATAGATCATAGATGTATGTATATATTAACTTAAAATTGTTGGGAATATTTGAAGGACACTGGACTGGAGTAAGAAAATCACCTGCTTTTCCAGTTTTTCATTTTCTTCACTTAGCTTAGTTTCCTGTTCTCACAAATAAAAATATTGATTAGCTTCGTATTTTATCGTGTTTAATCATAGTTGTGCTTCCAAACAGGACAAATCAGTGACGAAGCTTAGTGAGGGCCAGGGGGTGGGGGGTGCTCTGGCCCCCACCGATTTTTGGCTCAGTAGTATAAATTCCTCGGTTTTATTAAAAAAAATTGTATTTTTTGAGTCCGGCCCCCACCATTTTAGAAAAAAAAAGGGTCTCGTAACTTTCGGCCCCCACCATCCAAAATTTCGAGCTTCGCCAATGGGACAAATTATGGTCTCATGGAACCAAGGTGAATTAACCTCAACATGCGATAAATCAATTGGCTGCAGTCCGTGAGCAATCAATTATCGCCAAACATTCATAACTACGGTTAGTCAATTTCTCAAATTATGACCAGCAATTAATTCTTCATATGAGTTGTTTATATCGAATTAGAGAATAGCATATGTTGAGGTCACCCATGCATTTGACATTTCCCATTAAGGACACCAAACCGCATTTTTGAATATCCTTGTTTGATCTGTTAAGAATTCACGACCGATACTTTGCCTTAACATATAGCAGGCTCGTAGGGACAAAACTGTCATCATTTTTGGAGATATCTATTATTGTTTAGGCAAGTGGAAAGCACATTGAGAGGTTATAGTTAAAGGGAAATCAGCAATCCGCATTCGTTAAAAATTTAAAGTCATCGTTAGTTTTACCATTTTACATTATGCACTAATAATACACTCCTAAAGAAACACTTTGTTAGTGGCCATTTTTATTTAGGGGTCTAATAACATATACTCATGTATGTAAAACTATGTAATGAACCTCAAGAGTATATGCAGAAAAATTATAGTAGAAGAATACCTTATCTTTAAGGGTTGATATGTTCTCCATCATCAGCTGTGTCTGCATCAAAAACCAGAACTACAGTCAATTTATAAGCCCTTATCAACAACCGGTTCTGTCCTATCCCTTCAAGGACAAACCCCTAAATTTATTTTGTGAGGAAATTAATTGTCACTACTAAATTACACAAGCTGTACATGTGTCACCAATTATGTTTCTGCTACAGAAACCACTGGACATGAATCCACGGCCATACGAAGTTTGTTGGTTGCTAAACTGTCAATATTCTACAAAAAGCTAGTATCGCTCATCGACTAGAGAAAAAAAACAGGTAAACCTTCTTGACATCAAGTTAAGATCCTATTAACCATGGTTAATGCCAAGGAATTGAGCTTACAGTTCTAGTTTTTATGTCGATCCCTTGATTTTCTAGTTTAATTAATACTTCATGAAGCGTAACTTTTAATTAGTTACGCATCATGCATAACCAAACACAACGTAGTACTCTTTGTTAGGGGCTTAGCTGATGAGAGGCAATAGCGGACCTATGTGTAGTATAACCCCCCCCCCCCCCCAAAAAAAAAAAAAAAAAAAAAATTTATTTAGTGTAATTTGTAGGCAAAAATACCGACTACATCCCTTAAAAGTTCGGTTAAACCCCTCGATCGCACACCTTGAAAATAATTTCTGGGTCCGCCACTGATGAGAGGTTAGATTTGTAAATTACACCTCAAGCACAACTAAATACAACTATAGCCTGTCATTCTAACCAATTTAGGAAATTCTTGTAATCAAGTTATGTCCTATATAACCTGATCAAAGCTGTGGCATTATTCAAAAAGCAACACATTTAACAAGATAACAGCCTAGGAACAGAATTGGATACACTCACCTTTCTTAATCGTGTATGCGTAAGAGCAATATCAAGTTCTTGTTCTAGTTGTGTCATGTCATTCACAGAGAATTCCTCAGCATTATCCTGACATTCAACAAGCCTGTGCAAAGAGTTAAATTTCATATATGCTTTATCTTATTTGTTCAATCTTGTTCGTACTAATATATGTTTTGTGTGTGCAAGCTCGTGTAGACTATATTACCTGTCCACTGTCTGTAGAAGCTCTTTACATGTTCGATATCTTCTGCACTGCACGAAAAGTTAACTAGCGCATTCAGTGATCGACTCATTCATTACACATATGACATTGTTGTCAGCACATTAATGGCCAAAATGCCAAATAGCTTTTTTTTTTGAATGATTGCTTACTAAATCTCCGCCAGCTTCGTTGGTGGCCATCTCTCCTGCTTCAGTGCATCTATTCTGATATCTAGAAAGAATACGCCTCACACTGAAACATAGGTAGTTAAAAGGAAAATTAATGATTAGAAGTAATTTTGTTTTAAGTTGCAGAGCATATGAATTAAGATATCTCCTCACATCCATTGATTATGAATAGGGATATTGGATTTTAATAATCCAAACTTTGAAGAATTGGCGGCAATAATACCAGAATTATCCCTTATCCCTGCCAGTCCCAACTTTCAAGCTATTTTCCTCTACCGAGCTTTTACTAACCCAATTAGTTTTTTTTTTTTTGATGCGGCACAAAATCCGGTTATTTGATGATATGGAACCTTATGTGGCATCATCACCATCACTATCTCCACCACCGTTCCTTGAGTGAACACCACCACCATAGTATGCTGCCGTTGCCACCACCACCACCGTCTTGGTTACCACCCACCATCCCTGCCGCCTCCACCACCACACATACATTCTCATTCTCACTCTCTCTCCAAAAAATAAAGATTCAATAATCGAAATTTACAAAAATCTTCAACGGGTTTGGACTCATCTTGTTCCTAAAGTAAGGGGGAAAAGTCTTGGGAGACGTTGGTTTGAGGATAATAAGTGCATACTTCGTCGTTTTAAAGTCAATTACGTGGTCGGTGATGGGTAATAAGAAAGTTGAATGGCAAGTTGTTGGTGGGTTTTTAGTCACATAAGTTGTCACGTCAACAAAAAGCTAACTGAATTAGACCCCAACTAGTAAAGGCTCGGTGGAAGAAAATAGTTTGAAAGTGGCGATTGATGGGTAATTTCTCAAGTCGGGATTATTGTCGATTCGCCAAAGTTTGGATTATTAAAATTCAATATCCCTTATGAATATGTACACTATCTATGAGCATTCTAAAACAATTGAACATAGGGAATAAACTTATAAGGACATGTTTAAACTGTTATCAGTTGATGAATTTGTATCTAGGTAAAGTTTGTCGGTGAATTTAGTGTCATTGAACTATTCTATGTAATTAGGTTTAGTTAATGACCAATGAGAAATCCTAGATATAGATCAAACAAGTTGGAAAGTGTAGAGTTCGCACATGTTTGCGAATGGTATGATTTCACATCCGCAGGACAACATGGGTCTGGGGTGGTGCCCTAATAGTGGGTCCCAGGGGTGGCAACCCGCCCCTGGTGGGTTCCTAAGGGGCAACATCCATTGGATATGGCAAGGAGGTTTTCTCTCCTAAATATTTAACTATCCTATTAATTCTTAATTAATAACACGCTTTGTGTTTTCCTTTCTAACAAATAAGCCAACAACCGTCAAATGTTTCCCAGAATTTTTCGTGCACCTCTCTTGAGATAAATAGTCTTTTCCGTATCTTACTGGTGAAACTTACTACTAGAAAAGTAAATGGGAAAATATTTGAATAAATACAACGGTAAGAACCCTAGAGAAACCTACGTCATGCCATGATTACATACAAGTAAAATTTGATAATGAAATATCGATGAATATAATTAACATTTCTTCTGAAGTTAGAACATATATGTTAATTAATCATGCTCAACTTATTACAAATAATATAATATTTTGAATCATGTCGATCGCTCTTTTAAGCTAGAAAATCATTGGGCAGGAACATCTCGAACTGTTACTTCAATGTCACTGGACTCTAGTATTTGGTATATCTCAATGATAAACTCTATAGGAATTTGAAATCTAGGACAATGGACAAGACAAGAACTAGAATGGAACTTTAACACATGGCATAAACTTGACACAGGTTGTAATACTTATTACTCAACATGGCGGGGCTGGACAAGGATATGATTGCAATAGTAAACCAAAACAAGAACTACAACTAGAACATTAATGTGAATCATTAGCTTAAACTGAAGCATGGACTGCCAACTTATCATGGGAATGAAACGGACTCATCAAGAATTTAGGAATTATTTTTAATATAGATATAGCTGTTATAGTCAACACTTTGAAATTTAAAGGGCTACAACTGTCAAATAACAAAATTTAAAGACTAATTGTTAAATTGACAAAATTGAACACCAATCTAGTTGTATATTGTTACAAGTAAAAGGGCTAATTGTGTAAAGTTGTTAATAAAGAGGGTCATATGTGTAAAAGTTAGAAGTCTGTTAGTTGTTAAGAAGTTTAAGCGGGAAAGGTTGTTAATGTGATTGTATAAATATGTGATAGTTGAATGATAATAACCAGCTATGATTTGACCTTAATTCTCTTCTTTTGTGATTCTTCTCATTTCTTAGCTAACAATTGGTATCAGAGTCGTCGCTCCTTGGCCTCCGATCACCGATTATCAACCAACCACCACCACCACCACCACAATAACTAACTTCCACTGCCGTAACAACCATCATAACTACGAACAACCACTACAATTAACCACCAATCGTCTTCCAAACAACCATTATCACCATTAAAAACACAAAACAATTCTTAATTCTCAACCAAATTTCGATCAATTCTTTTTGTTTCGTTTCAATTTCGTGCTCTGTTCTTTCTTTCAAACACTCTGTTTCTTTTCTAAGCCTGATTTGATCAATTGATGATCATCTCATTCCATTGAATTCATCAATTAGTGATAATTTAATTCTAGTAGATCGATCAATTTGTGATTTGTCTACTCTTAATCATTCATCAATCATGCCTACTCGAAACCAATCATTGGAACAAAAAATACAATAACATGACTCATCGTTAGAGGGTCTGAAAACCAATATGGCTGCCATGAAAGATCAAATTGAAGCACAAGTATCTGAAATCTTGAAAACCATTCAAAACATGTCCCATAACCATAACCAATGAACTAGTCAGACTAGTCAGGTAGTTAATGGAAGAAATGTAATTGAACTCTAGAATAACCACAGTAATCGTTTAACAAAGATAGATTTTCTGAAGTTCAATGGAGGAATAGAACCTATAAAAGTTTACCAGGGGTTTGTTCAATCCAGAGGAGGGTCTATTGAGGGAATGACTTGGTTTGAATACAAGACATTTGTAATGGCTAGGTTTGGAACTGTTTTGAACCAAGATACTATGGGAGCATTGGCTTCAATCAAACAAACAGGTTCCCTTAAAGACCTATGTCAAGAATTTGATGTAGCTTTGACTAAGGTCACCATACCTGATGAGTATGCAGTGAGCCTGTTTCTGAGAGCAGTAAAACCAGAGATAGGCTACCCAATGTTAAGGCCTAAAAATTTACCAGAAGCCTAACTAGCGCAGGGTGGAATAGAACCTCTAAAAGTTCTTATTCTGCAGGTTCCAAAACCAATGTCACAGCAAACACAAACAATTTACCATTACTTCCTAAACCAACCCATAATCCTAAACCACTAAATTCAAAGAGATGGACTGTGTCACACAAAAAGATTGAATAAAAGAGGGCTAAGTGAGAGTGTTTTGGCTGCAATGAGAAATACTCACCTGGCCATGTTTGTAAAAACAAACAGTTGTTTTCAATTGAACTTGTTTTCAATTGAACTGGTAGAAATTGATGCATGTGAAGAAGTAACAGAAGAAGGTCAAGAACACTACCATGAGAAGGTCAAGAACACTACCATGAGTTTATTCACCAAAATGATCAAGAACCTACAATATCATTGAATGGGTGTGCCTTCTTTCTCCACTATGAGGGTCAAAGGCTCTATAGGTACCAAAGTTTTACAGATCTTGAATGATTCAGGGTCTACTCATAAATTTTTGGATGAGAAACTAGCAATTAAAATGAAGTGTCCCTTGAAGGAGATTCCAAAGGTAAAGGTGACCGTGACTGATTGAAGCAAAGTGAGTTGCATAAAAATGTGTACAAATTTCATGTGGATGATGCAAGGTATTTGGTTCAAAACTTATGCCATTATCATTCCATTAACAAGGAATTTAATGGCTGCAAACTTTAAATGATATTGTATGGAATTTTAAAGAAATGACAATGAAGTTAAAGGTTGATCAGAAATGGGTTGAATTGAAAGGGGTAGGGAACAATGAAATGTCTATTTGTTCAGCTGAAAAGTTGGAAAGTTTAATGGATAAGGGGCAGGGTATAGTAGAGGGCCAGATGTTCAGTTTACAGGCCACTAATGAGGAGTCTTTTCAGCATGAAACTAGTGTTAAGAATGAACAGAACCATGAAAGTTAGAAGTCTGTTAGTTGTTAAGAAGTTTAGGCGGGAAAGGTTGTTAATGTGATTGTATAAATATGTGATAGTTGAATGATAATAACCAGCTATGATTTGACCCAAATTCTCTTCTTTTGTGATTCTTCTCATTTCTTAGCTAACATATATGAAATGGATCACGAACACAAAGAGTAATGGCATGTTTTTACCTTGTTGGACAAGCCTTGAGTATCTAACTAGAACGTGGATGAGAGTGTTTTGGAATGTAGTTTGACACTAAAAGGGGTGTGGCATGTGATGAATGTCAAGGATTTTGACAAAATGTTGTTTTTCCACTAAAACTTATTAGTCTCAATATTGTATCAAACCAACTCCACAGCCACCCAAAAAGAGAATCGTTAGAGGTAGTCCTTTTTCTACCTTCATCTTTTTTATTTTTCTATGAGATTTATAAAGTTTTAAATCTTTATAAAGTATATGTATTCTTTATATATTTTTTACAAAATAAAACAGTTTAAATTAAAATAAATGTAAAAGTTGGTGATGATTTTTTAATGTTTTGGAGCGTTTAATGTCTTCTTATATATGAGGTGGTTCTTTGATATTTTTGGAATAAACGATTTTATGATTTTGTAGGTGAGCATGCACATTTTTACATGTTTGTTTCCTTAGGCCATCAGTTATACACTTCCATCATCCTTCACTACTACTCAACGTCACATCACCACATCCTTTCATCGCTCACCTCCACTAATCAAGCTATGTTATACTTATACCCATCCAATACTGTTAAAAAAACCTCCACTTTCATGTATTCACAATGAAAAACTTAAACATATTTTTGACATTTTCTATGATAATTATGACATTATTTTAAATTTGTAGTTCAAGTGGACAGAATATAAATATAGAATGAAAATCTTCAACAAGTTTTCTGCCTTCTCTATGATTTTGATGGTTGTTTTGAATTGATAGTTAACTGAAGCGATTGTAAATATAACTTTTGAAACATAGGGAAGAAACCAAGAATATCATTAATAAGATCGTCTCTTCATTCTCCTATATGTTTGTTATAGTTAGATTAGTGTTTCTTCATATAGTGTTACAATACGTACAACCATTCTTAACTTGATTCTCCTTTACATATCCGATAAACGAGGGTCTTGAGAAACTTCATTTGGTGGGCGGGCTTAATGAGCTGATAGGGTTTCAGAGTTTCAAGGCTATATAAATGAGGGTCTTAAGAAACTTCATTTCGTTACCAAATATTTTGTTTTTCATCTCTCAGTTTTCTCTCTGTATTCTCTCGTCTGTTTAGGGTTTGTAAGACCTTATTTCTTTCTGTATTTTGTTTGTATTTTCTGTATTGTTGGCTGATCATCTAAGATCAATTGACATAAGATATTTTATAATCTCTTTGTTCTTGAACTCTCCTTTAAGGCTGAGTTCCTGGGTTTGGTTTGGGGTCTTTAGTTTAGATCTGTGATTTTCTACATGGTATCAGAGTTTATGCTCTTGATCCTGAGTCGTTTTGTCTCCCGCTGAGAGTTTTTTGGTTATATTCTTGTCTCTTGTTATAGATCTGGTCTTCGTCTTGTAGGTCTTGTAGATCTGGTTGTTTTTGTTGTTTTATGTCTTGTTAGGGTTTTGATCTTCTGAATAGATCTTGACCTTGTATGTTTGTAGTAGATCTGGTCTTTTGAGATCTTGTCTATTACCTATTAGTCTGCACTTGTTTGATTCTAGGGTTTATTGTCAACGATTGTTGACTTAGTTTTGGAGTTGTTGTCTGGTGAGTTGGTTTTTTTTGGACTAGAAGCTTGCAAACTGTAAGTTCTTTCTTTTTTTTCTTGTTTTTTTTTTTTTTTTGCTTATTGTTGTTGGTTGCTTGGAGCCTCTGTAAGTCTTCTTCCATATCTCTTATTTTTGTTTGTATGTGTCTAGACGTTTTTGGAAGGGTTAGGGTGGACCGACATTGATTTTGTCTTGTGTTGAGAATTCATAATTAGTTTTGTGTTTGTCTATCTAGTTTTGGTTCTTGTTTGTTGTATGTCTATTTGTCGATTATATACGTATACATCTAGCTAATAAGGAGCTCTTGTGTTAAGATCTGCGTGTGTAACATCGCGTGATTTCTATTTTTCTTGTATTTTAAATTCTATACTTAACAAAATTCGAAGTTCGCCTTTATTCGCTTCTTTTATGTTACTCCTACCAATTCGTGACGAGTCGTCATTATATATAGTTTATCCTAATCAATTTAGAAATTTATTTAGTTAAGATGTTAATATATATTTATTGTTTTTTTTTTAAACATATACATTTTTAATAATAATATTTTCACTAAAAAAAAAAGCAAACGTGATTAGCACCTTTGATTTTTATCACCACACAATAACAACTACAACATTCAAATACTAATTCAACTTTCCGTACGTTTTTTTTAAAAAATTTTAATATTATTATTATTTTTTCTTTTAAATATAAATTTACCACTAATTAACTTCTAACCACCCTAATTAATTCATTAAATACCCAACCCCTTCACCCCAACTATAAATACACCACACCTACCCATTCTAACACTTGCTCATTTCTAAATCCTCTCTAATCTCTCAAGAATTCTCTCAAGAATAAGTGAGTTTCTCACTTCACCTTCAACCTCTCTTCTACTTTCTTCACTCTCCTCTTCTTCAAACCCTTTGAGGAAACCTCTAGGACCTCTCTCCTATTTGCCATGGCAAATAAACATGAGTAGGGCACCAATTTGAGGCCTCAAATGTAGTCATCTTCTATTACCTTTTATGCACTAAGTTGTTAATAATACCAACCAAGTTCACCAACAACTCAATGATGGAGGGACTTGTGTTATGGTTCATGGTTGACAAAAGGAAGGCCAAGGCTCATCCAAACTAAGTCACCATACCCTACTTTCTAAGTTATATTATATAAATACTAAATTATATAAACTCTACTAATTTAATAACTCGGAAAGGTTTGAGGATACATCCCTACCTTACCAATGCTTGACTCTCCTAACCATCCGAATCACCTCTACGGTGGTTTGTGTTTTGGTTCGCCTAAAAGGCTTGCTTGACTCTTATGACCATCCGAATCACCTTCATGGTGGTTTGTGTTTTGGTTCGCCTAAAAGGCTTGCTTGACTCTCTTGAATCTATAATCTAAACTCGAACCTAAGACTCTTTATTTTTCATAATTCTAGTTAACCAAGGCTAAGGAACTAATCCCCCAAGACTCATTCTTTTGGAACCTTGCTAAAACGCACCCAAAGGTGAGTTCATACTTGTCCCCCTTTTATTCTTTATTCTTTGGGGCTCAACATGTATCACTATCAAAACTCAAACGATTTTAAACTCTACAATCTATTATGCTTAGTCTAAAGTCTATCATATTCTAAATTCTATCATGCGCAATCTAAAGTCTATTATATGCTTGTACGCTATGCTATGTAGAATTATTTACTCTAACATACAAATGTTCATATAGTTGACAACCCACCTTGCATGTATAGCGCTATAGGATTGGCTATCCGCCCCCTACATGGGTCATGTTAAGCAAAATTCTTCGTGGCTAGTCGTCGTTTGTATGGTTCTCTTGCATATGCCTATAAGCAAAACTTTATTATACTATGTATGTATGTCAAAACTAGTATGCTCACCAATGCTTTATGTGTTGACGGATATTTTATACATGTTGCAGGAAATATTTGTTGCAGGACATTTCAAGAAAACTACTTAGGATTGGACATAGAAACTCACTCTAGTTCAAGTTGTCATATTCTTGTTGTTGTGTTTTTCGTTATTTAAACTACTTGTATTTCTATTTTTAGACAATAAATGAAATTCTATCTTTAAACTATATTGTCACAAAATCTAGTGTCATGAAGACTTTGAACAATCTACCACTAAGTCTCACCTCGATGATTCCGCCATCGGTTGGGGTGTGACAGATTGGTATCAGAGCCATGACTATAGGGATCTAGGAAAAATTGCCATGTTTGACCTAGACTATAGTTAAGAACCCTTTTGACAATTCCTTTTATCATGTTAAAATACTTGTTCTCCCTATCTTGCTTCTAATCCATTCTCTTGGTCCTTAAAATTACCTTCCTATTTGTGGATTACTCTACACTCGAAGACGCTCGTATAACACAAACGAAAGGAAATCACCAAAATAGGCGTGAAACCCTCACTTTGGTGATAACTTTCAATCCGCGAAAATTTTTTGTATTTTTGAAACTACACCAAGATAGGAGTGATATCCTCACCTTGGTGGAAATTTCACAATTCTCATTCTAGTGGACACTTACCAATCGAAGGTTAGAATTAATTTTCTTACCACATTGGACAAAGTGTACAAACCACACTCAAGAAACGACCTCGCTAAGATAGGAGTGAAATCCACAACTTAGCGATTAGTTTCAATCCTTGATTTTTTTTATCTCTCCAAAGTCTCAAATTTACTAATGACAAGGAACATGTAGTAACTGGAAGGGTGAATACCGTTAACCGAAAGTTTCGGCGAGAGTATTTCCACCTATTAGGCCAAAGCATGTTTTCAAACTCAAAGGTAAATTCGAACCACTTTGGTTAGTCTTAGTTCCGTTCCGGAACACTCCAATGGCTTGCTTAAAACAAGCCCCTCATTCATGTTAATATTATTTTCAATGATGTTTTCATGCTATGTTTTCACTATATATATTCGATTTATTTTACTCGCAAATGCTCTCAAGACTCGCGCTTCAAGCTACTCTTGCAATCTCCAAACAATAATAATATTCACAAACCAACAAATATTCAAAACTCCTCTATGTTGTTTATGTGCACTTTACTTATATATATATACGTTGCATTATTTGAACAATGTGAAACTTGAATACTATACGTGTAACTTGAACTTACATACTAAGTCTATGAGAACAACTTGAGCTCATGTATATTTTTTTATATATTTGAATTTGCACAAACTTTACTGATCTAGTGAAACTTTACTCACAAGCTTTCATTGTTAATCAGCATTCTAATAACTCCTTTCCTAAATTCAAAAGTCACATTGCTTAAAAAAAAAAAAAACACTTATGCAAATTTTCTTATGTATGATTCTCGTAAATGTCTTCCCATCTCAACAACATCGATCTCAACCAACTGGCGAGCCTTATTGCCCAAGAACTAGTCAAGATTCTCCCTAACCTAGAAACACCAACAAACCCAATTCCAAATCCTGGCGATACCATCCAGGACAGCACAAACCATGTAGATACTAAACCATCTACCCATACCCCTACCAAACAAACGAAAAAGGATAACCAAAAACGCAAAACCCTCAAATGAACCCACACTTCGACAACCCCTGAGACTCCGATCCCCAACAAAAAGCAGTACCGTGGAACCCATCCGTTATGCAAGATTTGTAAATTCCACCATCCCACTCACACACCATGTCGCATATGCACCAACTGTAGTGCATATGGTCATTTAGCCAAAACCTGTTGCCACACCACTAAACCACGACCCAAAAAAAAAAAAAAAAAAACCTACTAGCACTACCTTATTTACTAAAGCTAATGGATGGATATGCTTCGAGTGCAACGACCCAACCCATGGGCGCAACCAATGCCCAAGACTTGTCATGGTGATCTACGATGCTGGAAGACCTACTCACCACACTAAAGAATATTGATTTTTCTTTTATTTTAAAAAAAATGAGAATTTCCTTACATAATGTTTTCAAGAAATTATTCAGATGTGAAATTTTCTTTTACGAATTATGAAATACCATCGTTATCATAGGTTACAATCATAATTTATCGGTAAAATTCAAACATCGCAAAACCCTTTTTTTTCCTCGCGCACAACCTTTTTCAAAATTTTGAACAAAATTCTTCCTACTATTCCTAAGAGGATGCTTATTCTTCTATAAAATCCTCACTTTAAACCTTCAAACCACTAACAAATGTGTGTCAAGTCGGTATGACAAACAATATTCTAAATGGTAAAAGTGTTAAAAAAAAATCTTTTGTAAATAGGACTTGTGAGCAAAGACACGCTAAATCAAATAACCTACTTCTTTATAATCCCAAAACCTTTTCTCTTGAAATCGTATCACGAGTCAAAATAGTCATCAACGCCAAACTAAAATTGTTAATAAACTATTTTTCTCGCTTAATAAAATGGATTTTTCATAAATCAAACGTCCATTTTCGGTAAGACTTTTACACTAAAATTTCCCCACTTTAATTAAATATGTTTTTCTTTAACATCCAACGGACTAAATTCTTCTACCATCAAACTTGACCCTTAATCTTGAAAAGCTAAAATTGTTCGCGTACCCATAAACTCAATTTGTAATGAACTCGAATTTTATGTTACCCTCAGTCAAAACATTTTACATGTTTCCATTAGGAATCCAATTGTCCATTCTTTTGTTTGATTTTATACATTTGAACGTAACCACATATGCACAAGTCTACACCGTTATGTCATGAAACAATACATCTACGCCAAAAAAAAAAAAACATGTACGGTTAACAACATCAAAAACCTTCTTAATGTCTTTTCACATTATGTGTTTGCATGTCACGTTGCTTGCTATGTGTACAACATCAAAACTGTTTAATGTCTTAGTTTAATGTCGTTTCCTTGTATAAATATTTTGCGTCAACCCACACATAACTAAGACGAACTATGTAGACCATACGACAATTGGAATAATTACGGGTGCACACGTAATTACAAAAATTGGGCGAATGGAAAACATAAAAAAAAAATTCCAAGTGTGTGTAACCTATCATGACTTGAATAACAACACGGATGAGGTATGATAACAGCATGGTGGATATGCCGCCGGTACATCCTATACATAAATGCCCTGTCATACTACCAAAAGTAGAGTTATTCGTGCCATGAGAAGTTTTGGGTGTCGAGTTAAAAAAAATATATTTTGACCAACACTTATGTTAATTACCTTGTGCGATCCCGTTTATGTATAGTTTACTAGTCTAATTACACTTGCATTATTTATCTTTTATGCATATTATAACATTGTTTTGAACCACACTCTCTACTATGCAACATCATTCTTACCGTGAATAATCTATACTTGTAATCTCATCAATTTCGTTTCTTTCCTTTTGCTTTTCCTTGCTTAATTAGCAATCCCCTCGCTATCAAGAATCTCGTTCTAAGTCCCGTAAACTTTGGCCTTAACCTCTAAAAGCATTTATACATTTAAAACAAGATTTGCCTCTCACTTTCTTATATTTCTTGACTACTTATATGCTGAATTTCAAAACTAAATAAATATTTTTTATATCACCAAAAAGCTGTTTTCAAATAGTCCAGTTTCTCGTTTATTTAATCGCCTTTTAAAAAGATTTTTTTTTTAATTTTCGACCTTGTGCAAATCAAATATCTTTTACTAAAAACTACTCATTCTCACATCTAGTCACTTATTATACTCACATATTTACTATTCCACCCAAATTACCCAATGACACCTCTTTTACAAGCCAACAATTTCTACTATTTCATATATGATATACCGTATAATTACTTATTTTCCCAAATTTTCCATATGTTATACAAATATACTTACCTATCTTCAATTTTCACAATTTCATAACGTATAAATACTAATTTTTCTAAAATTCTAACTATTTCTTATACATAGTATATTTACCTATCTTCACAAGATTTTTACTATTTTGTACCGTATACTCACTTATCCTTCCAAACCATTGCTACTTCATATATGTTATACAATATAAATACTTATTTTCCCAAGATCGTTACTATTTCATGTATGTCATACCGTATATCTACTTATTCTTCCAAAATTTGCTGCATTAACTCCATACACAAACCTACTTATATGAACTCCTCTATTTCGCTATTTACAAAAATGCTTTAATCGGTTAAGTTTTCAAATTTCTACGTACAACCTTGGGTTAAAATTTTAAAAGTACTTTTCGTACGAGCATAATTATCGCACAAATGACTACATACCGTATTTGATTTAAACATAATAAACAAACAAGTTTTTGTTCTTATTAAACCCATATCAAACCACTTACCGATTTTTCAAAGGTTGACTCTTAACTAAATTTCGAGACGAAATTTCCTAAAGTAGGGAAGACTGTAACATCGCGTGATTTCTATTTTTCTTGTATTTTAAATTCTATACTTAACAAAATTCGAAGTTCGCCTTTATTCGCTTCTTTTATGTTACTCCTACCAATTCGTGACGAGTCGTCATTATATATAGTTTATCCTAATCAATTTAGAAATTTATTTAGTTAAGATGTTAATATATATTTATTGTTTTTTTTTTAAACATATACATTTTTAATAATAATATTTTCACTAAAAAAAAAAGCAAACGTGATTAGCACCTTTGATTTTTATCACCACACAATAACAACTACAACATTCAAATACTAATTCAACTTTCCGTACGTTTTTTTAAAAAAATTTAATATTATTATTATTTTTTCTTTTAAATATAAATTTACCACTAATTAACTTCTAACCACCCTAATTAATTCATTAAATACCCAACCCCTTCACCCCAACTATAAATACACCACTCCTACCCATTCTAACACTTGCTCATTTCTAAATCCTCTCTAATCTCTCAAGAATTCTCTCAAGAATAAGTGAGTTTCTCACTTCACCTTCAACCTCTCTTCTACTTTCTTCACTCTCCTCTTCTTCAAACCCTTTGAGGAAACCTCTAGGACCTCTCTCCTATTTGCCATGGCAAATAAACATGAGTAGGGCACCAATTTGAGGCCTCAAATGTGGTCATCTTCTATTACCTTTTATGCACTAAGTTGTTAATAATACCAACCAAGTTCACCAACAACTCAATGATGGAGGGACTTGTGTTATGGTTCATGGTTGACAAAAGGAAGGCAAAGGCTCATCCAAACTAAGTCACCATACCCTACTTTCTAAGTTATATTATATAAATACTAAATTATATAAACTCTACTAATTTAATAACTCGGAAAGGTTTGAGGATACATCCCTACCTTACCAATGCTTGACTCTCCTAACCATCCGAATCACCTCTACGGTGGTTTGTGTTTTGGTTCGCCTAAAAGGCTTGCTTGACTCTTATGACCATCCGAATCACCTTCATGGTGGTTTGTGTTTTGGTTCGCCTAAAAGGCTTGCTTGACTCTCTTGAATCTATAATCTAAACTCGAACCTAAGACTCTTTATTTTTCATAATTCTAGTTAACCAAGGCTAAGGAACTAATCCCCCAAGACTCATTCTTTTGGAACCTTGCTAAAACGCACCCAAAGGTGAGTTCATACTTGTCCCCCTTTTATTCTTTATTCTTTGGGGCTCAACATGTATCACTATCAAAACTCAAACGATTTTAAACTCTACAATCTATTATGCTTAGTCTAAAGTCTATCATATTCTAAATTCTATCATGCGCAATCTAAAGTCTATTATATGCTTGTACGCTATGCTATGTAGAATTATTTACTCTAACATACAAATGTTCATATAGTTGACAACCCACCTTGCATGTATAGCGCTATAGGATTGGCTATCCGCCCCCTACATGGGTCATGTTAAGCAAAATTCTTCGTGGCTAGTCGCCGTTTGTATGGTTCTCTTGCATATGCCTATAAGCAAAACTTTATTATACTATGTATGTATGTCAAAACTAGTATGCTCACCAATGCTTTATGTGTTGACGGATATTTTATACATGTTGCAGGAAATATTTGTTGCAGGACATTTCAAGAAAACTACTTAGGATTGGACATAGAAACTCACTCTAGTTCAAGTTGTCATATTCTTGTTGTTGTGTTTTTCGTTATTTAAACTACTTGTATTTCTATTTTTAGACAATAAATGAAATTCTATCTTTAAACTATATTGTCACAAAATCTAGTGTCATGAAGACTTTGAACAATCTACCACTAAGTCTCACCTCGATGATTCCGCCATCGGTTGGGGTGTGACAGCGTGGGCACCTTTTGAGTGATAAACCCATGATCTGAACACTGACACAATTTTGCTCTTTAAGGTTTTGTCTGTTGAGTTAGCCTTTGCTAACTATTCTTGTTGTTTGATCTTTGCTCTTTGTGATTGTTAGTTGTTTCTTGTCTTATGGGTGATGCTGCTATTGTTAATCCACCAAGGGGTCCTAACCCTGGTGGACATGATGTTGTTGTTGGAACTCTTGTTAGCAAGTTGAATATTAGTGATCATTTGTTTCTTCATCCTAGTGACACTTCTAGTTTAACTACAATTAGTATAAAACTAAAAGGAACTGAGAATTATTCTGTATGGGCTAACTCTATGAAATTGGCTTTACAAGCTAAAAATAAAATAGGTTTTATTGATGGAACATGTGTTAAATCTGTTGAAGTTAATGTGTTAGCTAATCAATGGGATACATGTAATTCTGTTGTGCTATCTTGGTTGATTAATTATGTTAGCGAAGAGTTATATCTAGGACAGGTTTTCTCTAAATATGCTAGAGATGTTTGGCTTGTTTTAAGAGAAACATATGATAGAATTGATGGTTCTGTTATGTTTAACTTGCATCAGAAAATTAATGGATTAACACAAAGTGGTAGTTCAGTGTCTGAATACTATCATAAGTTGAATATTATGTGGAAACAATTTGATTCAACAGTTCAACTGCCTACATGTACTTGTCAAGCCTCAAAAGAGTAATGATTTTAGCAGTCTAATAAAACTTATGCAATTTTTTTATGGGGCTTGATGATGTATATCAACCAGTTAGAACTAATTTGTTGACTAGTGATCCGCTGCCTTCTGTTAAGACTGCTTTCTCTGTTATATCTAGAGAGGAGTCTCACAGAAGGTTGAGTAGTGGATCAAAAGGATCAAATATGTCCTTTGTTGCTACATCTAATCAAGTTAATAATAGGAGGAAGTTTAATAGATGACCTAATCCTAATTTGAAATGCACACATTGTAACATGTTAGGGCACACTGTAGATAGATGTTTTGAAATTGTTGGGTACCCACTAGGGTTTAAAATGAAAAATGGTAATTAGTTTACTAGGAATACTAATGGTAAAATGAATAGTGGGAAACCAAATATGTCTAGTAACAATGTGTGCGTTTCTGTTTCTTCTGGTTCACCTTTCACATCTTAGCAGATTTCAAAGCTTATGAGTTTAATTAGTGAGAAATCAGGAGGTGATCTATAGAGTTCTAATGTTGGAGGTGAGACAGTTGTTGTTAATAGCTTTTCTAGCATGTCTGTGTTGTCTAAACTGCCTGATCTATTTAACAATTTTGCTAGTTGTTCTAGTATGCTTAAGTATGCTTTGTTTCTTGGGTGGATTATGGATTCAGGAGTTAATCAATATATGGTAGGAAAAGATAAACATATGATTAACTGTGTTGATGTGTCTAAGTATAATATGGAAGTAAAACACCCTAATGGAACAAATGCTAAAGTAATAAAGATAGGTGATATAAAATTGGCTAAAGGAGTTATTTTAACTGATGTGTTCTTTGTTCCTGATTACTGTGTTAATCTTGTATCTGTACATAAGGTTGCTAAGGACAATAAACTAGATGTGTTATTTAATGAACATAAATGTTGTGTCCAGGATTCAAAAATCAAAAAGAGTCCTGGTGACTGGTAGGCAACAGGATGGTCTGTATTTTGTTGGTGATAATGTGAGTCTTAGCAATATGTGTTTTAATAGTCTTAGTGAACATGGTCTTTGACATAGTAGACTATGACATCCTTCTAGTCAAGTTCTAGCTGTCTTGAAAGAGACTCTTAATATTGGTCAATCTGATTCATAGCATTGTGAGATTTGCCATAAGGCTAAACAAGTTAGGGTTCCTTTCCCATTTAGTGATCACAAAACAAAATGTGTAGGTGAGCTTCTACATCTTGATGTATGAGGTCCTTACAAGATCACTAGTAGAGAAGGTTATAAATACTTTCTAACAGTTATGGATGATTATTCCATGTCTGTGTGGGTCTATTTATTAAAAGGAAATGATGAAGTGTTTGAAAACTTAGTGAATTTCTATGAATTGGTCAAAACTCAGTTTTCAAAATATATTAAGGTTTTAAGGAGTGATAATGGGTCATAATTTGTTAATAAGCAAATGACTGATTTTTGTAATAAAAGAGGAATACTTCACCAAGCTTCATGTGTTTACACTCCACAATAAAATGGTGTTGTGGAGAGGAAACATAGGTATTTTTTAAACACAGTTAGGGCTCTACTTTTCCAAAGTGGTGTTCCACTTAGGTTTTGGTCTGATTGTGTACTTACTACTGCATATCTTATTAACAGGATACCCTCTTCTGTGTTAGCTCGTAAAAGTCCTTATGAATTAATATAGGGGTATTGGATTTTAATAATCCAAACTTTCACCCATTGGCCAACAATAATCTGTACTTCAATACCCAATAGGATCGTTGTTGAGAATTTTTAAGGTACAGATTATTGCCGACCATTTGATGAAAGTTTGAATTATTAAAATCCAATACCCCATTAAAAAGGTGCTAATATTTAGACACCAAAAAAATGATCAACCTGTGGTCAAAGGTGGAACAAGAGAAAGAAGGAAAATTGTTGGATCCAATAAAAAAGTTGCTAATATTTAGACACCAAAAAAAAAATTATTTTTACACCCTATATACTTTTCGTATTGACCAATACCGGGAGTACTGGTTTATTGATTTTCACGAGTCTCAATACCATAAAACAAAAGGACAAAAAATATAAACCATATATGTCTCATATTGATCAATACGAGGGTGAGGTGGATAGCTGAGTCTGAGGCAGAGAGGAGACTCGCAACAGGTTTAAAGCCCAGAGCACCGCCAGAGCCACAACATATCCAGATGACCCAAATGATCAGTGGCTTTGTACTATATATGTTTAAGTTATTTTGTATTCAGTTGTATTATGACTTCTAGTATAAATTGCTTATTTGATATGTATATTCAGTTTCAGTTATTTATGTTTGTGATGTTTATTTATTGTTGTTAATAGTGATTAATCAGTTATTCAGTTACAATCAGTTTTAATTATTTATGTTTGTGTTGTTTATTTACAGTGATTAATAGTTCTTGATCAGTTATTCACTTACAAAACAAGGGTTAGGATCAAATACACAGTGAAAGAAAAATAGGAAGTCGTAGGAAGGGTATCAAACGGACTCCGATTGAACTTATTCAAGCGGCATTGGAACCATCTTATCGAACCCTACGACGTTAATTTTAGGTCTTCGTTTTTTGGGGTTTTAGCTTGTAGTTTTTAGAATATGCGTTATATCGTTGTGTCTTTTATGTACCATTGTGTCTTTTTTTTATTTTCATCATTGTGTCATTTTTTCAATTCATTGTGTCTTTTTTCTTCAGCATTGTGTTATATTTTTTGGCACTGTGATATATTTTGTGGCTCATTGTGTCATATTTCATGATCTATTATGTTTTTTGTATCCTTCTCACCATTCTCATTTTTGTTACACTGTATAGAATAACTTGAACCTACAAAACAAACCAAACATTTTCAAAACCAAACAAAACAAACTGGACATCTTCAAAACCAATCAATACAAAAACATCTAATTTTTATAAAATAGTATTGAAATGAATAAAACTTAATTTTTGTTATTTTTATGGATTTTAAAAAGTTGTTTTAGTATTTTTAATTATTTAAAAATAATAATATTGTAAAAAAAAAAACAGCCTTGATATGCCACATATCAGTGTCAATACTAAGCTTGGAATTGAAGGTGATATTAAGCGTATTGTATGAGGTATTAACACAAAAATAACTCAGTCGAAAAAAAAAAAACAAAACCTTATATGTCTCATATTGGTCAATACGATGCATATAAGTATGAGATTTCAGATCTGACATTCCCTGATATGTAAGTATACAACCTTTGAATTCAATACTCCTCATATAAACTAATACGATAAGTGTATAAAGTGTCGAAGTAGATTTCAAGGGTGTTGAAATAAACCAACCCTAAAAAAAATCTATAAAGTAGCCAACTAGCTAGATTCTAGAACGTCACGTAACATCTCAACCCTAATTGTGTAAAACTATAGTGTATGTATTGTGGATAAGATCATACACATAAAATAACATAAAACTATAGTACTGATTACGACCCTACCTACCAGATATTTCCACAGTTGTTGTACTGTATATATTTAAAAATATTAACGTACTGGTGAGCAATTTTTTTAGAGAGAAATTGAATATAACATATATATATAAGGAATTAGATGAAATACATTCACCTGTTGTTGGTAGTGGCAGTAGTAGAAGACGTCTCATAGAGCTTTCCACGGGCTGAGAAGACGATGACGGCGACATCGGCGTCGCAGAGGACGGAAAGATGACGTGCTTTCTTAAACAAACCTGATCTCCGTTTCGAAAAGGTCACTAACCTGCTACTCTTGTCTTCGATCCGCTTCATCTCTATCTTCTTCCTCCCCATTCAGTCTTCTTACGAACGTCTAGATCTTTAGTGTCTTGCTAAAATCTCTCTACCCTAGCTCTTCTATCTATCTCTATCTCTATCCCTATCCGTATATTTATTATTATTTTATGTGACTGATCATAGTGGTCAACAAGGTCATTCCATGTGACAACGTGTTTTCATCACAACCGTACTTATATCTCCACTCACCATTTCATTTTCACACGTGCTGTATATTATATATTATTTTTTTTTCCTTTTTCATTCTTTCCTTTATTCTTTATTTATTTATTTTTTTTAAAAAAAAAATTTCATTAGTCAATTTCAAATAGCGAAAAATTACATCAAGATGGCGGGCAGGCGGGCAACAAGCTGCGCCGCCACCCCTTTCTGGACAGCAAACCCTAGCCTACTAAAAACGAACCCCTGCCCCCAGGGGATCCAATTTTATACGTGAAAATTTTAATCAAGATAGCGGGTAGGCGGGCAACAAGCTGCGCCGCCACCCCTTTCTGGACAGCAAACCCTAACCTACTAAAAACGAACCCCTGCCCCCCGGAGCTGAGACACTGCTATTAATAACCCGTTGGACTCTGGTCAGGAAACGGATGGTCTCTGGTGCCAAGGAGCCGAAGGTATCAAATGTCAGGGTACGAAAACGTGTTGGTTCTCCTCACAAGCTTTGGCATGCTTCTCAACTTTTTTCATCTCTGTTTTTCGCACCTCTTGCCCTGCTACAAAATACATGAAACACCTCTCATTTTTTCTATAAATCTACGTCCTGAGGCGAAAAGCAGAAAATATATTATATAATATTCAATTATTGTTACTCCTGTTTTTATATTTTTTTTTTGTTATTTCCCTCTTGAGTAAATAGATTTTGAATGTTACTTATAAATAGAGTTTTTAAAATAAAATACGTCGCAACCATTCTTAAAAGAGTTATCCATCTAACTTGTTGTCCCTTTGTCTTACATTTCTATGTACGTTTTCTATTCTTTTGAAGTTGCTTTGAGATTCGGTAACAAGGACTCATATAAGAAAACAAAAGGATTAATGTCGATTTGTAGATTTAATGAAACATAAATGCAGGTCTCATTTTTTATGTTCTAGAGGGCGGGCACTCCATGGCAAGGTAGCGCGGTTACCTTTGCCGCACCCTTGTGGTTTTTTTGGGTTTCTCTGTTTCTTCTCGCCAATAGACAAACATATACAAATCCATTTCATGTATCATTTTTCAAGGCATCGACTATTTCTCCTCTAATGAAAACCTTTAGATCTAATTATAACAGCTAGGTAACACCGCTGCCACCCTAGGCTTCTCTAGGGTGCTTAGGGATCAAATTGACATGACATCATATGATTGGATGGAACTAAGGTACTACGTACTACCCTAGAGTGTCGTTTCCCCTAATAAGAACACAGTGTTGCTTATATTCAGTTGTAGACAATCAGCCAAAAGAATAATAGTAGGAAGTTAGCATGTATATTTAATGTGTAAAATTTGTAACGTTAGATGTATTAGAGATATACAGAGTATAAGAGTGGGGGGCTTGGGCTAAGGGTATGAGTTGCCATGTAGTAAGAGCGGGGTCTAAACCTCAAGCCTTAAAAGGTGAGAGAAGTGGAGGGGCTTGGGTTTTAAATGTTTATAAGTTATTTATTTATTAAAAAAACAATCACAAAGCTCCACATCTCCACCCAACCCTCACCCATGCCCAGTCTAAATCCAAAGTCATAGAGGCAATGTTGTTGCAACGCCATGGAGGGGCAGGTGTTGCCGGTGTTAGTGAGCAACCCACAACACCACTCCCCATAGTCTAATATGATCATTTGATAACCCACACATTATCAATCATAACATCATAAATTAAAAAAAAAAAAAACAAAAAACAAAAAACAAGAAGGTTACTAGCGTCATGGATCAAGCCATGTGATTAAGTAACTTGAGAAATCTAAGAGCATTCACATTAACATCTCCATCTCTATAATTACATTAAAAATCACTAGATGCGTCCTCAAGGAATTACCTGCCCTATTCGAGCCGTTAAAAAATATGCCCCTTAATCAATAAAAGAAATAATTTAACTAAATATTATGTGGATCAATAGTATAGCAATAAACAATTGCAAAATAATAGTATTATAATGAGTGAAATTACATACCGTATAATAGACTAGTATCTAACCGACAATTCGTTAAGCCCTCATAGTATTCTTGCTAACAAATTGGTGGATTAACTCTTCACACTTTATACAATCTATGATTTCGTTCTTAATAACTATCATTGCTAACCCGCTAAGTCTTTCTTGGGACATTGTGTATCGTAAGTATGATTTTAACAACTTTAATTTTGAAAAGCTCCTTTATGCGATTCCATCGTGAGTGCAATGGTCAATAACATTCTATATGCAATGCACGCATTTGGGATATAACATTCTTCTTTCATATGCTCCAAAAAACCTATAGAGTCGCTAAATTTTTGTGATGTGTCAAATAAGTTCAAACCTGAAAAAAAAAAAAAAACGTTGTTTTTTTTATTATTTAGTAGGTTAAATAGGTATCAAGCCTATAAATTTTATGGGTTTTTAATTAATAATATTTAAGTTTTAAATTGTTTATTATTGGGTCAAACGTTTAAGTGTTAAATGGGTTTTCTATTTTAAAAATACACACATATATGCATGGGAATTTTATAAAAGAAATCGTGTCTCTGATAAAAACGGGCCCAAGCCGGATGCCCTTCCCGACTTGGGCCAAAGCCGCCTTTGAAAATTAGTAAATCATTACCGTTTCTCTCTCATTTTCAATTAAATAGTATTTATTTACACTTATATCATTAGTTTCTCTCTCTCTTTCGCTCATAATCACTTTCTAAAAGTATTAAAAATTACAGAGAGATGAAGAATAACTTTATTTCTATCCTTTATTTACAATCACTTAGAGATTTCATTCACAAATATACGAACAACCAAATGTGAATGTTGTGAGGGACTAGATTGGTTGTAGGACGGTGGGAGATATCCATAGAACGCAAGAGCAGTATTATTTAGCTCTTGGAAAGGGTGACGATGTGACACGAGGTGGTCCATATTAGCTATGAAGATGAAGCAACTCAAGGAAGATATTTTGATGACTACTATTAAATTCCATACAGTAATAATTCCAATGTGTATGATAATAATTACAAAGCAAATTAATGTATTCTATTTGGAGTCAGTGGACTCAGAGAGAGAGAAAAAGAGAAATGTCTCGAAATTAACTGCATTTCAGCCGTTCTAAGACTGCCTGGAATGGGGCGGGAAGGGGAACATCGCCGCCATAGTGGCGTGGGGAGGGCGTGGAGGTGAGGGCGAGGGCATTTGGCCTGGCGTGGGGAGGGCATGGAGGTAAGGTGGCATTTGGTGATTGGTGAGGAGGATTGTTACCGTTGAAAAAAAAAATTAAAATATAACCGTTATAATCAAACGGTCAAAAAAAAAAATTATAAATTACCCCCATTTCACTACAAAACACCCACTTTAACTTATTTATTCACAATTTTTATACACTTCAACCATTTTTATACAATTCTTCATATATTTTTCATACTACTCATCATTCTTCAACAAAAAATGAACCCATGCAACCGAGGCTTTGACCCGAACAACCCATACGCGTACGTCCCAAACCCGAATACACCACCGGTTTGCCCGATCCCAAACCGTCCACCCATTCCTTCACCTTGTCCCGACTACGCGGGTTATGCGGGTTTCATTAGTGGGCAAATTTATCCTAATTTCCCATTCAATGATTCTCTCGTTCCTTCACAACTTCCTTTAACGCAAACAGTACCCGAAACACAACCCCAAAATGTTGCGGGATCATCTTCGGGTAAAAACCCCCCTGCAAAAAGAAGTCACAGGAGGAAGACGCCGGAGGAGAAAGCATTAGCCGCCGCTAACCGCCAAGCGATTAAGTGGACACCCGAAGAAGAGCTTGCATTAACGAAAGCGTGGATAAGCGAGTCGGAAAAAGAGCAAGGTATTTCTAATAAATTTTTTAACATGATTTTTTTTTCTAATATTGCTTATATTTATTTTTTTTAGGAACTAGTCGTCACAAAAACGACTTTTGGGTCGACATAAACACCGCGTTCCATGGGTTGATGGAAAGAGAGTTCTATCGAGCAAACGATAGTCTCTCGTCCAAGTGGACCGAGATAAACAGAGCAATGAATGCGTTTCACCCGCATTATTATTACGCAAAAAACAATCCAAAAAGCGGTGAAACAGACGCCGACAGCCTCAGCCGGTCGCTATCAGCGTATCGTAACGAAACCGGTGTCGAATTCAAGTTTCTTCATTGTTGGGAAGTCGCGAAGCACCATTCAAAATGGGCGTACGTCCCCACTACAACCAACTCCGCAAAAAGGTCGAAAACAAATTCGTCAAGAAACCGTTCAATTGATCCTGAAAACGTAGAAGCCGTTAAGTTGGATGATGACGAGTTCGAAGAGGAATTGAGTCGCCCACCCGGTCGAGATAAGTCAAAAAAGAGGTCGCAAAAATCTCCTACTTCGGGTTCGGGTTCTGGATCAACCGGCGCCTACAGCGCTGACTTGCAAGATTTAAATTCCACCATGATTCAGTTCAATACGATTCAAGAAAAAATGCTCGAGGAGAAAAAAAACATTCGCGAAGCGTTTGAAAAAAAGTTGAGTATGAAAGAGGGAAAGTTGAGTATCAAAGAACAGCGCGAAAAACGCGAAGATATGAAATTTATCGCCATGAACACCGATCATCTTCACGGGCCAGAGTTAGAGATGACGCTACAAATCAAGCGTGACCTTATGGAAAAATATAATATTAACTAATTTGTTAGTTTTTAGTTTTTTTTATTTCGGTTTTTTTTTATTTTTTTTATGTTTTTTAATTTTCTAGGTTTTTAATTTTTGTATTTTTCTAGGTTTTTATTAATTAAAAATGTTATTTTAATTACTTAAAAAAAGAAAAAAAATGCCACATGTCACCCCCCCCACAAGGGTACCCCAAGTGCCACATGGCGCTTCATCCCCCTCTTCCCCCCCCCCCCCCTCCACTCCTAGTAGTCTAAATGTTTAGGATTCTATAAGGGGGACTGGGCGCTACCAAATTTGGTCACGGGTACCCCACTACCAGCACGGTAACACCACCGCCAGTGATGCTGGTAGTGAATCCGTGAACCAAATCCTGGTTGTAGTTAACGGATGTGAACCCGTGAATGTGAATAAAATATTATTTCTTTCTATACAACCGTCCCTTAACGGCTTTGGTTTAGCAATGAACATAGGAAGTTTATTTTGACTTTGATAAGGAGGATGAAGAATTTAAAAAAAAAAAAAACAGAGTATGAGGATGATACCAGAGTATGAGGATGAGGGAGATGAAGAGAGTATTATTATTATTATTATTATTATTATTATTATTATTATTATTATTATTATTATTATTATTATTATTATTATTATAAAAGTCGTTTCAAACCCTATGCCTAGAGGTATTGTTTGTCCTTTTGAATACTGTTTTTATATATTTTGTAGTAAAAATAAATATGGAATATTAGTTGTTATTATTATTATTATTATGTGTGAAAATAATGGATAGTTGGGTAAAAAATCAGTGGAGTGCTGCCTACAAAAAAGTGTTTCAGTGAAGGAAATCAGTGAAGTGATGTCGCAGTGCAGGATTGGTAGAAATCAGTAAAGTGAAAAGCAAACCAGTTGAGCGCCCCTTAAGCCCTAACTTGGTCGCATATTTAAGGCTGTAAATAAATAAATAAATTGTTTGACGAGAAGTTCGTTTACATTTGTTTAATATATGAACGAGCACACCAAAGGTCACATTCGGTCAATTACGTCTGTGAACATACTCGATAGTTGTTTGTTTAGTATAGTCCAGGCGGGGGCAGATATAGGGTCCTTCGGTGGGTTCTCGGGAACCCACTTGGTTTGTAACTTTTAGTGTTAATGCATGTATATAGAAAATTATAAAGGAACGCATAAGAAATTTATCTTGAGAACCTATTACTAAAGGTTGGAGGTGCTCTAGTGGTTGAAACATGCGATCACATTTACAAGGTTCTAGGTTCAATCCCTTTTTCATGCAACTTAATTTTTGGTTTCCAACTTTTTTTTTAATTCAAAACTAGGGTAAAACCCAAACCCAAGGCTCTCATCTTCCAAACAAAAACATACGAACAACAGCCTGAAACCTCCTCCCCCTGACTTTTGCTCCAGCTCCGCTCCTGCCCATCCTCCTCCTTCGCTCTTTAAGTTTATTTATCGATTTAATATTCTTACAATATTTCCATTTGTTTCTGCAGTCAATCATGTTTGTAAATTAATTAGCTTTACAATGATATCGTGTTTGTAAATTAATGTTCTTACAATATTTCCATTTGTTAATTTGATGTACATATATGTAATATGTGTGTAGGGAGTAGATAATATGGAAACACTATGTTTTGAAAAAACCCTGCAAATCCTATGGTGATCATTGATCAAACTTGATCAATGGTCCTTAATTAATTTCTATTTAATAATAAAAAGTAACTTGCATCTTGTGGTAACAAATGAGATCAAGGGCAGAGGGGTAATTTACCATGCCCTCTGTCCGGAACTGACATGCGGGGATATCATATCAACCTTCTCTCATCTCTCGTTCAAAATCAATTCAAATACACACTCTCTCACTGAAATACACACACACTCTCTCTCGCTCTCTCTCTCTCTCTGTTAACTTCTTTCTTCCCTTTCTAGTAACAACAATAGAACATCAACAAACCCAGGAATCCAGAAGCAACAAACGAATATGAGATCCTTTAGCCTCTCTCCTCTCTGGTGGCGACGATGTGGGAAAAACAAAAAATCCTCCAAAAAAAGGTGAGTCGTTGATGATTATTATATCAGGATTGTTAGGGTTTGTTAGTGAGGATGTTATACTCTTAGATATTGGTGCATTATTTTAATTAGTTACAATTATCAATCATCAAAAACCTTCAAAAATCTTGAAACCCCTATGTGCTATTTTGTTTTTTTTTTTAATCATCAAAATGGTATTTGAGTGGTATTTGTTTTTTTTATTTATTAAATTTACATTGTTATGTTTTGTGCAGATCAACTAAATAAATAACATATTAACAGTGTATGATTATTATTTTCAGGCAGAAAAACCGTTCTGATCTGAGTGTAGTTGTTGTGTCTGATGACTCTACATATGACATGGTTGTTTTAAAGGATGATGCCCCATCTCAGTCCAAATTTACAGAAACGAAACGTACATTAGGTATGAAACTCTTATTGACAAAATCAATAGACACTTTGAAATGTTATAATCTGATGTTGTTTTTGTTTGATATTTTGAAGAGTATGATTCTGACACTCCTTTAAGTGCATTCAAAAGGCAAACGAGAGGTAATATTTTGAAGAGTATGTTCTTTTTTCATTTTTATGTATGTATGGTGTAAATATTAATAAAATGTGTTGTGTTGTGTTGGTTGATATGTTTGATGTGTGTAAAGGGAGCATTGCAAAGGCAACAGGAAAGGATAAAGGTTTGGTTTGTTTGTTTTCATATGAATACATTCTATTATGTGATCCTACATTTTTTTATGACACATGTTTGTGTGAAGGCAAAGAGTCAGTTATTGTGGTCAGCAGCTAAACACCCACCATCACGGCCATCCACCTTCCACCTTCGTCACTGCCGCCACCACCGCTACTGCCAAATATCCACCATCATCGCCACTGACCACTACTCACCGCCGCTACTAACCACCGATTTTATTCCTTCGTTTTTTTCCTGCGTATCCAACAACACAAACTAATATTTTGTTTCACTCACACATGGCAACCAAACAAGACATGGAATTGTAATGATCCATTTCATTACCTTATCCATTTCATTATCTCGTTCATTCCATTACCTATTACCAAATGGACCCCTAGTTCTACAAATTATTCATGTCACAGCCACCACTTAGCTTGTTTTAAGTGGTTAAAACTGAAATATTTAGAAAAAATAAAAGAGTAAACTGCACGGATGGTCTCTATGGTTTGTCCAAATTTAAACTCTGCTCCTCAGCCTTTCGAAATTACATGTATGGGATCCGTGGTTTGTATTTTGTTTCATCGATGGTCCCTGACTTGGATGGGGGTTAAGTTTTTCAGTTAAGCCTATGTAAATTTACTAAATTACCCTCTTTAAAAAATATTATAATCTCTATCTCTATATCTATATGTGTCTCTCTCTCCACATCCAACCACCACCATCATCACCACAACTGCTCACCACCACGTCCCCGTTCTCTCTCGCAGCTCTCTCTCTCTCTCTCTCTGTGGAATCAAAAACCCTTCTTTTTGACAGGAACAATTAAAACCTCATAAGCTTCTTGAATCGCCTTAAAGCAGGCCCAAACGTCTAGTCTGATCACAGTAGCTTGCTTTGGCTGCTATGGTTACAGGAAGACAGTTCGATGAAACATGGATTGCTCCTCCATCTAAAAGCTCATTCGAGTAAGTGATTTGAAGAATGCTTTCTTTGGCTGTCATGATTACAACAAACCAAGCATCCACAGCTTCGTTGTTAAATCAAGGTGGATTATTATTATTAAATTGAGTAGTAGTAGTAATAATAATAATAATAATAATAATAATAATAATAATAATAATAATAATGGATTTGGTTCAAATGAGAATCTTTTCTCAAATTGATAACTGAGAGAATTATTCTGGACCACAAATTTTCTCTAAGGCAAATTTTTTTTTTTTTTGCCTTAATCGCTGCTTTATATGCAGGAAAGAATTTTTTTTTTTTTTTTGTATTTTTTTTCAATATACACATGTGTATAATTGCATTAGGAGACTGGTTAGAGAGAGTGGTTGGTCTTCTTGCTTTCCAAAGAGGGTTTAGTTTTGTTATGTTCAGGGTGGTTGGTTGGGTGGAGATTGTTATTTGAGGGAGGCCAGAGATGGTGGTGGTGGATGGAGGAGGATGTGGTGTTGGTTGTTCGAGGAGGTGGTGATGGTATAAGAAAATATATATAAAAGATTAAATTGCTCGAATGGTCCTTGTGAGTAGTTTGGTCATTTTACATGACTTAACTGAAAAATATTAACGAAGTTAGCTTGTAAGGACCAAAATGTTATAAAATGTCAACGTTGAGGACCATTGAAAATAGATGGGAGTATCTGTACAATTCGTGCAAACCATAGGGACCATCCGTGTAGTTTACTCAAAATAAAAATTAATTAAAAACAAAAATAAGGCTTTCCTCTTGGTGAAGCTCTTGATTGTGATGATGCCACCATTCACCCACAAAACCACACATATATACAAAACAGCAGATGAGGCTTCTCTTACAACCATAAAAGAATTTTCAATAAGATTACATAATCCAATATTTTTCTTTACATTTATTGACCATTATGACTTGCAAAGTACAGATCTTAACCTTTGAAAAAGAGGGTGTGTTGTAAGTTGGGGTAAATTGATCTGGTTAGTTGCAAGGTTGTTAAGACACCCAACTCATGACATCAACATTATTCTCCTCTGCTGATGCAATCTGTAAGTCAAAGATCTACTACTCACTTGAATTTGTTACTTATTTTTTTCCCATTTCATTCCAGTTCAATTTTAACCATATTTAGACATATAGATAGCAAGAAACAAGCAAAGATATGAGCTTTGGGCAAGCTTCTTGTACAAACTACCAAATTAGGGGTGCAAACGAGCCGAGCCGCTCGCGAGCTACTCGAACTCGGCTCAGTAAAAAGCTCGAAACGAGCCAAGCCTTATCGAGCTCGAGCCGAGCTTGAGCCTTAAACAAAACTCGTTTATTTATCAAGCCCGAGCTCGAGCCTGATGTATGAAACTCGTTAGGCTCGTCGAGCCTTATCGAGCCTATGTATAATATTAGTTTTTTTAATATTTAATCATATTTACCCCTCATTTAAAGTTGTTAAGTTAACGAGCCCGAGCTCGAGCTTCACTTATCGAGCTCACGTGCCTAAATGAATTATTATTTATATTATTTTTATTTAATAAATTAACTAATGGATAACAAACGAACCGAGCCCGAGCCGAGCTCGAGCTTGAGAAATTACTAACGAGCCGAGCTCGAGCTTTGAAAACAAAGCTCGAATCGAGCCGAGCTCGAGCCCGAGCTCTTATAAGTTAATCGAGCTCGAGCTCAAGCCTGGTCGAGCTCGTGCTCGGCTCGGCTCGTTTGCACCAAATACGTAAAAGGATAAGGAACATATAGGTAAACAAGATCTAGAAATTGATGCTATATGCTAGTTTTTCTATGTGTTAGACATGTTTAAACAAGGGAATAACAAAAACAAGGATATTCCTTGGCTTAGATTTAGTAAGTATGCTTGTTTCACCTTCAGATCTTTTGAAAAACTAATTTGGGAGGTCCGCTCTACGTCCGGCTGACCTGCTAGTGTTTGGTTGGGAAGGTGGGAAACACGCTTGCGTGGACATTACAGGGGTGTCTCCTTTAGCGGGATTCGGGGTGAGTGGGTTCCTTGCTGGGCTAGCGGTACTTAGAGCAGAGTCGAACAAGGTGGCAAAGCACACTGCTTTACCGACGATAACCAACATGCTTTTGTTCCTTTGGCCTTTGACACGTTTGGCTCATTGGCACCGGAGGCGATCAGGTTCCTGACGAGAGTCCAGCGGTGGTCCACAACAACTTCTCGACTCCCCCGGGGCGAGGATTTGTTTTCACTAGATTAGGGTTCTCTATTCAGAAAGGGATGGCGGCGCAGCTTGTTGTCCGTCTACCTGCTATACTTATGTAATTTGCCCCTTTTATTTAGATAAATTTGGGAAGTGATGCACAATAAGCAAGTTTTAGGAGTATTTGGGATTGCTTATTTAAACAGCTTATTAAATCAATTAAAAGTACAATACGCAATAAACTGATAAGCAGATTTAAGTAGCAATCCACCATAAATAGATGTCTTACCTGAAAATCGTCTTGAATTTTCTTAGGACACAAGTGTAAGAAGCTTTACGTGCTTTTCGATTCTTCTTTTCTTCACTTAAGCTTATTTCCCTGTTCTTACAAATATAAAAAAGCTGATTAGCTTTGTATAATTGTGTTTACTCAGGCTCTAAACATTGTTATGCATCCAAACAAGACAAAGGCATATGGTTACCAAGGTGAATTAGTCTTTAACGACCTTGCAATTTGCCAGATGAATTAGCCTCGGCGTACAGTAAACAACCGGCTGGAGTCCACAAGCAATCAAGTTATCACCAAACACCCGTAACTTTTGTCAAAATTTTAATTTATCACCAACAAGTCCGCATATAAGATGATAATTTGCTTAGTTGCTTCATATAATTAAAGGATAGCAATTGTTAAGGTTACCCATAGAGGCGAAGGTTTCTTAGGGCCACAGTTAGCCCTGCCCCCCCCCCTTGGCGCAGTAGTGGAAATTTGCGATTTTCGTAGGTAAATTGAGTCCGGGTTGAGTCCAACCCCCGCCGATTTGCCACTAACGATCGAAAAAAAATTGAGACTCCCCCCCCCCCCCCCCCCCCGACTCAACTTCCAAGCTTCACCCATATATCTGATATTTCCCATGAAGGACACCCAGGAGTGCATTTGGCTTCTTTTTTTTGGCCCAAAACATGCATAATTGAGAAAAAAAAAAATTTAATATTTTTAGAAGATAAAAATACCCTTGTTTGATTTATTAAGAATCAAGAATCTGATGCATACGAACTATAGTTTTTTGAATACATGAAACAGGATACATGCCTGGGTCAACTAGGATTGCCCATCCTATTATTCATTCCTTACATAATACTCTATATGATTTAAATGTGTGTAGCTAATTAGCAATGCAGCAAGCAGCAAAAGGAATGTGGTATCAAAAGTGCAATGGGGCCAAGTCTCCTAGCATTGTTGTTATCATCTCCCCAAAACGGCATGACGCTGACACACCGTTTGATTGTGCTACTTCAAGTGTCCATAGGTATGTACGGCGCAGAGCTGTTAAAGCTTATGACTTTGTTTTTGAAAAGGAACACTTTAAAGAATAAAGCTTTGTTTGGATGATATCCTTAGCTTTATTTTATGAAAATACATGCCAAACAAAACAAGCTACTCAAACTAGCGTTAAAAATAAGCTTCGAAATATTTAAGACCAAAATCACTCACCCTTACACATTATCGTGTACTTAATAGTATTAATGTTTATGTACTTTTATGTCATGTTGTACTGTACGCCTACATTTACAACTACTTTTGCCGAACACTTTCGTATATTTGATAAATGCAGGTAAAGCAACAGCTCCAAGCAAACCAACTTTGCCAAACATTCCTTGGCCTCAACATATAGCAGGCTCCTAGGGGTAACTGTTTTTAATCATTTATTCAGATGTTAATTATTTTTTAGGCAGGCGGAAAGCACTTCGGAAGGTTATATTTAAAGATTTATCAAACTTGATATTATCCTACCGAAGATACAAATATATCATTAGTTCTTTTATGTTAAAAGAGATATCAGCAGTTGTTAACATTTTAAAATTGTCCATAAAAAAAAACTTATCAAGTTCCTAATTCTACCTTTATTCACTCTTTATCACAAAACTGCATAACTCATATTTAAAAAAACTATGTGCATTTCAAAACATAGTAACAAGTAAACTATGCATTAATAATACACTCTTCCGGCTACATGTTTTTTTTTTCTAGTGATCATTTACTTTCGGAATGTCCACGTCCACAGCGGTTAAAAAAAAAAGCTTGACGTAGGTAGCAGACGCCTCTGACTTTGTTTTATACTTCAATGATGTTTCATTTGTGATATTACTCTAGTTGTTAAACCCATGAAAGGACATCAACGCCATATGCAGTTTTAATGCTCAGTGTGTAATAATAATGAAAAGGTCATCCAGTCATCCTAATAGATACATTAGTCTGCCATATTAATATTAGGCAGAAAGTTATTGATGTAGATTGTAGGATTTCAGGAGATATCGCAAATCTCAAGAACATATACATCATGCTAGGAACTAGTGCTTTTATAACTACGCACCTACAACAGCTAAGTGCTTCGTTGCATAGCACCCATATCTGCATGCCTATATGCACCATACTTGGCGCTTTCAACTAATGAACATTTAGTGCACATCCGAACCCGTCGTGGATCTATATACCTCTCCAAAACATCACAGAATCTGAAGTCTGGATGTTGGAATACGATGTTCTAGAATAAGTTGTCTATGACTTATGAGAACTTACTATTAAAAGTCATTACACAACTGCTTCTAATGCAGAGACGTTAATCTATAAGTTTGAATTTTAAAAGCTTATTTCTTTTATCTTTTTATTTAATTTATTTTATGTTAGCATATATCTTTTCTTAGTTTGCTTTATCTCTTGAGGTTAAAAAAACTATAAGTAGGACTGGATTGTAAACGTTTTGGTTGGTTGATTTTATGAATATTGTTTACTAATAAACCTTCGTTTTTTTTTTTTTTTAAGTTTCTGAATAATCATTAAGCATTTGAGCCATTTGATTGCTACTCGAACTGCATCAGCTTCCCTAGTAAGTTATTTATTTCATCATTAACATTACCACATATTTTGGTCCCATAGCTTTTTCAGTTCAATGTAAATTACTTAAACAAGGATATAATGTGTACAAAGAAAGAAATGGCAAATGATAATTTAATGCTTGAGATAGTATCATTGTTGATGGAGAAAAAATGTTGTACCAAGCTAAATGGAAAGCTTGGATTAAAGGCACATTGTAAAATATCATTTAGAACTTAGAAGAAAGAAAAGGAGATCATAAACCCCCTAGCAAACTTTCTAAGAGCAAGAGCAATGACAAAAACATGAACCCGGTGGGAAAACCTGAAATGTATGTTCACGACGAATATTCAACCGTTTATGAAGTTTAATTATAAAATTTGCGTGGATCGAGATGAGTATGGTAATAGGTGATGCCCATTGAACCCATTTACCCACATCAAAATTGAATATACTATTAAAACTTAAGGAATGCAATAAATAGTATGTTTAAGATCTTAAACTTGAACTTATTATAATAACAACATTGTTAAAAGTGTGAATATTTTATAATCGAGTTATCAATAGCGAGTAGCGGATGATAGCGACAAGCTACCTATACACTACGTAGCAACATCAATGATATAGCAGGCGCTATTTCATGTTTAGTGATGCACCAGAAGAAAATTTAGAAATATTTTATATGTATATTTTACCAAAAAAAAAAAGAAATAAATCTCTGCTATTTGTCGCTACCAACTATATAGCAACACATGAGCGCTTCGCTATGCTATTCGCTATTCGCTATAGCAGGCGCTATGCACGCTATTAACAACTATGAATCGAAGTCGGTTTTTAAGGTGGGTTTAAGATCGGGTTTCAGGTGATGGATCCTAAAAACTCCTCCAAGAACCAATATTCTTTTTGTACAACCATAACAAAATAATTCACATGTTACATCTTGATTCTTGAGCATTTGCATTGTCATGTATCCTTAAAAGGCCTCAATGTAAGCAATTATACTCCTAATACTCTAATAATAGGTGAACTTACTTGATACTAAGATAGCTAAATTTTATTTTTCTTCTTTTTTGATTTGTTGGTAAGAGGTATCTCTTCGTTCAAGCCAACAGAGAAAATCGTGGCTACAAGGGCGCGTCTCCAAATAGATTTTCCTTTTACCTTTGCGCCTTGTGAATTTGAACATCTTTCATAATGTTCCATATAATTAAGGAGTGGGGTGAATGTATTGTGACATAGTTGCCACTATCATGCATGCATCTTCATTGAAACACATAACAAGCTACAATTTGATCTTCATCTCACCATTTTATCATGAATTTTGAGCTTCTCTTTTACGACAAGTCATAGAATGAAAGAGTCTTGATCACCTAGATAATCCAACAAGATGAGTCCACCTAACACTGTGACACCCCAGGAAAATCCCACATCGGTCATGGGCAGGAGAGATCCTTGGTTCATAAGTAATGCCTTGCCTCTTAAATCACCAACGCGTTTTGGGGCTTAATGTTAGTGGATGAGAGGAGAACTCCACAGTTAAGCGTGCTCAGGTGGGAGGAATTTCAGGATGGGTGACCTCCTGGGAAGTCTCCATTTGGGCAACCAAAAAACAAATCCGTGAGCTCTGGATGGGCAAAGCGGACAATATTGGTGATAAGATAGGCCGGATGCTACAGATGGTATCAGAGCCACTTCTGTGCCGTTCGGGATGGTGGGTGCATACCTCATCAGGGACGATGAGACTCTAACAGGGGGTGAATGTGACACCCCAGGAAAATCCCACATCGGTCATGGGCAGGAGAGATCCTTGGTTCATAAGTAATGTCTTGCCTTTTAAATCACCAACGCGTTTTGGGGCTTAATGTTAGTGGATGAGAGGAGAACTCCACAGTTAAGCGTGCTTAGGTGGGAGAAATTTCAGGATGGGTGACCTCCTGGGAAGTCTCCATTTGGGCAACCAAAAACAAATCTGTGAGCTCTGGATGGGCAAAGCGGACAATATTGGTGATGAGATAGGCCGGATGCTACAAACACTCCTTACGGTCTATACCTTTCCTGGGTTTTAAAAAGCGTTTATGAGGCGCACCTAGGCGCATGCCTTTGCACCTTATGTAGTTTGAGGCGCGCTTTTGGGGTTAAGGCACGTTTTTTGTGTAATTTGGGCGTTTATATGCATCAAGCTGTTGTACAATAGATTTTTAGGCTTGTAAATGTAGATAAAATCATATATAAACCTTATATATAGCTATATTTTAGATAAGAGATTCTAAAACCTATGGGATATATAAAAAAAATGTAATATAATCACTTTGTGCCCAATGGCGAAGCTTGAAGATTACATCGGCAGGGGCCGGACTCAATTTTTGTCCGATTGGTAGGGGCCAGAAGATCAAATCGGCAGGGACCGAAGTCAACCAGACTCAATTTACCTACGAAAATCGCAAATTTCTAACACTGCGCCAAAAAACAGGAGGAGCCGGGGTATGCTTCGTCCATGTTTGTGCCCCCACCGCGTTTACGCTTTGCGCCTATGTTTTAGACCCTGTCAGGTACCTTTCCACCCTTAAATCGCCGAATGTCTATCCTAATCGATAACAACGGTTAAATAGGAGATGCATATATGTCATCAATAATCCATGCATGAGTGGGCTTTCTTTTAAGGCAAAATCAACGTCAATCCAATTCATGTCCCCACAATCATATACATCCAAGTTCAATACCTAGCTCCTAGATATTGTAAGAGCACTTTCATGCCACCCTTTGTTTTAATCATTGCAGAAGTATTACTAGACGTGGGTAATTGAATAAACGAATATGCATCAAATAAAAGAAACTTTGGATTTTAATAATTGAGTTATATATATTTCTAAAAGAAAAACTTGTTGGTTAGGATTCGAAGTAGAAGGTCACATGACAGTCTAACACTTGTAGCCTAGTTGGTTGAGGGTCTAAAGTATCCCATGAGAGGCTTAGGTTCAATTCTCACTAGCTACATTTGGAGGACATTGGTGGATGGGAAATGAGGGATGACCCGGCCATTGGCTTGGGTTCGAGTCCTGATCCCGACCGGTTTTACCGACTATTTCACCGTCGTGCCTTCGGGCGGGTGAGTGGTCGGGTTTTCCCGGGAATTGATGGCAATTGGTGGCCCGGGTACTCTCGAGTACCTGATTCGCCAAAAGGGTGCCCGAGAGTGCTCGGAATTGATTCGTTGGCCGTTCAAAAAAAAAGGTCACATGACAATCCTGATTGTATCAGCTAGTTCTAGAGCTATAGATGCAAGTGATGATGTGATGTATATACGTAAACAAGATACACTTAACCCTATAAAGTAACTAATTCCATTGTATCTAAATAAATAAGCTCGATCTCTACAAAGCAGAGCAATATTATTGTAGTAGAGGGAAATTGAATAAAATATAAAACTATGAAATTCACCTTCATGGAGTGGAGAAAACGACGACGTTGCAGAGGACGGAAAGAAGCAGCTGTATGTATCTACGATCGATCTGCTACTTCTCTGGATCTTCCGACCCATCACAGTGGTTACCGAAGGGAAGCAATGTATGTATATCCTCTTAATTTTGACACGTGATTTTTCAAAGCACACCGTCCCTTGCCCTTTTGACTTTATCCTTGGTCACCATTTTTTTTTATTTAAAAAGTTTTTATTTTTTTATATCATAGTCATACATTTATTTTTTGATTTATTTTAGAGAAAATTGTTAGAATAGTTCCCGTGGTTTGTTCTGATTTCAACTTTAGTCTTTATCTTTTCAAATTTACAGTGCTAGTCCTCACCTTCTGACTTTGCATCACTCGGATAATCCCTGGAGTGAATGAATGTAAGATTATCAAATTAAGTAACTATGAAAATGACAAAACTACCTTGCTATTAAAAAATGTAATAATTAAAATATTAAAAGAAACATAATTAATATTTAAAAAATTAAGTGGGTCGCACCTCATGCACAACCCATTCCATATCGTCTACTCTAACACACCCACGACCCATCTCCCCCTTTCACTCACTCTTATTGGTCCAGCACTTACACTCTGTTCTAGAGTTTTATTAAAGGATGGAAGAGAAAGGATATCCCTCCTCTTCCTTTCTCTCTGGTTCATTCCAAATTGGAAAGATTGAAAATCACCCTAAAAACCTCTTTATTATCCCTCTCATTCCCTCCCTTTCTCTCCTACAAAAAACTCTGGAACACATTTTTCTCCACTTCCTTCCCAATCCTTTCTCTTCCATCCTTTAATGAAACTCTAAAACAGAGTGTTACCAGTTCAAAGTCTCTTGCTCATGTAGACCTATTACTGGCTTAGCACTTAATATCGCAGGGGTTACCAAACAACCCCTTAGCCCATACGGTATGGTTCACTAGTGAACTATCTCCAATAACTTCCATCCGTAAACAAAAAAATAACCTCAAACATGTAAAAGGCCATAGATATAAGTGAAAATCCAAGAAGAACAACCTAATTGAATGGTTTTTTTGAGATGAGGAAAGTTGTGGGGAATTGAGCAGGATCGGAAACTATCTGGTTGATTGGTTATTGGAGCTATGGGGTCTGGAGACGGCGCTAGGGTGTTGGATGTGTTACAACGTTGTAAAGGTATGGGATGGTGTGACAGTGGGGATGTTCTGACAGCAGGGATGGTAGGACGGTGTTGGTATGATAACGTTGGCGTTAGTGGTGGTTGCATTACATCTTTGAATGGATGTTGTGATGGTGGTGGTTGTGGTGTGGTAGTTTGAATGGTGTAACGGTATGGCGGTGGTGATGGGGATGGTGTAGCAGTGCCCCCTTTCCTTTTTATCAGATTTGTGCAAATGAAGCCCTATAAATGCTTTAAATAGGTACAACACACAATTGATAAAAAAATACCCCTTCTAGCAAACATAAATGACAAAGTTAACCTTTACTATTCATCTAGTATTGAAATTAAAAGATATGATACTTTCAAAATAATGCTTATATAAGTGTAGCTCGAGCTCTAGCAAAAATTATGCTCACGAGCTGACTTAAGCTCGATAAGTGTAGCTTGGGCTCTTGCTCGTTTAAGCTCGGTCCTCGTTACATCCCGATCAACATACCTCATGTCCCCTTAGGTGGGTTTGCGAGACAACAACTTTGTATCAAGGCAGACAATTTTAAGGGCGGAAGCTAAGAATGTTGCTTAGCACGAAACAACCTTTATGGAGAACCAACACGTTTTCTTACCGTTTGCTTTTGACACACTTGGATCCCTGGCCCCAGTGACAATGCGTTTCCTGGACCAAGTGCAGTAGTTGGTCCACACTAACTCGCAAAACTCTAAGAACCAACGGTTTGCATTGAGACGAATAGGGCTTCACGATTGAAAATGGGATAACGGCGCAACTTATTACCCGTTTACCCACTATCCATATGTAACGTGTCTTATTATTTTTATTTGAATGAAAAAGAAAGGTTTGATAAATACTTGATTAATTAGTGGTGGGACCGGGCGGGTTGTATATTGGATGAATCGGGTCGGGTTGAGATAGTTTAGTTAAAAGAAAAAGATGATGGGATGGGATGGGATTGGAGTGAACAAGTGTTAATGTGTTAAGAAAGAGTTGGGTGGACAGCCAAACCCAACCTCAACCTCAACCTCAACCCCAACCCCAACCCCAACGTTTATTTCCAGATTAAACTTCCTCGTTCTCTCCGCCTCCTCTCCTCTATTTAATAATAATAATCTCAAACTCATACAGAAAAAGAAATAGCATTAGCATTATCAACCAACAATAACAATGGGTTTGGCTGCAAGAGTCGTCATCAACCCTCCTCCTCTTCTCGCTCCTAAGCAGCCCACTTCTTCCTCTTCCCTCTTTTTCGGATCCACACAAAGCCTCCATACCCGTTCCACTACCCGACCCATTTCCTGTGCCCAACCTCAACGTCGATCTGCTTCTGTTGCTACTGCCGCTAAAGTCTCTTCCTCTGATGTCAAGCTCAAATCCTCTTCTACGGATCTCGTGAGTTCTTCTTTTATTTCTTCATATTAATAATAATCATAATAATAATAATAATTGTGAAATTGTTTCTAATCGATCTGTTTGGTGTGTAAGGCGTTAATTACGAGGAACCTATCTGTTTTTTTTTTTTTCAAATAACTAACTACTTTACTCACTTTAAACCCTAATTGATTTCCTAACACACACACACACACACACATTCTTCATCTGAATTTAATTTGATACAGTTTTTGATGATGATGATGATGATCTGAATTTTGTGATTGGAAAATTTGGGATTTCTTAATCACAACAATAACCAACAATATTGTGTCATTGTCACCTAATTACTTGTTTTAACTGAATTATTATTATTCACAAATACAAGTTGTAGATTATTATTATTATTATTATTATTATTATTATTATTATTATTATTATTATTATTATTATTATTATTATTATTATTATTATTATTATTATTATTATTATTATTATTATTATTATTATTATTATTATTATTATTATTATTATTATTATTATTATTATTATTATTATTATTATTATTATTATTATTATTATTATTATTGAAACTCATGGGTAACCTAGACACGATTAGACCTGTTAACTGAAAATTACACTATGACATTTTTACTATTTTTTAAATAATTAGAATTAAGAGGCAAAGATCCATCATTTCTCTTTTTTGGTACATAAAACGTGTAACTGTGTTATAAACATGGGATATAAAGTAGCTAAACGAGTCGTGTTCATGTTCAGAACTTGTGTTGTTCACGGCGTCAAAGACTTGTTAGGCCTGCTAAGACACGATTTGCCAGCCCTACTTCCCTATAATACATAACTTTTTAAACCGCTCCAAAGGAAACAAATCACCTATTCCCTTAGAGATTTATATAGTTTGCTTCATGGTTTATACTTATTTGAATTGATTTCGAATGGGAACTTAACCTTTATTATTGTTTTTCTTTTGTTTTGTTTTTTGGAATATAGGTGTCGGTTATATTTGCATATGTATTACATTCATGAGAACCATCTTTATTGTTTTTTAAATATTAATTAATTAATACCATCCAACAATAAGAAGTCCAGTTCAAAACATACCAAACCAAAGGTCCTTGGCCGACCCAGCGGTTTGGTATTCGTGTTCCTAAACTGCAGCAGTGGTTCGACCCGGAATTTTCATTAAAATTTAAAATTGTTAAAGACAACATCAACAATGTTACCAATAGTGTGTCACCAACTTACTTTGTAACTTAATATTTCACAAATACAAGTACATTGTAGCAGCAAAGTATGCTAAGTGGAAACTCACCGCCTCAACTAGAGGTGATCATAACTGTTGAGCCATCTAAACTTAAACAAATCAGATATACGTCTGGTTGAGGATTTATATGGTTCGGTCCATGGTTTACAGTTTTTCAAACTTTTGTCTGAAGCATACATGGGAACTTGGAAGTGGCCATTTAACCTTTATTTCATTATTTTTTGTAATTATTTATGTTATACTTCACAAACCATCTTAATTATTTCAAAATTTTAATACATATTAATGATAACAAAGGGTTTCAAAACTGCCTAACAAATTTATTTTGGTTGGTCTGGCCGTTCCAACAAAGTCAACTTTACTTTTCTATTTTCTAGAAACTGCAGTCAGTGGTTCGCCTCCTGGATTTTTTTTTTTTTATAAAAACTGGAATAGACCGTTTACATCCCTACAAGAAAAGAAACCTCACTTGGATTTTTGGTCCGTGTATGCAGCTGGTTACCAAAGAAGAAGGTTTGGAAGTATACGAAGATATGATATTGGGTAGAGTTTTTGAGGACATGTGTGCACAGATGTATTACAGGGGCAAAATGTTTGGCTTTGTCCATTTATACAATGGTCAAGAAGCTGTGTCCTCAGGATTCATCAAACTCTTAAAGAAGGAGGACAGCGTTGTGAGCACATACCGTGATCACGTTCATGCTCTAAGCAAAGGGGTGCCCGCAAAGGCCGTCATGAGTGAGCTCTTTGGGAAGACAACAGGATGTTGCCGTGGGCAGGGTGGATCCATGCACATGTTCTCCGCCGAACACAATGTTCTTGGTGGTTTTGCCTTCATTGGGGAAGGGATTCCTGTTGCCACTGGGGCAGCATTCACTAGCAAGTACAAAAGGGAAGTTTTGAAAGAAGCTGATTGTGATCATGTCACGTTGGCATTCTTTGGAGACGGGACTGCAAACAATGGGCAGTTCTTTGAGTGCTTGAACATGGCTGCTCTATGGAAATTGCCTATAATATTTGTTGTGGAGAATAATCTATGGGCCATTGGGATGTCCCATCTTCGTGCGACTTCAGATCCAGAAATCTGGAAGAAAGGCCCAGCTTTTGGGATGCCCGGAGTCCATGTGGATGGGATGGATGTGTTGAAGGTGAGGGAGGTAGCAAAGGAGGCTATTGGACGGGCTAGAAGAGGTGAAGGCCCGACATTGGTTGAATGCGAGACTTACAGGTTTAGAGGACACTCTTTGGCTGACCCTGACGAGCTTCGTGACCCAGGTGATCTAGTTTTGAAAGGCTTTTGTAGTTCTATTTACGCTTTCTGGTTTGATTATCAAATTAACATGCTTTTGTTTGACCCGTATGACAGATGAGAAGGCCCGTTATGCAGCACGAGACCCAATAACCCAGTTTAAGAAATACCTGCTTGATAACAAACTGGCGAGTGAAGCAGAGTTGAAGGCGATCGAGAAGAAGATAGACGAGGTGGTTGAAAATGCTGTGGAGTTTGCAGACGAAAGCCCGGCACCTTCTAGAAGCCAGCTGTTGGAGAATGTGTTTGCTGATCCAAGAGGCTTTGGAATTGGGCCTGATGGAAGTTATAGGTGTGAAGACCCTAAGTTCACTGAAGGGACAGCTCAGGTCTAGAGGCTTTGGTTTGTCCTCCTTTTCTTTTTCTGTTTTTGTTTCATCATGTTTGTCTTCTTTTTCTATAATTCTTGTGTTATGTTATTATGCCAACAATTATTATTGTAGTTTGTGTTTTGATATTGAAAATCCTAGCTTTTTGGATTATTCTCTTTCAATGTCTTGTACTTGATCAAACTCTTAGTGCAACTTATTTATATAAAATCCCTTATTGAAACAATAATAGGGTCAAGTTCATACAACCAACCTACCTACCTACTTTCACAAATGTCTTGGATATGTACCCCAATTTACTTGAGAGGTAAAATTGTGGTGTTTGAACGAGGGGGGGGGGGGGCGTTGGTGTTGGTATCGCCAAAAGATGGCGACGATGGTCAGGTGAGGTTGAAGGTTGCCGGAAATGATGAAGGTGGCTTACAGTTGAATTTTGTTGCCACATCAGCATAAAAAATGCCACATATGCCACTTGCACGCCACATGAGCAAAAAAAAGAAGTCATGTCAACAGTTACAGGCCGGACTCATTAACGCGAGTCTGTGACTCAAGTGAGGGCATTAAAGTGGGTTTGAAGGGACCAATGAAACCGGACTGTTACCGAGTCATTGGAAGTTCTAGTCATTGATGACAAGAGGGGCTAATTAACTCGGGCTCTAAAAGGTTCGTGGGTTGTGCATATGATGCACTGCTGGTTCTCAGTTGGTATGAAAGGTGTCGAGAAAGGATCCATGGTCTAAAAAAATGTCAACAGTTACAGAATCGTCTGGTAGCAAAAACTTAAAAAAGTTATGTTCTGAAAATTTATGTGCTAGTTATTAAAATGGGTACAATAACAGCCATACCCAGTAAGTCTCACACTTAGCAAAGCTAACAATAGCTATTAAAATGATTACGTATTATTTTAACATTTGTAAAAATAAGTTACTATTCTATAACCTTAACTCATTATGTTCTGATAACTTGAAGCCCCATTCGATATCTTTTTATACTGTTTAATAAAAAACTTAAAAAAAAAAATGATTGTTTAAATACCAAAAACTTGAATTTTTGGATTTAAGTATTTCATGTAAAATTATAATTATAAATTTCCTACAAGCGATCATCCTCCTGTTAGGTTTTCTCAACATAATAACAAGAATTTCGGCGGAACTAAAATTTTTCTACTAGTGGCTTAAAATTTGGTTGGTGGAAGGTTAACAAGTTATTATACTGCTCTCTAGTTACTTGTACCACACGCACTCCTAAAAATTAATGTTATTATATGGTTTAATGAAAATGTTGTAAAATAAAGCCTGAGTGGCCAAGTACTCTCTGGTTAATCTTTATAACGTACGGTGCCGATACGAGTTAGTTCAATCCCGTCTAATTACTTGGAATCGATCAAAGGTGGTCAACCTCGGTTAGATACGGATTTAGTCGGCTAACTCGGGACGAATTTGACTTAAAAAAATAAAACATAATTTCTATGTCTATAATATTAATGAATGAATATCAAGTTTTTAAGTACTTTAGTATTTGAACATTTATCTTTTTTATTTGGCCAATTTTATGTATAATTTATCATGTCCAAGTGCTACTCAAGTACTCTCCACATAGGTCGAGTGCTCGCAACTCCCCATTCAACTGATCTATGAGCGCCTATCTACTTCTACAACCATGATCCAATGGAACAATTCTTTAAACCAGATTAGTTGTGTGAAAACAATTCACCTAAAAGTTGCCTTTCAAGAAGAATTGTTCACATTTAATACCTTATTATTCTAGGAAACCTTATTAGTTACACAAAATATATAAAGACTGTGAAAGGTGTTCATTGTCATAAATTAATAGCTAGCTACCTTGTTATGCCGTTTCTTTTTATTGTTTTGAACATCAACGGAACACGTTAGTTTTTAACATTGTCAATTAACGTTAAGTTTAGCCTAAAGATAGGCAAACTTTCACTTGATGTTCCAGCAAACTTACTACTAAACCATTAAGTTTGTATTTTGGATAGACAACTTATTATGACTAGCTCTTCACCATATTTATTTTATGCTATTTTTGTAAAAGACTAAAATCATCAAACCTTGGTCAAAGCCAAACCGTTACTAACATGTTTAGGGCGGTTTGGTTCAGTTTCAAATTTCAACGTTTAGTTTTCATTTACAACAATAAAAAAATCGTTACTAATGGTTAGACTTAGGTCAGAAGTAAAAACCTTCCAACCCGGACCATTAACACCTCTAGTTATGGAGGCATAGCAGCATATCACAAGCTTAGCCACTGACCAAATGACAGCCACATTTTTAGGAAAACTTAGATTATACTTCATTTATAACTGATGAAGATAAATATTAGAAAAATACTAACATTATTTTTACATACCAATCATATGAAATCAAGTTATTAAGGTGTTTGTTTTTTCAGAGGTAAAATGTCTACGGTCTGTGAACCACATCTGCAAAAGAGGAGGTGGACCAAACCTCTGTAGTCTAGTCTGTAAGAAAAAAATTGTTTTTTAAAATCCATTGACTGCTAAAATAAACTGATAGTGGTGTACAGACAGTGGTGGTGGTGGTGGACGGTGGTGGACAGTTGGTGGTGGTGTTTAATCCTCACCCAGACATTTTTTTTAATGAAACCCCTTCAAAAAACAAACAGTCTACAACTGATAATGTATGCGCGTGGTTTGCGAGGCGCAGATAGAAGAGCATGCGCGTATGTTTTTTAGAAAAACAAACATCTAAGAATGAAGAGAAAGTAGTATTGAGTTATGCCAACAAGCTAGGGCGTTAAACATAGCTCCAACAACTTGACAAGGTTGATTAGGAACGCTAAGGGGGCAAACTAGGCTGCTAACGAGCAGGAATGAGAGAATATGGTTCAACTATGCACACCTCCTTTGATTTAATTTACATGTAAAACAATTAGTAAAATATATACCTTTCCTATAATGCTGTCATGAGTATAGCGGTTAAAACTAAAACATTGACGTTGGAAATTAAGATATTAAAAATAAAATATATACTTTTCCTAATGTTGTCATGAATATAGTGGTGCCACCTTTATGTAGCTTCTTTTGAGTGGATAAAACAGAAACATTAAAAAAGAATATAAACATTTCCTATTGGTGAAGCTCTTGATTATAGTGGTGCCTCCAAACCACATCACATCTCTATATTAACACATTCACCCACAAAATCACACACACACACACACAAAAAGGATTGCATAAACACAATGGCAGATAAGGCCTATTTCACAATCAAAAAATCAAACCTTCAAGTGGGAAAGTTTTATTTGCAAAAAATAAATTGTTAAATACCACAGTTGGTGTAGAAGCATGAAGCAGATGACAAGAATCTGTAAAAAAGATTACAACATCCTATGTTTTATTTTTAAACTGTATTATTATTATTATTATTATTGTTGGCTGTTTTAAGTTGCCAAAGTAATACAGATCTCAGGCTTTAAAAAGGGGTAGTGTAACTAGTTGAGGTGAGTTCATGTGGTTAGTTGCAAAGTATCCATTATCATATTCACTCTCCTCTGCTAATGCAACCTGTAAGTCAAAAGTGTCTACTCAGTTTGGCTAGTTTTTTTGCTTGTATCATTCCACCTTCAGTTTTAATCATATTTAGACATACTGTATAAAAAGCAAAGAATATGTATAGGTAAACAAGATCTAGATCTAAACTATGATGCTAGTTTTTCTATATTTACAGCCAAGCAAGATTAAATAATGTATGCTAGTTTTTTTTTCCTAATATCATTCCACCTTCAGTTTTAACCATATTTAGACATATAAAGATTTAGCAAACTATATGTATAGGTAAACAATATCTAGATCTAGACTATGATGCTAGTTTTTCTATATTTACAAGATCCAATCTCTATATTACAGCCAAGCAAGATTAAATAATGTATGCTAGTTTTTTCTTTATATAAGGTGTGGTTAAACAATGTAATAACAAAAATAAGGCTGTACTGTTCTCCTTGCTTAGATTTAGCAACTACATTTGGTTAAGCTTCAGATCTTTACCAAAAAAAATAACTTGGAAGGTGTTTGGGATAGCTTATCAAAACTGCTTATAGTGTTGTGATACAACAATAAGCGGGCTTTAGGAGTCTTCGGGATTGATTGATTGCTTATCTAATCATTTATGAGTAAAATAATGAATAAACAGATAAGCAGATTAAATAAACACATCCCCTGTAAAAATTTGTTTTGAATTCTCATAAGGATACCAGAGTAAGAAACATACCTGCTTTTTCAATTCTTCGTTTTCTTCACTTAGCTTATTTTCCTGTTTTCGCATATATGAAAGTAGATTAGAGTATTACTGTAATCCTGCATTATGGTGTTTATTCAAGCTCTAATCATCGTTATACTTCTAAACAGGATGGAGGGATATGGTAGCAAAGTGTAAGTCTTTAACGACCTTGAAATTAACTAGGTGAATTAGCCTACACATATACACTAAATCAACTAGCTGGAGTCCATAAACAATCAGGTTATCACCATACGTCCAAACCTTGGTTTTTAGCGTGAAGCGCATAAAACAGAAAAAATCTAAAATCAAAGCGCAAAAGTGGAGGGCTTTTCGTACACAAGGCGCAAGGTGCTTATATAATTTTTTTATATATACCCTATAGGCTTTTAGCATCCCTTACCCAAAATATAAGTATAAATAAGGTTTTATATATGATTTAATGTATAAATCACTTAAATGTACAACCTTTTTAGCTACATGTATAACACTTTGAAGCACCAAAACACCCCATGTACAAGAAGCAGGCGCCTCAGTGGGTTTTTTTTTCTTCCAAAAAAACTCACTTTTTGTGCGCTTCATGTACACAGCTCGCCTTATGTCACATAAGGCACAACTCTTTGCACCTAAGGTCACCTCAGGCGCGCTTTTTAAAACCAAGGTCTAAACACTGCTAACTTTGGTCAAGTTTTCAAATTGTGACTAGCAATTCTTCATATAAGGTGCTTATACATAATTAAAGGAAAGAAGGTCACCCATGTATTTGACATTTCTCATTAAGGACACCCACGACTCCACGCGTGTATTTGGTTCCCTTTTTTGCCCAAAACACGCCTTATGATGAAATTACCTCATTTTTTGGAAAATTACCTTCAGTGTTGATTTATTAAGAACAACGATTTGATACACAAGTGTAATTTTTGTATAATTGGAACTGAATACATACTTGGGTGAAATAGGATTGGACACACTATTATTCATGATTGGATACAACTCCAATTATATAACCAAGAGTGAGACGATTATTGCGTCTATTATACATTCTTTACATATCACTCTAGCATCCCAATTATAGAAGTTATATCCAAACCATGGTGGCATGGTATATCACTGGAGTTACTAACTCAACTGATAATTACTAATTTCCACATTTTTTTTTTTTTTCTAAACAGCCCGTATTTTCTGCAGCTAGCGCACTCTTAATTGTGTTTACTATCTCGGCCATGCATAACACTCTATTAAGATCTAAATGTTTTTATCTAACTGGCAACACAGCAATCTCACAAGGAATGTGGTATCAAAGTCACCAAGTATTGTTGTTTGTCATCTTCCCAGACTGGCCTGACCGGCATACTGTTTGATTGTGCTAGTTAACTGTCAATGGGTATTTTGGCACAGAGCTGTTGAAGCTTTTGCTTTTCTTTTTGAACAGCCCCTACTTAAAGAAAAAGCTTTGCATGGAAATTTTAAGAGCAAAATTACTCTTTTAACACCCTTTCACAACTATGCCAATGTTAGTATACACAGTACACCTATTTCTACTACTACTTTTTGCCTTGTATATTCAACAAATGCAGCTAAGGCAACAACTCCAAGCAAAGCTAACTTTGCCAAACATTCCTTAGCTTTGACATATAGCAGGTTCTAAGGATAACTGTCTGAATCAGCTATTGTAATGCTAGTTATTTATTTAGGCAGGTGGACAGCACTTCAGAAGGTAATACTTGAAAGGGATATCAGTTAGAAATTTTAAATGGAATATGTAAATATGTCATTAGTTCTTATATGCTAATGATTTGATTTTGAGGACGCGTCTTCATCTTAAACTAGTTCTACGATTTTAGTTTTTCCCATATAAGTAAATAATGGAACTTATCACGTTCTCGGTTCTACCTCTATTCACTTTTTATCACAAAACTGCATAAATTGCATATAACCAACACTATGTCCATTTTCAAAGGGAAGAACATTTAGTAATTACAATGTGCATTAAAGAGACATTCCTAAAGCTACATGTTCTTTTTCTAGTCGCCATTTAGTACAGGACCGTCATGTACAGTATACAAAATTATGTAATGGACCTAAATCATTAGGTGTATATGCAGAAAAATAAGAGTAGGAAGCACATACCTTCTCTTTAAGGGTTGACACGTATTTCATCATTAGGTGCGTCTGCATAAATAAAAAACAGTAGAATTGTAGTTATAAGCCCTTACCAGCAATCAATTCCGTCCTCCTTCAAGGACCTAAAACCTTTAATATATTATGGGAAGTAGGAAATAAGTTGTAACTTATAAATACCATCTAACAAGCTTGGTTTTAAAAAGCGCGAAGCGCACAAAAGTGACGAGGTCTAAAACCGAGGCGCAAAGCGCAAAAGCGATGGGCTTTTCGTACGCGAGGCGCAATACGATTATATAATTTTTTTATATATGCTATAGGTTTTTAGCATTATTTACTCAAAATATAGATACAAATAAGGTATATATATGCGCGCCTCGGGGGCTTTTTTTCTTCGCTTTTTGCACTTGTCGTGCGCTTTTTGTACACTGCTTGCCTAGTGTTACATAAGGCGCACGGGTTTGCGCCTAGATGCGCTTAAGAGCGCCTTGAGCGCGCTTTTTAAAACCAAGCTAACAAGTTGTGCATGCATCACCAATTAGAATGTTTTAACAACAAAAACCACCGGATTTGAAGTCCAAGGCCATAAGAAGTCCTATTAGTTGCTTTGCTAGATTGTCAAAAAAGATTTATGAGATGGTAGCATTGCTAATAGATTGAGAAACAAAACCTAGATGATCTTGTACTAATCGATGATTTTAGCGGAAGGATTGAGCTTATAACTCTACCGTGTGTCTCCCTTGATTTTCTAGTTAATCGCTAATTCCACGAATCTTAGTTTTCCAATCCACAGAAAGTGGCATCAAGCTAGAGTTACCCATGTAAGGGCCTCAACACGTGGAGTTTTAATGCCTCGCTTGGTTTTAAAAAGCGCTAGGCGCACAAAAGCGACGAGGTCTAAGCGCATCGCGCGAAGCGCAAAGCGCAAAAAGCGTGGGATTTTCGTGCCCGAAGCGCACACTATTTATATAAATTTTTTTTATATATCCCATATATATTCCATGAGTTTTTAGCTTTATTTACCCAAAATATAGCTATAAATAAGGTTTTTTATGTGATTTTACCTATATGTACAAACCAAAAACACCAAGGTACAACATTTTTATGCATAAAAAATGCCTAGAATACGTGAGGCGCGCGCCTCAGGCAGAAAAGCGCCTGAAATTTGACAAAAAAGCGCCTGAGGGGCGCGCCTTTGGGAAAAAGGATAGGCGCAAAGCCCTGAGGCGCCCTAGGCTGCGCCTTGATGCGCCTTGCGCCTAGGCGCGCCTCAGGCGCGCTTTTTAAAACCCAGATGCCTCGTTTATGGTAGTAATAGGAAGAAACATCCTTGTCATGCAATTGAAGAGGGGCATATACATCGTAATAGATCTAGTGCTTTTATAACTATACACCTACAATAGCCTATGCTTTTTTTATAGCACCCATATCTACATGATTATTAACTATTGAATCCCTAATACCGACCGGTAGACATCCGTTCCCATCATGCGAACTATAATTTTCCAAAACTTCACGGAATACAGTTGCATGACCAAAGTCCAGATAATGGATTTCAATGTTCTAGAATGAGGTTGGCTATGAAAACATACCTATTCTATCAAACCATTTAGACGTGGAGATACAAACTAAATACTAATGCTTTCGGGTGGTGCTATTGGATAAAAGCATAGAGTGCTTAGAGACCCATAGACCAATCAAAGTTGCTTTGTACAATTGTGTAAAAAACTACGACATCGCTTAGAGACCCATATACCAATCAAGGTGTGTTCAAGGGGGCTAAAGGCTAAAAGCATCGAGTGCCTAAAGACCCATAGACCAGTCAAGGTTACTTTGGTGCAAAAAGCTACAACACTAGCCATGTTAGCTTCCGGTTTAGCACTGTGAAGGTCCATCGTTAATTAATTTCGTAACATTTTGCACCGTAATTAATCAAATGAAGTTATGTTGATAGATCTATTTGAAGATGATTTCATGAGTGTAAGGCTGTGAAGATAAATTGGCAAGGTCTAACAATCACTGGGTTTTCGGGTTTTGAAAAACTTAGGGATTTTGTGCACCTCAGTGGGGACGTTCCTCAAAGGGGTTTGTGTTCAAGGGACCCCCACTAGAATAAAAAATTAAAAATCTGAGCCCATCATATATAGGAACTTTAACTTAAATCGGCCTTTATAAAAGTCTCCTACGTGTCAACAAATAAAAAATGTAGCATCAGACAATAATCTAGATTCTTAAAAGGGATAGGGAGAGCATAATCCTAGTCATAATGATATAATATGTTCTTGAGTTCCACATGTGCCTCCGTCACAATAAAGCTCCTTGCATCGCGCCTTTCTTAAGTTCCACGTGTACCTTCGTCATGATAAAGCTCCTTGGGGCCGCGCCTTGCATCACCTAGGCATATGTAGTGTGCACTCTCGACTAAATGTGCTTGACTAGTTAATGTGTTTGAAAGATTACCACACAAACATCTCCCTAATAGAAAGCCTATTTAGAAGAAACTAATGAGGTTCCATTATCTTTTTCCATGAACGCTCATATTGGATATACGAGGCATTTAGCTTGATAGCAAATGCTAAGCAAATGAAACAAAGGAGACATGTACAATGGTAAAAAATACCAAGCACTTAGAAAGAGTTAGTGATGTGAATAAGCACCTATCATAATTGTCCCATACATGTTCGAATTTATTTCTGTGTAGTTAAAGGCGCAAAGCGCAAAAGAATTACACACATAAAAAAATAGAAGCATTCAATTTCTTTTAAAACAAAGTCAACAAATAAAAGAAGTGTTCTTTTCCTGTAAAGAAACTTAAGAAGTGAGATGCCATTATGCCAAAAAATAAAATAAAATCAGATCAAAACAAGAAAGCATAAAAGATAATTAAGAAGTTAATTAAAATATAATACATAACATGAATAAATAGTTAGAACCTACAAGTTTTACAAGTGGGCGGCGGGTAAACGGGCTACAAGTTGCGCTGCTACCCCCTTTTGAATAGAAAACACTACTCTATTAAAAATAAAACTTGTGTCCTTAAGAAGTGAGATGCTACAAATAAATCAAGTCAAAACAAGGTAATATATAACAAGCATAGAATATTAACAATATAATACTATACATTTTAATATTAATAACAGTCACAAAATTTTAAAAATTTAATACAATTTTACAAATATAATAAACAATAATAATAATAATTTTTTAGAACATATTTCCAAAACATCAAAAGTTTTGTTCTCAATGTCGTTTTGATCTCATATTTTTTAGGGTTATAAACAAGCCAAGCCATTCATGAGCTACCTGAGATCGGATCATCGGATGGCTAAAAGCTCGAATCGAGCCAACTTAAACGAGGCAATAAAATAAGCTTGTTTATTAAACGATCCCGAGCCCCGATCTTCACTTATCGAGCTTGAGCCGATCCTTGAGTCTAAACAAGCTTATTATTTATGCAAGTATTTTAATATAATGAAAATGTATTTAAATAATATATTATCACATAAAATTGTGATAAAAATAACTAAGTACTATATATTGTCATATTAAATTTATAAGTCGAAATGATTATAAATATATATAAATTAATTAAAAAATAATAAACTAGCCTGTTTCATGTAAGAGTGTTGTGAAGTGAGGTAAATTAAAAAAAAAAAAAAAAAAACTATGAATCAGAGCAAGTCAAAACAAAAATGCATAAGCTTCACTAGGCACTTCTTTATGTAGGCTAAAGCCCATTTCAGGTTGGCCTAAGTGGTTTCTTGGCCAAACCCATTTTTGCACATGGGCAAAACTGAGGTACAAGCCTTGCCTGGGCACCTGGGGAAAGGCACTTGCCTTAATAACACTTTATTAGGCCGCTTGCCTTGCATGTGTCATGAGGAACCCAAGCATCACCTAGGTGTGTGTCTCATGCTTCTTTGATACCATATATATATCTTGCATTGCTCCATTGATGAGAGGCTAAGTCGGTGAGAGGGTGGATCCATAACTAATTATGCTCATACATTATTAAACGCACTATATTGCTCCTTGATAGACTTAGCTGGTGAGTGGGTAGTTTTGTAAATTACACTTCATGCGTAAACAAATGCAACTAAAGGCTGGAAATTCTAATCAATTAAGGAACCTCAATCTTGTTTCAGTGAAGACTAATCACAGGCCATCAAAATTCAGTCATATCATAAAAGACTAAACTTCAGCACATTAAATCAATTCACTAGATATATAGCACAAGCTCTGCTATTAGCAGCAATGGCACTAAATATCCTTCAACAAAAACCCTAGCTTCAAACATCATTTCCCCAGCATTGCTTGTTGCATAATATTTGTTGATCTTCTAGTGAAGCAAACTTTACTAATATCTTATACACTAAACACTTTTAGAACTGAACATGAACCTTGGATTCTAGTCTCAAAACAAAACCTTCATTCCTTCTCATCAGAAAGTACAAACTCGGAATATTTCTTTATCATCAACATCGATCCACAAGATGATAATAGTATATGACATTAACAGAGCCTTAAAAACATTTAACATAAGTCTGGAAAAGAGTAAAACTGAATAACAAGGTGTATATAGTAGAAACACAAGAAGTACTATGAAAATTATCCAAAACCAACAAATACAACAAAACAGCCTAATAACAGAACTGAAGTTAATCACCTTTCTTAATCGTGCTTGCATGAGAGTAGCATTAAGTTCTTGTTCTAGTTGAGTCATGTCATTCACAGAGAACTCCTCAGCATTTTCAGCAAGCCTGTGCAAAGAGTTTAACTTCATATATGCTTGATCCATACTAGGGGGCCCATTTCCATATGAATCTGTTATTACCTGTCCACTGTCTGTAGAAGCTCTTTACATGTTTGGAATCTTTTGCGCTGCAAAAAAGTTTAACAAGCTCATTAACTGATCAACGCATTACACATATAACATTTTTGTTAGCACAATAATGGCCAAATAGCTCTTTATAAAACTACTGCTTACCCCATCCGCTTTGTTGGTAGTGCTTTCTCCTTCTTTGAGGCATGCTTTTTGATATCTAGAGAGAATACGCTCCATGCTGGAAACAAAGGTAGTTAAGAGGATGATTAAATAACTGGAAGAAATTTGCATAAGATGCAAAGCGCATAAACTCAAATACTTTCAAGAGTGTCATGTTTATTAGTTAGAATATGTGCCACATTTTTAAACATTCTGCAACAATTGAGAACGCGGGGGAAAAGTAGTGATTTCATATTGAAACCATTACCTGCCACTTGATGGATTTTACACAAGTACACTTGACTAAGTTATACAAAGCACGTTGGACTAATTATATGTGTCTCTTTTACCATAAGTCATAGAATAATGGACTGAAGAAGTCTCCATCACCCAAGTAAAATCCAACAAGAAAATCCACCCTACCTTCCTACAAGGCTACAATCTATACCCTTCCACACTAAAGACTGTCAAACTCCATCTACACCATTTCGTCTATGATAATAACAGTTTAATCGATTCATGAGACGCGCTCCTTTAAGTAGCAGTCAACACCATTCCCATTTATGTCCATGGTTTTAAAAAGTGCGAAGCGCACAAAAGCGACGAGGTCTAAAACCGAGGCGCAAAGCGCAAAAGCGGTGGGATTTCCGTACGCGAGGCGCAAGACGATTATATAATTTTTTTTATATATGCTATAGGTTTTTAGCATCATTTACCCAAAATATAGATACAAATAAGGTTTATATATGACTTAACTTAAATGTACAACCTTTTTAGCTACATGTATAACAATTTTAAGCATAAAACACCCCCCCCCCCCCCTACGAAAAGTGCGCGCCTCAGGAGCTTTTTTGGCCAAAAAATCGCGCTTTTCTTGCGCTTTATGTACGGTGCTCGGCTGCTCGCCTTGTGTTACATGAGGCGCAGGGACTTACGCCTAGGTGCGCCTCACGCTTTTTAAAACACAGTTTATGTCCCCACTCTGCATTCAAATCTCGAGCCACTACGACGATTATTGAACTTAGAATCCTAAATATATACTATCCTTCTAGTTTCCAACACTGTTAACCATATACAGTGGCTGGATTCTTAACTGAAAATATTCTCCAACTCTACCTCAATGTGGAAATAGTGTAATTAATTTACACTATTTCCACATTGAGTAGGCATCAAGGCAAAGTTCCATTGAAACAATAATAATAATAATAATAATAATAATAATAATAATAATAATAATAATAATAATAATAATAATAATAATAATAATATCAAAAATAACAACAACAACAACAACAACAACAATAATAATAATAATAATAATAATTAATATCCATGCCTCCTTAATTAATTTTGTAAGAGCAATTCCATATGTAATTGATTAAATAAATATGCACATAATATAGAGAAAAAAATATTAAGAAAATTACTCAAATATATATATAATATATACAATTGATCATAAATGTTTTACCTGTCAGTAGTGCCGGTGGAAGACTGATAGAGCTTGCCACTGGCGTTGAAGACGATGACGGCGACATCGGCGTCACAAAGGACGGAAAGATGACGTGCTTTCTTAAGCAAACCTGTTCTTCTCTTGGAGAAACTGACTGTCCGGCTACTCTTATCTTCGATCCGCTTCAATTCAAGCTTCCTCCGTACCATTATTCCGACGAATCGTACGATACGATACGATTACGATACGATTAGACCTGATTAACTTTTGAACTACTGCTACAACCCTACCCTACCTTATCTTATCTTATCTCTATAGATATATCTTTTCTCTGTATTGTTGATCTCACCGATCACAGTGGCTAACGAAGGAACCAGCATCTCCTTTGATCCTGTGATGATTCTGTGTAAAGAAAAAGGATAAGAATAAAGCTTTTGACCATGACCCTACTTATTATATCGCCCACTCACCGCCATACAATAGTAATTAACTGATAAAAAGTTGAACATGAAGATATTTACAAGCCAAGCTGAGCTGAGCTGAGCTGAACCGACTTTAGGGATGGCAATGGGTCGGGTTTGGGACGGGTTTAGGTAATCCCAACCCCATACCCGATTAGGTATGCTTGTCCCAAACCTGGCCCAAAACCCGTCGGGTTTGTGTCGGGTAAATACCCATCGGGTATCGGGTATACCCGTGGGTTTCGGGTAAACCAATTAATTATTAAAACTTACTCATTGAGTATATCCGACCAAAAACTCGACGGGCATCTATTAGGTAACTATTAACTATTTACATTTAGCATTATTAAATATACATGTAAATGATTACAATGTATAAATATAAAATACTTAAATCATATAAAAACAATCAAAGAAATAGATAACAAATAGTATACACTAATTTTTGGTAATTTTAGCGCAAGATCACAATGTTGATGGACAATTAGATATATTATGCATACATATTTAAAAGATATATTAGAAATTATATTGGGTATCTAATCGGGTAAATGGGTATACTTTATCGGGTAATCGGGTCGGGTAAACGGGTATATCATCAAATCCCAAACCCGTCCCAAACCCGCGAAAAAATTAAAAACTAATCCCATACCCGGACCCATACCCGATTACCTGACCCCAAACCCGTCCCAAATGTGTCGGGTTTCGGGTTTACCCATCGGGTTCGGGTTTGATTGCCATCCCTAACCGACTTTTGTTTGTGCTTGGCTTATTTACAAATGGAATTGAGCCGATCGGCTCGTTTACAATCGATCTAAAAACCGAGCAAGCATTTTTTAAGCGCACATTTTTTCGAGCGAGCGGCGAGTTTTTCTAGCAACTATAAATTTGGAATGTTTTCTTTAATGTTTTCGCTACCTAGTGATGACTGAGGTTCGACCGTCCGAGGATGACGCTAAGTCTGAGGTCCGGTTTTCCAAGAATGAGGTTCAGGTTGAAGTCAGTGAGGTGATGAGTATACTAGAGAGGACAAGTGTCGCGTTGTAGCGTAGGTTGATATCGGGAGACGATTGATGACGGACAACTAATGGGAATAGGAAGTTAAGCATGTCTTTTCAGGACTTAGGGTTTTACAATTAAACTTAGTGTTAAGTTATCATTGTGTTGATTGGGTCAGTAACTGTAACTATAAATATAATTGTATATATGCATATATTAAGTCAAACCCAATAGAGTGGTATGTATAAAACTATAAATATAATTGTAATTAATGTGTGTATATACAATTATATATAATAAATTAATAAAAATTATATCGAGTCAAACCGAGCCAAGTGGACCTTTGCTCGTGTTTGACTCATTTACAAACCGAACCGAGCCGATCGGCTCATTTATAACCGAGCGGAAAATCGAGAGACCATTTTCCGAGCAAATTCCAAGCGATCGGTGAGCGCCAAGCGATTTGAACAACCATATTAGAGGGTGTTTGGGATTGCGTTTTGAATCTGATTTTTAGATTATTGCGTTTTGAAAACGCAGATAATCAGTTTTTTAGGCTATCAAAACGCAATAATCTATAAGCAGCTCCACCCCTGCTTTTCCAAAACGCATAATCTGTTTTAAATAATCAATCCCAAACACCCCTAAGTCCTTGTAGTTACACTGCTAATTAGTAATTACTATCAATTAAGTCACTTGGGCAAACGAATGCTGAAACACCGCTAATCTGAAGACATAATGCCATTTTACCCTTAATGATCATGCCTATACTTTTGTTGTGACACGGACCTGTTAAAAAAAATCCAACACTTGAGCTACCCACCCAATGAACAAAATATTTGATCTTTTTTTTTTTTTGAAAAATATTTGATCATGTGTGGTTACATTGCAAAGGACACAAAATAGCCGGCTGTGAAGATAATAAATGCTGGATATAGCTCAATAGTTAAGGGCATATTAGTAATTCGCTAATATGAGTTAGTTAAAAGTTTGTTACTAATCTGTGAGGTTAGGGTTATTCATTCTCTTGAATTTCTCTTTTCTTATGGTCAATAATGGAGTGTATGTAATCGTTAATTTGGTGTTGGTGAATAATACAGATAATTCCACATTGTTTCTTGTTTCTTTCTTTACTCTCAATTATTGATTCTTTGGGTGTTTTAATAACAATAACCAATGTGATGAAACCAACATTGTATTTTTTTTGTTACTTTTGGGTGTTCAAGAGTATATATCTACCAACTAGTCATTAAATAAGAGTTGTATCGCATTGATTTGCAAACAAAACACCTAGTGGGCAGCTTTTTTTTTTGAACGATCAACTAAAGTATTGTCAGGTACTGTTAGGACAAAGAGGATTGGTGAAACCACTTTTGCAAACCTTAGTCTAATTCACTTTCTGTCAAAATACTCTAAGTATGGAACTGCTGAAGACAAAGAATCAAACTGCTGAAGAAGAGATTCAGAAGTGCTGAAGAAGAAGTTATCAGAAGTTCTGAAGTTCAAACCAGACACTTCTACTGAAGAACTACTGAAGACAAACTACTCATCAGTAGTTTGTCATTCATCAGTACTTAAAGAAGATCTTTTCCACCGCCTTTGTATATCAGCAGTTTAATACTTTAGTATTTCTTTTTGTTTTATGTACAAGTTCCAAGACTGCAACTTGTTGCAACTTGTTTCTGAACTTGCTTTTTGGCAAGGTTCATGTATTTGTAAAGTCTATAAATAGAAGGATTCATCCTTCTGTTTTAGACATTGATTTTAAATACAAGAAATCCTTCAACTCTTATTATTGTTATTTCCATTTCGTGTTCATTAAGAATCTGTCAAAGTATTTCATTCTCATTCAATACTTAGATTCTTAATAAACACTTATCATTTATTAGTTCTTGATTCCAGGGGAAGTAATAACTCCTGTTGATAAAGTGTAGCTGTAAACTCATAAACATTCCGCTGTGCTATCACTCATCAAGAACTTGCTAAACACTTAAGTGTCAACTAGCAAGTTCAACACAAAGAGCAGCTTACTGATCCAACAGGTACTCTGTACGCGCCCCCCAATGGCCGAAAGGGGCCCCAGACGGCCTCTAGTCCGTACGGACAGAGCCCTTCGGCCCACCCGTTTCCAGTTCCAGAGAAAACCCGACCCGCATACCCGTCTTAAGGCACGACAGCGACAAATCGGTAAAACCTGGCTGGTTCAGGAGTCGAACCCATGACCACAAGGATCAATGGTCTCTCCCTCATCACCCGATAGCGCTCCACCACAAGGGTGGGTGGTACCTAGTGGGCAGCTCAAATAGATGTTCTTTAATTAGTTATTAGTTTACTAAAAAAAATATCTTCAATTAATAAACCAGATACCAAATGAATAAAAACAAAGATACCAAATGAAACAAACAAATATGCATTACTATTATGGGATGCAACTTCAACATTTTTTATATTATCTAAGAAAAAAATGTGTAACGAAGCGACACCAACAATTTTCAACTAATGGCCTAGTCATGTGGTAACATGGAAATTTTCGTTATAAAAGGCGTAACAAAGTGATGAGCTTAATTGGTCACAAAACACACACACATAGAGATATATCATATACTTATGGCAACAACAACATGCTCACTTTCCTGTGTACGGTGTTCTAGTGATAAACATCGCATTAATTTTAAAGAACATGATCTCAAGACTACACTTGCAAGTCTTGTCAAGGTATTTCTAAACACAGGCTCAAATTCTAGTATTTTAAGTTATAACAAACGCTTGCATGAAAACCATGGATCAACTTGTTAGACCATGTGTTCACATTAACGTTACATTACCACACTGCTAACTTATCACTCACCCAACCTTGATATGTTCTCACTAACTCTCATTCAGCCTTTAAATAAAAATAGGAGTAATTGATTTAAATAATCTCAACCATTGACTATTCAGCTAACGACGTTAGTTTGAAAGTTGGAACCGCTAGTGGTTATTTTTGTAGTTGGGACTGTTATTGGTCAATAGTCAATAGTTATGATTATTTAAATTCATTACTCCATAAAAATTTAATAAAATATAAATATAAGATTAATATTCATTATTTAAAAAAAAACCACATAATAAAAAATACAATCACTTTACATTGATTAAAAAAATATACAAAAACTCTATTTTGTAAACAGGGCTGGGTTATTCTATAAAAGGCTAAAAAAATAAAAAGTGTGAGAAGCCACTAGAAAATTACATGTGTCCAAAGGATTAAACAAGTGGGAGGAGTAATTTTGTAAAAAACATATGCACATGCAAGTCACATGCCATTTTCACCTTCATTTTTAAATGTCCGTAACTTTTTTATACGTCATCTTTTTTTTAAAAAAATTATACAATAAAATTGAGCGTCTTTTTATCTTTAATATGAGTACCATATTGTTATACTTTTAAAAAACGCTCGTTAATATGGTGAAATTTTTTTGAAAAAAAAATGTCGTATGAGAAAGTTATAGATGTTTTAAAATGACGGGGAGAATTGACATGTGCATTGCATGTGGAGAGAGAATGTCAACAAATGTGGTTTTCCTTTTATGTCCTTCCTCTAATTTATTATTTATTTTTTTCAAACAAACTAATCTTAACCCTTCAAATATATGATCAATGGATCACAATCCTTCTCACCCTTTCTAAAAAAAGTGTCTTGTGTATTTGATAATAACCCTTCGAAAACAACTCGATATTTATTAGGATGTATCGTATATTGAGAAACAATATTCAAGCAAAGGAAGCCACCTATCATACCTAGCAAAACCAGTTTTTTAAAGACAAATTGGTTTTTTTGTTAACGTTTATATTTTCAAACAAAATTGTAAATTTGGTCTTCTTTAACTTAAATATTACTAGTTATTTGAAAAAAAAAAAAAAAAAACAAATTGTTTGTTAAAGGAAATAAAATAATATAAACCTTAAATAAAATTTCTTATAGACCCTCACTGGTGAGTGCGCTTACATATTGGATCAGAGTTAATGGAGTGGGGTGGGGGGGGGGGGGATGGCGTGGGTTACCAACCCAAGCCCCAAACAACACCCCATTGTTGGGTAACAGGGGGAGGAGGAGGCCGGCTGAATAAGGGTGAGGTGGAGGATATTGATTGCTTGTTTTTTTTTTAAATAAATAACATTTGAAACATTTGACTCCCATACCTTTTGAGGACTTAAGTTGTAGAGCTCACTATTACTACATGACAACTCAAGCCCCCACTCCCTATAATCTCAATGGGGTGTGGCATGGTGTTCACCCATAGATGGAGTGGAGCCACGCTATTTATTGCCAACGATGGCATATTCACCAAGTAAGGAGGGTGGGCACATTCCATATTTGTAGTGTAAAATTTCGTTGATTTTTTTTATTCCAACCGAATTAGAGGCGCCATTGCACCAATATTAGTAGGGTGTGGCCCAAGTGCCCATCCTCCTTTTTCTAACCAGAAGTTTTATAATGTTGATGAAGAGTTGTGTCAGAAAAGTTCTTATTTTCAAAGTTCAAGTCTCCTATTACCTCTTAAATTGAAGTAAGGTTACATAGTAAACCATTTAGGTTTAATTTAAAATTTAAACAACCCTGAAACTAATATGTTTGGTTATTGGACTAGATATTACTCATAAGTAATTAAATTAAGTGGGTGATTAATATGTTTTGTTGTTGGATTACTCAATTAATTTATTATTGTTATTTTTTATCTTGCAAACAGTGGCATATTCACCAAGTAAGGAGGGTGGGCACATCCTATATTTGTAGTGTAAAATTTCATTGATTTTGTTTTAGATTCTAACCGAATTAGAGGCACCATTGCACCAGTATTTGTAGGGTGTGGTTCAAGTGCCCATCCGCCTTTTTTAAAACAGAAGTTTTAAGATGTTAACGAAAAGTTATGTGAGAAAAGTTCTTATTTTCAAAGTTAGAGTCTCATATTACTTCTTAAATTGAAGTAAGGTTACAAAGTAAATCATTTAAGTTTAATTTAAAAATAAGGAGAAATGAATTTAAATATTTCTAACGTTCACCTATTGGCGGATAATACTCTTAACTTTCACTTTGACGAATAATACTCCCAACTTGCAACTTAGTTTGTTTCATCACCCCCAAACTAATGGAGGTCTAACCTAGTTAGTTTACTTGGAAAAAATGTAAAAACCTAAACTTAAGAGACAGTCTACGTGACAAAAATGTAAAAACCTAAACATAAGGGACAGTCTACGTGGCAAAAATGTAAAAACCTAAACTTAAGGGACCTTTTTTAAAATTTTTTATTATAAATCCCAAACACCCCCTCTTCTTGTGACACCCCCTCTTCTTTCTCTCTCTAAAACATCACCTTCAAACTGATTTTAAAAAGATTCTTAATCAAGTCACTTACCCCATTTAGAACCCTAAGAACCCTAGATTTCTAATTGATTTAATCACCAAACAAAAACCAAGCCAATATGGGGCTATGGTTCAGATCAAAACAACAAACATAAGGATGGGTTTGTTTGGGACTTACAAGTCGATATGCTTCCAAATCAAGAGTCAACAGAAAAGTCAACCATCTGCAAATTGACAAGAGAGAGTGTATATGCGTAGAATTTGAGAGTGGATAGATGATTTTCGGATGTCTTTGAGCATATGTAGGGATTGAATTTATAGTGAAAGTGTATAATAGGAATGTTGGGTTGATTGACCCACGAATGGTCAAAACCCAATTATGAAGCTTAATCATGAGCTGTAACCGAGTAATTAACGATTCGATGGCGGTGGTTTTTGAGCTGTATCCGCATCTTCGAGTTATCGAGTTTACAATAAGTCAGTTTATACTTGGGGTTTCTTTGAAATCTAGATTCTAGGATTACTGATTGAAAACAGGGGTTGATTTCTAGGATGTAAATTGGGATTTCAGTGTTGATGGAGGTTGAATTTTACATGGGTTAGTGGTGGTAGATGGTGGTGAGGTGGGTTGGTAGTGGTGTTGGTGGTAGATGGTGGTAGGGTGGGTTGGTGGCAGATGGTGGTGGTGCTTTAGAGAGAGAAAGAGACAGAGAGAGAATAGGGGGGTTGTTTGGGATTCAAAAAAGGTCTCTTAAGTTTAGGTTTTTACATTTTTGTCACGTAGGTTGTCCCTTAAGTTTTGGTTTTTACATTTTTGCCATGTAGACTAACCAGGTTAGACCTCCGTTAGTTTAGGGATGATGAAAAAAACTAAGTTGCAAGTTGGGAGTATTATCCGCCAAAGTGAAAGTTGAGAGTATTTAAATCCATTTCCCTAAAATTAAACAACCCTGAAGCTAATATCTTTGGTTATTGTACTAGATATTAATCATAAGTAATTAAATTAATTGGATGATTAATATCTTTTGTTGTTGGATTACTCAATTAATTTATTATTGTTATTTTTTCTATATGTGTTTTGATTTTGTTCAAAATATGTCAAAATCATCATATCATTAAATAAATTATAACATGAATAATTTTAATATATCTGACCATTTTCGTCATAACTTGCTTTTAGCCAGTCTATTTTAATCCGACTTTATATTAGCTCATCCATTTTGTGCCCTCTAGAAAAATACTCAGGACCCGCCATTGTCCCTGAGGGATCTACGAACTCTATGATACAATATGTACGCTGTTATAAATTTTCTCTAAAGAAGTTAAGAATATATGCATGATAAAGCCAACGTCCATCCAGGTTTCAAAAAGTTCAAACACTTAGAATCCTGAAATCAAAAATTATAAATCATTCTAGTATATCTATAAAAGACTTTAAATGTGAACATTAAGCATATCCATACTTGTAATTATAGGGTTTTAACCCATTTAGACACGTTTAAGAGTACGAACATGTAAAAGAAATAAAGGAGTACTGTGAATTTGTATATATGTTATTGAGGGGTTGAAGAACCAAAGAGTTTTAATTTGTTAGCTTTGTTTCGTAACTTATCTAAGCGTGATAGACAGTGGCTAAACAACTTAATGTGTTAGCTATGTTTTATAACTCATTTTTTATCAAGAAAAAACTTTGATTTTATGAATGAAATATCCAACAAATTCTAGTAAACAACAGAGTTCATCGAACCCTTTCGACCCCTTTTGGTCCCACCCCTTGTGATATATCATTCTTTGTAAGCTATTCTTGATCTTTTAATATATTTTCTTCTATACTTGCTTTGTGTCATGAGCAGCCTGCGACACAAAAACAAGAGAGCTCATCCCTCAAAGTTGAAGTTGTTAAAGCTATCAAGGCGGTTTCAACGACAATAGTAGATAGCATGGTAGATCTTATCTTTGAATTCGTTGACCAGCCATGATTCCATCTCAGGTATACCAATCCATTATCCACATATGAGATTTCATATGGGTTCTAGGTTTCACACACCCCGTGACATCACATTATAGGGTGTGTGACATCACATTCTAGGTATGTGTCATCCTTCTATTGGTTATTGGTGTATGATATGGGTCAGAGTGTATGAATCCTAATTATAGGGTGCATGATTCCTAAATACCTTTCATATATTTTAAGGTTCTATAACATATATACTTTTGGTGAAATAAGAAGTTCATTTGATTTAACAAATGATCAACTATGAACCAAGTGAAATTGCCTATTAGCCTACTCCAATTGATGACAGATGTACAAAAAATAAAGGGGTTGCCATACCCACTATCTTTGTTTTATCTTCCAAAAAAAACGTAAATTAATAAGATTTTTTTTTTATCTTTTAACGTAAACGTATTCAACTCCTCTAAATTTTTATCTACTTAGAATTTTTTTGTCTTTTAATATAAACTAGGATTCTATTACCCCGCGCTTCGCGGCGGGTGTTTCTGTTGCGTTGAGGATTTGGTGGACGTTAAAGATCACGCGTCGCTGTGAAGCTCCTGTTGCGTGGAGGGCTTTGTGGACATAAAAGATAATATTAAGTGACTGTTATTCTCACGTGGGCTTCAAAAAAATACTCGCGGCTAAAAGCTAAAAATTTGGTGGTCAAAGTTTGAAATCCTAAAAGCGAAAAATTTGCCCAAAGTGCAATGCAAGTTTAAAAAAGTTGGGTGGTTAAAGTTTGAAATCCTAAAAGTAAAAGTTTGTTGATCAAAGTTTTAAATCCTAAAAGCTAAAAGTTTGGTGGTCTAAGCTTTAAATCCTAAAAGCTAAAAATTTGGTGATCTAAGTTTGTTGGTCATATTAAAAGAAAATAAAGTTAAGCTAAAGGTTAGTGGCCAAAATTTTAAATCTAAAAGCTAAAAATTTAGTGGTCTAAGTTTGGTGGTCAAATTAGAAGAAAATAAAGTTAACCTAAAAGTTAGGCAGGTGTCAAACAAAAAAAAGCAGGAGGGTATATGTCCGAAGTTACCTTGGTAGATTGTCAATTAGAAAAATGGCATTTTTGTAAATAAATGGGGGCACTGTTCAAGTGTTCCATCTTTATATGATACATATAATTAAGAATATTCGCGATTTGACAATTTAAAGTATAGTGTGTGCACAACAATATACGGTAAAGTTGATACGTTCTAGTGTATTAATATTATATTCACCCACTATCGTATATCATTAATATACCGCTATGATAGTGTAGACGTGCCATCATATATTTATTGACGCATGGTTTCTAATTATAGACACAATTATATATCACACTACTCGTCGTTGTACTAATCTTAACAATTATTTAGGCTTTCGTCCTCAAGTGTGGCGATTGGCGACCGATGTATACTTTTATGGTCTTTGGTGATAGTTAATTTTAAATGCACCGTTTTAATAGTTTCTATGTGTCGCATTAACTGTTTTTATGTGCTATTTTAATCAACACTCCAATCATCAAATGCCAAGTTCTTAAGAGTTGAGCTAAGCTCCTAATTAAGTCCTATCTTGGGGGTATCTATAGTTGTTAAAGGCGTAAGCAGGGCCGGCTCAACCTTATTGGGGGCCTAAGGCGAAACTAAAATACGGGGTCATTCTAATCATTCACATTAATCAACTAAAAAATCGTATGTTTAATAACTTGTAATTCTCATACCATGATTTAGACTACTCACATAAATAAACTAAACAATATACAGAATCTATTCAAACTATTACAAATAGATAGTTAATTAGAAATTCATAAGAAATTGCCATAAATATAACATAAATGCACAATTATAATGTGAAGCCTATGACTTAAAAAAGTGAGAAACAGAGATTTCTTAGTAGAGAGCCTGTCATATTTTAGGAGTGTAATAGTGCATAACATGCTATGTAAATATAAAGGAGCTTGAAATTTGTGGCCCGTATAAAGTGGAGACCCTAGGCATTTGCCTCAACTCTTAAGTCACTAGGGCCGGCCCTGGGCGTAAGGCACAAATGGTGAGCCTTGGGCCTCAATGCAAGACGTTTAAAAAACAAGAGTTTTTGTAAGCAATGCACACAATATAAAATTACACTTTTTGGAGTTTTTAAACATGTTTTAGGCTTCTTTAGGATTAGTTTAGGTTGTGTTAGATTAATTCTAGACTTGTTTATGAATGTTTCATCGGAACTTGGCCTGGAAAATGGGTCCGGGGCCTGAAAGTGGGGCTTTTGAGGCGAAGCAAGAAGGCTGCGCCAGACCTGAAAAGTGAGCCTAGGTGTGCGCCTGAGTGAGTCTTGACACAAGAGGTTTTAACAATATTCTTTGTCAAAATTATTTATTCTTAGAAAAACTTTGCGCCAGTTGAGGAGATCGGAGAAGCGGTCAAAGTTGATTGTTGTCAAGGCAAAATCCCTAAAGATTTTCCAGAGGGTGTTTACATTCGAAACGGTGCTTATTTACTTATTTTTCAATAACTTTGTCACAAATGCATGTGTATCTTACAACATCTAGACGAAGGATTATGAAATAGTAAAGTTGTGCATACGCAGGATCAAATCCTTTATTTGGAGGTTTAAAACTTGCAGTTTCAGTGTTTGGAAAAACAGACAGTGTGTGGATTGAAGGAGAAGGGATGCTTCATGCCTTACATTTCAAAAAAGATGAACATGGAGAGTGGATTTTTTACTACAAAAATAGATATGTGGAAACAGATACATATAAGATGGAATCACAAAGGAAGAAACCTGCTTTTCTTCCAATAGCAGAAGGAGATCCTTTAGCAACATTAGTTGCCTCCTTTTTCAATATGGTATGATTATTTTCTCATATATTATCATAGTTTCTGTCTCATATTAAACTTAATCTACCAAAAAAAACTTAAGTGTCTATCGGATCCAGGATTGTTTTTCAAAGGGTGCGATCGGAGGGCTTTGGGTGCGATCAGGGGCTTTTTTTAAATTTTCAAGGGGTGCGATCAGTATTTTCGCCTATAAAATACAATAATTTTTTTAAGGTGTGCGGCCGCACATTTAGGGTTGTACTTGGCTACGCCCTTGTACATAAAGAGAATATAAGTGTTATCCTAATGATTAAGTTTTGTGGCTTTGGCAGTTGAGATATGGCCAAGAGTACAAAATCATGAGCAACACCAATGTTTTTATGCATGGAGGAAAGCATTATTCTATTGCTGAGACCTATATCCCACAAGAGATTAATCCAATTAGCCTAGAAACTTATGGCAATTGGAACCCGGGTGGAGCGTGGTCTCGAGCTTCCACTTCACACCCAAAGGTTAATAAGCTTATAGATGTGTAATGTTAACTTTCCATATGCTCCACACATAATAGGATCAAGATTTCCAAAAACATGTTCTTCAATCATGTTAAAACGTTAATTTTCTGTTATGTGCGTGTAGAAAGTACTAGGAACTGGAGAACTAGTTACGGTAGGGTTTGAGGCAAAAAAACCTTACTGCATTGTGGGTATCATATCAGGTACTTCAATAAATGTATAAACGTATAGTAACTAGCAAGTTCCATTCACGTTATTTCGCATCACAAATGATTATTCCTCTTGTAACCAAAAGATAAAATTCAAAAAATAAAGTCTTGATATACACAAAAGGATATCAACACATGTTATACATCTATTGAAAACCACAAAAAGCAAATATCGGTACCGTTTCTAATGTTGTTTAGTCGGCATAGGTTCGTTCCTCACGATACCGGTACGGTACCGATACCTAGTGTGCGTAGTTTACGATACCAAAAAATACTTTAGTTTGTAAACAACTGAATAAAATTTATATCAGATAATATACGAGAAAAAAAAACCCAAACCCAACTACTTATTTAGTTTTCTTTAAGTTAACAATCACAAATTTTCAGAATGTTATTAAAAAGGTACACTAGTAAAAGGTATATATTATCTATACATATAATAAACCAAAGCCATTTTAATGACATGACACTCAAAGAGGGTATTCTCTTCATTGAGTGTGCCATGTGTCATCCCATGTGGCAAGGGCTTTATTTTAGGAAAATAATAATTTAAAATTTAAAAACAAAATTAGATTTTTATCTCTAATGTTTTCTCCCATAACTTTTAAACGTTAATATCTTTTATATACGAAATTTTTTAAAGAAAAAAATTACACCAAATTAACGAGCGTTTTATTATCTTTCCAACGGGTACCATAGTGCTATATAAAAAAAACAGAGAAAAAAACGACTATTTTTTGTGTGGTTTTGTTCATACAGGAAAAAAAACACAAAGTGTTCAGGTTATTCATTAATCATGTATAGGCAAGTCATTAGTTATGTTCAAACCAGTAAATATGATTTTTATTTACAACATGTGTTAGTATTGGAGTTATACATTGTTTTAGGTTAGGTTTTAATATTAGAGTTATACAGTGTTTAAGGTTATGCACTAACATTGAAGATACATTATTAATTGTTTTAGGTTAAGTGATACCCGAAGCTTTCCTGCATGTAACTGTAAAACGCATCAGTCTATTTCAGGTGTAAAATTGATATTTCAAATTAGATTTATCAACCCGGGACGCTCCCGGAATATATTAGTTTAAAAAAAATTGTGGGTTTGGGTCGGACCTAGGATTAGGTGATACCCGACCCAATTACCCTTTTTTTATATTATAATATGATAACTTATGGCAGAGATTTGTTTAAAATAATAATAATAATAATAATAATAATAATAATAATAATATTCATTAATCATATATTGGCAAGTCATTAATTATGTTATCATATTAGATATTTTATTATGTCATATTAGATATTTCAACCCGGGACGCTCTCCAACAGGTAATTGCTATGTTTTCTTTTTCTACCATATTCTGAAATAGTTCATATCTTATTGTATGCAGTTAAAGACCTTTGACTGAATGTATTGGTGCTAAACAATCTTTGTCCCCTTGAAATGCTTGGGATCTTAATATTCTGTTTTAGGTGTTGATGTTGTAAGGTGAAATAGATCTTTTGGTATATATTTTTTAAAAGTATCTAATGTAAGTTGATACATAGATACAATTTTTATAGTTTAGATACTTCTAATTTTATTCACTTTACTTAGATTTTTCAACCGGGACGCTCCCGGGTATAAGCTAGTTGATCGTATATTTGTAACTTAAAAGAGTTAGTATGTTTTGATTCCTTAAGCTATTAATCATCATCGAAAAGCAAAATGTAGTATATGTAATTTATTGTCTTCAATTCGTATTATCACTATATTCTAATCTAGTTGGTTTAATAGTTGATGGAAAAGAACTTGTCCACAGATTGGACCTCCAACTAGATCATTGTTCACTATTCCATGATGTGGGTGTTACAAACAAGTGAGTTCCATTAGTATATAGATGGATAATTATATATAATATATGTTTTGTTTATCTAATCTAATTAATATACAGGTACACCATATTGGTTGATTTTATGCTCACAATAAGCCCAGAGAGGGTAATGAAAGGAGGCTCGTAAGTGTAACGAACTTTCCATATTCACAATTAACATGATATAGAATAATGAAAACCCTGCGGGTTATTATCACTACTAGAAAACTGTCAATTTCTGACTAGAATTTCCGACCAAAAAAATCTGGTCGGTATTTCCAACCAGTTTCCGACCAATTACCGACAAAATAAAGTGATGCTTTTAGGGACAACTTTCCGACCAGATACCGACCAAAAAAAATGAAAATAAAAAAAAAAAAAATTGGTCGGAAAACGGTAGGTAATTACCGACCATTTTCCGATCAAAAGCTTTATTTTATTGATATTCGACTATATAAATGTGCATTGTATGTACGTGCATATGTGAATGTATTTTTTCATGAGTATATATATGTTATGTACATGTGTATGTGTCGTAATGCATACAAAAATGAACACACACACACACATATATATATATATATATATAGGGTTAGGTTCACGTACAAATAGCTTTTTCGTACGAACTGTACGAATCAAAGGAAAAAACACGCGGAGTTGTGTATAACTAGAGTAATTATATAATTACTCTAGTTATACTCTAGCTATATAACTAGAGTAATTATATAATTACTCTAGTTATATACGGCCCGCGTGTTTTTCCGTGTTTTTCCTTTGATTCGAACAGTTCGTACGAAAAAGTTTGTATTTGATCTTTAGTCTATACACACACACACACACACACACACACACATAGAGTTATTGAATAACAAAAGTTTGTTTTAAGTAACGAGTCTTAACAATGTACACACACGTATGTATGTGTATAATACGTATAATTTGGAAAAATAAAAATATTCATTGTATAATTAAGGTGTACGAAAAATGAAATGAAAAAAACGACGTTTTAAAGCTCGAAAAATTAAAAAAATGATAACGTTTGTCGGTAAATCGTCGGTAATTACCGACCATTTTCTGACAAAACTCAACACTAGGTAGGTAAATCGTCGGTAATTACCGACCATTTTCCGACAAAACTCAACACTAGGTTGGAAATTCGTCGGTAATTACCGACCATTTTCCGACCAAAAGCTTTATGTTATTGGTATTCGGTTATATAAATGTGCATTGTATGTACGTGCATATGTGAATGTATTTTTTCATGAGTATATATATGTTATGTACATGTGTATGTGTCGTAATGCATACAAAAATAAACACACATATATACACACACACACACATAGAGTTATGGAATAACAAAAGTTTGTTTTAAGTAACGAGTCTTAACAATGTACACACACGTATGTATGTGTATAATACGTATAATTTAGAAAAATAAAAATATTCATTGTATAATTAAGGTGTACAAAAAATGGAATGAAAAAAACGACGTTTAAAGCTCGAAAAATTAAAAAAAATGATAACTCTTGTCGGTAAATCGTCGGTAATTACCGACCATTTTCCAACAAAACTCAACACTAGGTCGGAAATTCGTCGGAACGTTCCGACCATTTTCCGACCAAAAATAAACGCGTGTGTCAAACGCATGTGTCGGGCAACGAAAATAATTTTATTTTTGCCTGGTTTAGTTATGTTTTTATTTTCGAATAAAACCGACTACTTTTTGTGACAACCGGCAAAATTCGATCAACGTCCGAAGGAAACCGCGTCCGTAGTAAGTAACATGATTCTAACGCGTGTTCTGAAGGAACGCGTCAGATGTCAAAAATCATAGCTAAACAGCTCGGTTTAGTTGTGTTTTTAATTACGAGCATAACCGAATACTTTTTTTTTGTTTTGATAAGTTGTTAAACAAAAATAGAAACCGAAGCGAAATACGTTTTAACAGGTTCGTATACACAGTACCAAAGGTGCAGGTTAGGAACAAGCGGCGTAGAGTTGTAGTTTGATAACCGTGTCATAGTATGCGGGAACTTGTAATTTGACAAAGGTGCCGTATTATGTTGGTAAACTTGTAAATGTATTTGTAGTTCAACTTGTGATGATAATCGTATCTTAATTTTCTACGTTTTAAGCAGAAAAAATAGAATTTTTTTTTTGTTTTTTTTATAAATAAAAACAGTTTGGTCGGTAATCTGTAGGAAAAACTGTCAATTTTTTTCTCGGAATTTGGTCGGAAAAGTTGACACATTTTTTTGTCAGAAACTGGTCGGAAAGTTTCATCGGAAACTGGTCGGAGAGGTTCATCGGAAACTGGTCGGAAACGTCAATCGGAAACTGGTCGGAATTTTGTCGGAGAATCTTTCACGCTTTTTTGTCGGAACTTTGTCGGAAATTTTCTCGGAAACTTGTCGGAAAAATTTACCGACTAGATTTTTCAGACAAAATACACTTTGTCAGAAACTGGTCGGAAACACTGTTTTCCAACCAGTTTCCGACCAAAACCTTGGTCGGAAATAGGCCAGTTTTATAGTAGTGTATATTAATTAACTATATATTGTGGTTTAGGCTATTCAAGTACGAAAGGGTGAAAGATGCAAGGATCGCAGTGATTCCTCGATATGGTGATGTAGACTCGATTAAGTGGTTTCATATTGAACCTTGTGTTTCTTATCATCTAATGAACACCTTTGAAGATGGTGACGAGGTGCACATCTAATATAATTGTCATTGAACTTGCCAGCTCTTAGTTTTAGTATAAAAGTCTAGGAGTGCAAACGAGCCGAGCGGCTCGTGAGCTACTCGAGATCGGCTCGGTAAAAAGCTCGAACAAGCTGAGCCTTATCGAGCTCAAGCGTGAATTAATAAAGTTCATTTATTTATCGAGCCTGAGCTCGAGCCTCAAATGTAAAGCTTGGTTGGGCTCGTCGAGCCTTATCGAGCTTTGCTTATTTATGTCAATTAATACTATATAACCCAATTTTTATTGCAAGCCATGCATTAACTAAATTACTTTGGGCCTTGGGCTTCTTAATTGTCCAAAACGAACTCATTAATGGTCCAAAACAAGTCCTTAAAAGTCCAAAACAAGCTTCTTAATGGTCCAAAAACGAGCTCAAGCCGAGCTTGGGCTCGTTTAAACTCTTGCCACACACACACTTTGATCAAGCTTTCGAGCTGAGCTCGAGTTCTTAAATATACTATCGAGCCGAGCTCGAGCCCAAAATACAAGGCTCAAATCGAGCTCGAGTTCGAGCTTCTGAAAATTGTCACGAGCCGAGCTCGATAATGCAAGGCTCGGGCTCGGCTCAGCTCATTTGCACCCCTAATAAAACCTTCATATTATTCTAGAACTTGACATATGTGATTTTAGTACCATAGGTTGTTGTGAGAGGATGCAAGGCTAATGCAACCATCATTCCAGGCCCTGAATGGGGTGAGAATAAATTCGAATGGTTCTCCAGAGGATTTAATTTTTAAAAACATCAACTCAAATGGCCGGATTGATCAACGAGCGAAAGAAGAGGGGATGTTGTTTACATGTGTTAGGGAGTGGAGGTTGAACTTGAAAAAACAATGGAGGTTAAGGAGAGAGATGTAACTGGAACCGAATACTCGATGGACTTTCCAACGATTAATGCAGATGTTACGGGTCTTAAACATAAATATGGCTACATGCAGGTCATTGACTCCCTTGCAAGCTCTGAATCAGGTGACTTGATTCAAAGTGTTACCTACACAGAGAAAATGTCATGGTCTTATGAATTTGGCAGTGAAACCAAAATTAACACATTTTACCTGCCTTTTTAGTTCGATTTTTTTTTTTTTTTTTTTGGATTTTTAGGTGGTTAGAGTCTTAGAGCTGTGGTAAGCACGTCTGAGCACTTATAAAAAGTTGTACAAATAGGTCGAACCCTGACAAAGTTTTTTAGAGTAGTTTGTTGCTCAGACAAGCGAACTCTCTTTTCCATGCAAAGATTCCATCACTACTAGAAAAGTGACATTTTGCAACAAAATTTTCTTACGGAAAAAAATGCGTTACAAATTTTAACAAAGTTGCTACTCATTGGTGACGACAAAAAAAACTATATTTTTTTACCAAATTTGTGACACAAATACTTAGGAAATTGCGTAGGAAATGGGTCACAAATTTCCTACACCATCTTTTCGTAGGAAATGCGTTGAAAATTGCGTAACAAATGTGTAGGAAGTGGTTTCCAGGTTTTTCTAACATCAAGGTTTTGTTGCAAATGCGTCACAAATCAAATTTGTGACGCATTTTTGTCCGTAAGAAAATTTTGTAGTAAAAATGTCACTTTTTAGTAGTGCATAGCGAGTCCGATAGTTACTTTTGGGTTGAGTTTGCTAGTCAAGTGAGCGAACACCACTTTTTTATCCGTATCCAAGTTTGTTTGGCATACCATCAAACTCAAAAGAAACATTCTCAAGTTTCCCTTAGACTGTAAGGAGTGGAAGCGTGGAAGGGGCGGGAAGGGGGGGTAACACCGCCGCAAAAGGGGCGTGGAAGTGGCGTGGGGCTGGGGGCGGGAGAGGCTTCACCGGCGTGGGGCTTGGGGTGGGGGTGAGGTGGCAGCGATCTATTGGTCAGGTTTTTTTTTTTTTTTAACTTTAACACAATATAATATTATTTCCTCCCCCCCCCCCTCTTCACCCCCTTCCACTCCCCACAATTATTTTCCCCCCACAAGGGTCCCACAAGTGCCACATGGCGCTTCATCCCCTCTTTCCCCCCCCCCCCCCCCCCCCCCCCACTCCTTATAGTCTTAAGTTTACTCATAGATGTAGCAAGGTGTTTATTTGTACAACATTTTTCAAATAATGCCTAGAAGTATTTCCCACACCTTTAAACCACCTACAAGTCCAAAAAAAAACTTATGTTTAGGTAAAAAGTAAGACTTTACGACACCTTTTATGAATGTGTCACTAAACCAATTAGTGGCACCTTGTAGTGAATATGTTACAGGTTCCTAAGCAACTGAAAATAATATGTTACAGGGAAAACTAAATATGGAGGGATAGCTAAATTATACTTTGAAGAATCAAATAAACAAAGCACGCGCGATGATGGAACTGTAAAAATCAAATATCACTGGTTACCAAAAAACAACTTCTGCACAGGATTAGTTTTCGTGGCTAAGCCCGAATCCACAGAAGAAGATGATGGTTGGGTTGTTACATTTGCTCATGATGAAGAGAATGACACTTCTTATGTATGTATAAGACTTCTCTATTAGTACTTTTATACACAAAGATTATAATGACAAAAATATGTCTTTTTACATGTTTTTTCTTTGTGGTCACAGGTACTAGTAGTTGATGCTAAGAACTTTGGGGAGGAGCCGTTAGCGAAAATAAACCTCCCTCAACGTGTGCCGTATGGTCATCATGGGTCTTTCTTTACATCCACATAAACAAGCACCAGAACTTATAAAATGCAGTTGAAGTTGGTCTATTCATTGATGGAATTCTGTGGAGATATACCTGCTAGCAATAATAGATTAACTGGATGGTGCTTATACTATTTATTTGTCTTTTTGTTTTTGTTGTGTGATGGTAGAAATACTTGTTTTTGAATCTATGTATAATGAATAAATGTGAACCATTATCTCTTAATGATACTACTTGTTTGTTTTTGTTTTTTTTTTTTGTCTCTTGATCCTACTAGTTAGTTTGTTATCATGGTCATTTTAGTACAATTGAGTTAACTTAAAACCTAAGTGATATAGCAAGAATAAGGTAGCGTTCGTTTCACGGAATATAATGGGATTCGGATGGAATTAGAATGTGTATTCGACTTCTTATATTGTTCGTTACAACAAAAGAAGTAATTGTAATAGAACAACAATATACAAAAGGGAATCCACATTTCAATTCCATTGAGATTTCATTCTAGTTTATCAAACGAACACATCTAAATTCCACATCAAATTATAGTTGTCGCGCGAATTCCAATTCCATTGCAATTCATGAAACGAACGATGGCCGGATAAATATTGAACCAATAAGAGGTATGATTGTGTAAGAGGCTCTGAGACAGCAAGTGTTGAGCTATTAGGTTTTGTTTGGTTGGACCTCTGAATGACTATTTTATCACTGTGAAACTATTTGGTGTTAAATGAATGCAGAATGCGTTTTATCATTGTTTAATACTTTAATAGTTTAATTACATATGATAAATGTCTAGCATACATAATACACATACATGAAACCTAACTTAAAAACGTTAAATCTATGGTAATTTGGTTGTAGTACTTATCAATGTCAATTAAATCCAGCTAGTTCACAAAAACACAATAATAATAATAATAATAATAATAATAATAATAATAATAATAATAATAATAATAATAATAATAATAATAATAATAATAATAATAATAATTAAAAAATGTGAATTAAATCCAGCTAGGTTACACAAAATAAAAAGTGATCAGACTATTTGTTTTTAAATAATTCGAAAGCTTGGTTATAATGACGGATTTGATCTAGACATGGTTTAGGAGGGAATCCAGTGAAGAGATCGAAAGGATTGGAAGGACAGGAAGTTAGGGTTTTGATGGAGGGGGTAGAGATGGACAAACCGGTTTTTTTTTATAAACCGGTCTAGTTCTTAAACCGGTTCGGTTTTTTTTAAGAGGGTAAAACCGGTTTTTGGCAAAAACCGGTCCGGTTTTGAAACCGGTTTTTAGCACTGACCCCAACCATCGACCGGCATCGATTCGGACCGGGTTTAAAACCGGTTTTTCCTCCAAACCGGTCATCAAATATTCAAAATACACTATGTAAACCGGTTTCCAACCCTATTCGACCAACAAAACTACCAACCGATGCCAATTCAACGAACCGGGTCGGTTTCAAATCGATTTGACCAAAAACCGGTTTTCCTCAAATCGGTTTAGCGGTTTTTTTGTCCATCTCTATGGAGGGGGTAGCCTCCAAGGCCATATTTGGCTCTTCTTATTCGTTTTCCCCCTTCAAAAGCTACTTTAATCTCATAAGTTACAAATTGTGACTTATGACTTTTCCGCCAATTTCTCCTTTTCAAATCACAAAATCCCCAATAAATTACTTTTCAAACAACCATCCAAACATCCTCTAAATTGAACCATTAAGAGGGTAAAAATATTGATTCGATTGGGATTGAGTTTGGAAACAACTTATTGACTTATTAACTTTTTGAAAAAGCCAATAAGTCAATAAGTCATTTTAAAAAGCCATGATTTGGTGTTTTTCCAAATGACTTATTGACTTATAGGATTTGGTGCTTTTCCAAATGACTTATTGACTTATTGGCTTTTCAAAAAGTTAATAAGTCAATAAGTCATTTTTCAACTCAATCCCAAACACCCCCTAAAACAGTGTATAGCAGTAGTATACACGCTCAATCATGACTAAAAATAGAGAGGGGAAAAAGTGCAATCATAGGACCAAAGGTAGAGTTACGTTGCTATTGGAGGACTAATAGTGTAACATTTCTTAAACTTTAAACAAAAAAAAAAAAAAACAGAGTTGTTCAACTTGGACTGGACCGGATGGTTGGACCGGGACCAGTCCGAGTCAGTGGGTTACACCAGTCAAGCGTTGACCGACGTCAAACTGGAGAACTGAGAGGTCGGACCGGCTTTTGAGGGTTGAACCGTCTGTTTTTTTATTTTATTTTTGGGTTTTCTTGGGTTTTTTGCGGTTTGTCGAACCGATGGGGGCTCTGATTCAACGTCCGGTCCGATTTTGAAAGCATGAAAAAAAAAAATTGTTAAAAAGTGCTATTCGTGAATAGCAAAAATCTCATCCCAACTAGAAATCCGATTTCTACGGCAATTTAAATTTTAATGATTTATATTTTGCTTATTTAGCGCTTCTACTATATTGTCGTATCATCGACTACATAAACCTCTCAGTTGGCTACTTCCTTTGATTATCTCCGTGGTACGTTTCATGAATAAAATTACTAATATTATTTTATTGAGTTTTTTTTTGTAAACTCTGAATAGTTTTCTTGTTTGTGAGTATGTTCCGAATTTCGTAACTTCGGAGTTAATACTGATTTTGATGTTTCTTTAATAATTTACTCAATTGCATGTCTTATCTTGTTTGATGATTATTGCTTCATGTTGATGATATGGAATAATTCTTTTTATTTCAATATTTACACTATGTTTGAGTCGTACATTTATAAATATGTTTCATCGTATCAATATTTGATTGACATGTAGATAATTAAATTACTTGACGTCCGATGGAGATTACCACTCGACGAATGTCTGTAGTTGTTGGTGCCCTTGGAGTTATTTCCTTCATACTCGGCGTCATTGCTGAAAACAAGAAGGTGTCGAACTTCAACCTTACTCCTTCGGTTGTCTAATTTCACATGTTTATATAATTAAAAAAGATCAGCCGGGCATTAGCAGTACACAATTGATCGTTTCTTGTATTTGCAGCCTGCATCTGGTATCCGATTACAGGGAAAGATGTCGTTATCTGCAAGTATCCAGCAGACCCCACAGTGATATTAGGGTATCTGTCATTTGGGTTTCTTGTCGTCTCAACTTTGGCTGGAGGGTTTTCGTTGTTTTATCCTTATAAAGGGAAGTCTATTCCGTGGCCTGCATTGTTTCAAAGCACTGCTTTCTTCATATTCTTCTTGGTTGCTTTGTAAGTACACATCACCTTAAACTTGAATATTGTTTCAGTTCTACATGTTGATTGTTATAGAACATAGTGTACCAATGAGAAAATACTTGAAATACACCTTTCGACTGTCGTCACTTAGAGCGTATACTTCGCTGAAACACATAGGATGGCTAAATAGAAGTCTTACAAGTGAACTTTAACCTTCAGTTACCTGGTATCAATGATTGGTCCCCTGCATAAGATTGAGGGTGTACTTATAGGATGTAAGGGCGGTAGTCCGCTGGGAATAGCAGCAGCCTCTGTTTCCTTCCCGAGACCCTGAATACGACACAGTTTCCTTTTTCAACTTTACACCCTGCTAATCTTTCACTTTTGAACTGTAAACCTTTGTGCAGTGTACTGTTTTCTACTTCCTTTTGTGTTACAAATTTAAAGCCATGACAATGTACACATAGTATCTTAGACTACTCGGAGTGGTGGGGGGGGGGGGGGGGGGGGGGAAGAGGGGGATGAAGCGCCATGTGACACTTGTGGGACCCATGTGGGTTGTGGGGAGTGGAAGGGCGGGGAAGAAAATAATATTATATTGTGTTAAAGTTTAAAAAAAAAAAACTGACCAATCAGAAGATGCCAAGTGTCCCAAAGAGTTGCCCCACGCCAGCCAAATGCCCCCCGCCCCTCCCACGCCACCGTCGGCGGCGGTGTTCCCGCCCTTGAAAGCCCCACGCCACCCCCATTCCCGCCCCACTCCGGGCAGTCTTAGGGTTCCTTGCTCTTTCACTGATCTTAAGAGGGCAAAACTTTTACCTGGAATTTTGGGTATTTGATCTCAAGCAGGCCAAAATACAAATTGCTAAATGTGGATTACAAGTCATACAAAGTCCAAATTCTTATTTTTATGCATGATTTCCAAAATTGTTTCAATTCAAAGATGGAGAAGATTATTGTGAGAATATTGTTTCTGTAATCATACAATGAAAATTAAGGTTTTTTTTTTTTTTTGTTAAGTGTAACTATCTTGCCAACGGCCCCGTCGACCCATTATTCAACTGGCCCAACCTGCCTATCTTACCACCTCTACTGATGTTTCGATCTGTGTACCAATATGGCAGGGGTTCGACTGGACTAGCAGCAGTAATGCTCTTATGGCCCACAATTACAGAGCACAGACACCTTTTGAGCAATGTTCATTACAACCTTGAAACAACTTGCCCAACTGCAAAAACTGGGCTGCTTGGTGGTGGTGCATTTCTAGCTCTTGATGCAGCTCTTTTCTGGCTGGTTTCCCTCATGTTGGCCGATAATGCAAGAGAAGATTATTTTGATGATGTTAAAGTTGCTGGCGGTGATGCTAAAGATAATGCTGACGAAGCTGTTAAGGGCAGTGCTTAAAGCCTTAAATTTAGTTATTATTAACCGTTGTAAATACTTTTCTTTTACTTACTGATGAACAATGTTTATGATAAAGTTTTAAATCATATCCTGCCTGTTAAATAAGTTGTTTATATAGAATGCAATTTCTTCTGCCCATATAACACTTATATATCTAGGGGTGTAAACGAGCCGAGCCGAGCCCGAGCCTGACTGGGCTCGAGCTCGGCTCGTTATGGTTTTATGAAGCTCGAGCTCGAGCTCGGCTCGCTAGCAAAATCAAAAGCTCGAGCTCGGCTCGGCTCGAGGTGATTTGAGAACAATCTCAAACGAGCTCAAAGCTCGGCTCGAGATCAGCGCAAAAGCTCGGCTTGCGAGTGTTATTAAATGGGCCTATGAAATAAGGACTTGGGTTTTGGAGATGTGAGCTATAAATTATAAGAGATATATAAATAACTTATAATTATGTTTGGGCTCGTTTAGGCTCGCGAGCCCAATCGAGCTTTGTATTTAGGGCTCGAGCTCGGGCTCGATAACTAAACGAGCCATATTTTAGGCTCGGGCTCGGGCTCATTAAGGCTCGGCTCGTTCGGGCTTTTTACCGAGCGATTCCGGGTAGCTCTCGAGCCGCTACGTGTCATTTACACCCCTACTTCTGCCCATATAACACTTATATATCTGTTGATTTTAGATTAAACTTTATCTTTTAACAGGTCAAACTAAATGGAAACGGGTCGAGTCACAAGTGGGTCAAATTGGATATAGCTTTCTAAAGTGAGTCTACAGACCTTAAGTACTACTAATAAAAATAATTGTTTTTATCATACTTCTAATTTTAACAAAACAAGCTTTGTCAGTCGACCCGCCCAAGTCATGATTCGATCCATAATCAAAATACTATTCGACCCGTTCAACAGTTATGTTAAAGAGTACCCACAAAATGCAATATGGAGAATGCCAAACTACTTGTAACACAAGCACACTAGAAAAACAAACAACTCTTACATACCATAAAAAAAAAAAAAAAAAACTGAATAAAGCGCTTACAAGATCCGCTTTCCATTGTTTTAACTCTTTAAACTCCGGAACAACGATTTACAAAGGAACCTGAAAATTGACGAATGTCATATCATATCCAACGTTTGCGATTTCGCGAAGAAGATTGATTCGCTCTTTGAAACCACCGATCCCATCCGCTATCAGCTGGCCCTCTTGTCCTGTTCATATTAATTTATCAGCACCAATGTTCAATTCAAATTCTTGAATGATTTGCAGCATCTTGCAGGCATAATAATAATAATAATAATAATAATAATAATAATAATATATTATTGTATTATTGTATGTATACAACAAAAAACAATAATGTGCAGGAACTGACAAAAGAGTAGATATTGGGGATGTAATAAGAAGACAAAGAGTCTTACACAGGAAGCAGAGCATCTGTACTTGATTCAACACTTGCTACTAGCCTATACACATAATCAAATTCAACTAAAAATCAATTAATATTTTTGAACGTCAAACAAAGCCTAACCGACCACGCGAAGGCGCACTGTGATAAAACCGATTAATTAATTAATCAATTAAAGGATGAATTTGAATTCACATACTGTTGACAGACGAGAGATGATTCACCAAGAGTTTCAAGCTGATCCAGCTCCTCCTGAATCACATAATAATAATATCATATTTAATTTACTAATAAAGGAAATAATAATAATATGAGTTGGTGATGATCAATCATGTTACCTGAATAACCTGGATTTGTTGATTCTGTTGAGAAATGATGGCAGCCAATCGATGCTTGCCAATGAAATTGGAAGAATTTAAACCTGAAAGTGTTCGAAGAGTGTGACCATTGTTAGTATTATTAATATTATTATTATTATTAAGATTAGGTTGTGATTGTGATGGAGAAGGAGATCCATTAGGTTGGGAGGGTGAATCCATGAGGAATGAATATTATTATTATTATTAAGATGAGTTTGGGTTGGGTTGGGTTGGGTTTGTAAAGAGAAGGAAATTTATAAAAGTAAAGTAGGGAAGGAATAAAGAAAAGGATTAGGATGCACATAAACCCATCCACTTTCTATTGGTTGGTCAACAACTTGTGTGAATGTGTAGGGGCTGCTCTCCAATGTTAACAAGTGGATGTCTATGGATGTACAAAGGAAAAGGAATTGTTTTTTTTTTTTACTTTACAAAAGAAAATGATTAACCACTCTACACTTTACACACTGTCTAGTTGTTAGACTATATTGCGTGAGGAGCTTTTCCCCCCCCAACTTCTTCGATTGTCACATCAGCGCCACCTCATTTTCTTCTTTCCCTCTCTCACACCAAGGAAATGGTTTCCCCTAATTCCCCCTTCCCCTTCCCCTTCCTTTCTCCTCCACCAGTCATACAACTCCTCCACCAATCACATAGCTCGGTGTAGTCGGGAGGATTTCCCCGTTTTCCCCGAATTTAACTCGGGGGGGGGGGGGGTGTTTTGCATCGACACCGAGTCCAGCTCATCTCTCCGAATGGTTCCACCGAGTGCACACCATATGGTCTTGAGTAACTAAATAAATCTTTTTTAGAGGGAAAACAAGGTTAACCCCTTCTAATATATATGTCATATTTAATTTTACTTAATTAAATACAGGCAGATTTTCAAAAGAGTTTAGGATTCTCTCTCTAATTGATTTATGTCATCTCTACTTTTAAATTGAAATCAGCCTCTGATGGTGGTAATTGTATCGGTGTGTGATGGTGATGATGGTGTTGTGTGTGACGGTGGCGGTTTAATGATGATGGCTAGGTTCGCCTTCTTTTAGACGGTGTGTGTATCGAAATGAGTGGCTATTTTGGGGGTTTTAATTTGGTTTATAAGATGGTCATGAAACTGGTGACAAACATCGAAATAGATGACTAAGCATGGTAGACAAACAAGTGAAAAGAAAATAGATGAGTAAGAATGGAAACATACACGTGGAAGGGGAAAAGAAGTTGGCCCAATGTTTAAGTGTCATCAATCCAACTGTCTAACTAACGACGTTAATAATAGTACTCATGAAAGTACTGTTCAATTTTGTGGACTTTAAATGTATTTGAATTCTAATAGGATACATAATATACAAATTTCGAAAAAGCGTGGGGTTGTTTGATACCTGGTTACCCTTGGTGAGTCGTTTATGTATATGGGTCGGCTCTTATACAGAGTGATTTTTCTGTAAGAATTGTATGACGTATCTCGGATGTGACATGTGTATTTTAGTAAAGGTGTGTGTAAAATTACAAGGGCTTTATGTGCATAAAATGGTTTGAACGCGCTATTGTAACTACATCTTTGTAATTGTGTTTTTAACATTGTTATGAAATGACCTCATCATTTAGACATTTTAGACGTCCCTTGATATCTAGTCTATCAATGTTTTTTTGTGAGAAATTTGTTCTCTTCAACGTATAATAAAATTATTATGATCACATTACAGATAATACACTTTTTTATTTTGTGGTATAGCTATTCTAAAATAAAGAGTATATATAATATTTAAATTTAAAAATATTGGTTATTGCAGGTACCAAAATTTTAAAAAATAAAAAATGTTGTTTTGTTTTGTGATTGTCACCCCTTTTATAGTTATTTTTGTATTAGTTACAATATTCTCACCGGAAATTTTAATGTGATTTAAGGTGTAAATTATTTTTTACATTTCAAATGAAAAACAAAAATCATATATATCATGAGGAGGTTGAGGGTTCAATTCTTGTTGGAACCATATTTACCACATGTGGGGGTTTCACCTCGGGAGATCTCCAATCCAGGTGGAATAGGTAATTAGTACAGGCTGGCCCAGGGTGTTAGCCGGAGCTCCACCGGTTGCATCACTTGCCGTTCAAAAAAAATGAAAAACAAAAATCATTTTTAATATTATCCGTTTCATGTATGTTTATGGAACAAAATTCACCTTCTAGAATTTGTATGTCATTAATTGTAAATGGTCATTTTATAGGATATTTTTTGTTGTGTCTAGGAAAAGGAAAGTTAAATGTTTATTCTCAAAGTAGTTAAAAATAAATCAAAGGTTATTTGTCTGTTAATAAGAATGTCAATAATAGTTTGCTTTAATTGTCGTTATAACCACTACTGAATATACTTTTTAATGATCAAAGTATTTTAAACTCCAAGATTCTTTTATCATGTTCACACATGCAGAAAGTTTGTTGAATTTTCTTGACTTTTACAATTAGTTACCTTCATCAATGTGACATTTTTAATTTATTTATATATTGATTGATAATAATAGTTGGTAACAAAAACACCCTTCGGCTCTTCATTTGGTCATCACTTCATCACCACCACCATGGGCTATTGGGCTTCACGGCTGGTCATTGACACCCTTACACCGCCATCTCGTAAAACTATCTCCTCCATCTGAACCATATTAGACGGAAATACCATAATCAGTCTACAAACACATGCACATAAAACGTGAAAATCGATGGTATTTAGCTATAATCATATTATAACATAAAAGAAAACCATCACTGATCACCACCCGTGAAGCACGTTTGGAATTCAAAACGCGTACCTCCAAAAGTTAACACCCCATAACCAATTCAAGAACTCTTGTAAAGCATACTCGAATATTAAAACAATAACACGCACGCACACATGAAAATTGAGGATGTATGCTACAATGTCAATTCGAAATGAAAACTAATGAAACATGTCAAAAATATGGTTTATAGATATTTCACACAAAATACTAACAAAGTACAAAAAAAGTACAACCACGAATAACAACTATTCAACAAATATGAGTCTTTAAACCAAGATCATCAACAATGATCAGTAAACACTTTAACAATCAAGCAGATCTTCTACACAAAGATCTGACTGCAAACCCTAGATTTAGAAAAGGTTTGAGAGACTCGGGAGAGAGAAACTCGGAAATAAAAATATCTCATCTTAGATAATGAGATGGTCCATGTGTGGTTAATCTATAATCACGCATATTCGATGGACGGGCCGAGCCAAATAGCAAACACTTAGCCCAATAGCAGGAACATCTATCTTGAACATCTCGTAAGCCCAATCAGCAATATACGAGCCCAATAGTAGCATACGAGTCCAGTCCAGCAGCTCATCAGCCCATTCCATTTAATATGAAAATTAAACATAACAAAAAAAAAAAAAAAAATATTATAACTTTCAACACCCCCTCATTTCGATAACCAAGCATATCATGCATATTCAACTTCTTACAAAGTATTTCATGTTGTTGAACCAACAAACCTTTGGTAAAAAATCTCAGCCAATTGTTGTTTTGAATCAATACCAACAGTTTTAATACAACCTTTCGAAATATGATCTCTTAAAAAGAATAAATCCAATTCAAAGTATTTTGAAATAAATTTACACCTTCAATTAAGTATAAATGACTATTTGAGTGGTGGTGTCAGAATAAGAATACAACAAGAGTTTTACGTTCTATCATGAACGACAATATTTGCAGCAATTGATATAGCAGATGAATTATCACAAAACAAAGAAAATAGGAACACTTACATGAATATGTAACTCATTAAGAAAGTTTACCAATTAGAAGATCTCACATGTTGCAGCACACATTACCCCATACTCTTCTTCAACAGATGAACGAGACACAATGGACTGCTTTTTGCCTTTTCAAGATGCTAAGGAGTTACCCAGGAAAACACAATATCCGGTAACTGATTTTCTGGTCTCTAAACACTTAGCCGAGTCTGAGTCAGCATAGGCCATTAAGTTCACAAATTCACTTTTACTAAACATAACACCTTTTACAAGTGACGGTTTAAGATATCTTAAAACCCTCATAGCAATTTGAATATGTGTCTTTGTAGGATTATGCATACAGTGACTCAAAACCTGAACTGAGTATGAAATATTAGGTTTAGTTTGAGAAAGATAGATTAATTTCCAACTAGTCTTTGATAACCAACATTATCAGCTTATGTGACTTTAAGTTGCAATGCTAAGTGTAGATATTTTAATTACAAGAAATTCAGAATATGATTAAAATATTTCTGGAACACAGCTTGGTACCGTACACATATCAAAAGTATTGATCTCTAAAATCGCTAAAAAGTAATATCGGTACTGAAAATGCTTGATACAGTACATTATAAAAAGGTAAAACGTGGGTAAAACACCTTGTTATACTGAAAGTATCGATCTTGAAAAAAAAAACAAAAATTAGGTACCGAATTCGTAACGAAATTCGATCAGTACGATACAATTCGATACTAGTATTATTCGGCATCGATTCGCATCCATACTCAAATATATTTAAATAAATGATTTGTTATTAAATATTTTAAAAAGGTATCTACAAAAAATACAAGATTACGCCAATGAGGTAGTGGTGGAGTGGTTGGAGAAAGATTTAGTGTTCCTTGTGATTCAGGTTCGATTCTCACTCTCCTTATTATTTTCTGCAGCATCCGGTCAATGATGGTGACAAACGCACCGAGGAGCGTTCGATCCTAAGCCGCACCCCGGTTTTCACCCGACTGTTACTTCAATGAGGAAACTCGTGTGGAGGCAGTACGGTTTACGGGGGAACGCCGTAACCAAGTCTGATACACCAGTACGGATCCAGTTAAAACAACGTAATCTGAGACAGACCTTGACTAGAGCTGCCGATTAGGCAGTGTGACATTGGGTCATTCATACCGTTACCCAAAAAAAAAAAAAATACAGGATTTGTGTCCTCAACCCTGGTGGATGACCCAAAAATCCCTTGGGACAGACTCACCGTGATGTCCTCACACGCCGTCACAGCTACGACGGCCGCCGTTAAACAACTGTTATTCCACCATTCATCCACCCTATTACATTACAACCGCCGTCACATCTCCTCCTCTCTTCTCTCAGTCGCCAGTTATTCCAGTGCTCTATCTTCTTCTACACGCAACAAAAAAAAGCTTAACAGAAAAGATAACTCTGTTAGCAGCAGTAGTCGTAGAGTATTAACAGATTCAGTAGTTAAGAGAAGAACTCGATCGGATATTAAGTTCGATGAAGATAGCTTTCGACAGTTTGGTGACACCGGCACTCATATCCCGGTCATGATCGGTGAGGTGTTGGAGGTTTTTGATTCTCGTAAGCTTCACTCGTTTGTTGATTGTACGCTTGGAGCTGCTGGACATTCTTCTGCTGTATGTTAATATTATTTGTTCTCTTTTATCTGTTTTTATTACTTTAATTATGGTGATTTTAGTTTGTATTGTTTTTTGCTTTGTTTGTATTTAACCCTAATTTTGGAATTAGGATGATTTGTTAGGGTTTGGAGTTATAACGGAAATTATATTAATCTCATGAATGTTTATGGATAAGAACATGTATTATTATTATGTGACACACTTGCTGATTCGTCATATTCGAGTTAAAACATGAATACTGTTAAATACATGAGCATATTGATATGATGCAGTTAAACATACAATACTGTTGTTTAAGTGTGTTGAATTATTGATATGAACTTCATTTTGAATTGATACAACTGATTTGACTTAGGCAGCTGTGTTTCTGATAGAGATTAAGGTAAAACCGCATTGTGTCTGCACCGTCTGTTGCAAAACAAGGCCGAGTTGACCGATTACTTTCCGAGTACTCGCTCCAGGGTAGGTCGCCGAGTATAGCCGAGTTGGCCGATTACTCCGAGTACTCCCCGCATAGGCCGACTTGACCCCCGAGTATTCCCCCGATTAGTCTGAGTACTCGCTCCAGGATAGGTCGCCGAGTACAAGGCCAAACCGAGTTTTACAACACTGTCTGCACCTATGTGGCTTGTAGGCAACTATGTACTTTCAATGATTATAGTGATAACTCTTGGCTCTTGTTAAGTTTTATGGTTTTATGGCAACTACGAGCTCGATATCTTGTAATCTGGGTGCATAAGAAAATGTAGGATGATAAATAACAGGATCTGTAAGTAATGTTCAGGATTCACGTAGACAATACGCCTAAACGGTCAAATCTTATTTATGTGGCTCAATTGATGGTGAAGCGTAAGTTTCGTAGGTCGGTGGCATTAGTGTGGAGTTTTGTATGGTGCAGCACTGCAGCCAGTCATTTGGTAAATCTAGCACTCTAATGAGTCAATTCCAGTTCTTTTTTTTAATGCAACCTCATTAGTCATTTGTCAAAAGCATGTTATCTAAACAGATATGTTACAACATTAAGTGCTGTGTCTCCCATGATCTGTTTTTTTCTTATTCTTCTCCTCTTTCTTGGTTTCTGCATAACATTTGTAGCAGATAAGTTATAGAGTTAATTTCTCTTGGGCTGTTTTTTTAACTCAAAAATGTTGTCTTTTTTCCCTTGATGTTGATAACAGATAATTCAGGCTCATCCAGAAATGCAAACATATGTTGGACTAGATTGTGATCCTGTTGCTCACGAAAAGGCAAAAACTAAGATTGATATGATCCAAACTGCCACTAACTCCAGTGACTCAACTTCTGACCTAAAAACGCATACCTTCTTGCGAAATTTTAAGAACATCAGGTCCACATTATCTGAGGTTGATGAGAAGCTTTTGATTACAGGAGTCGATGGGATACTAATGGACTTAGGAATGTCATCCATGCAGGTATGTAAATTGTTAAACCTTTTGTGATAGTAAAAGGGGAGGTGGCGATTCATCATTCATGTAATCACACACACATACACAAATGTTTTATGCGTGTTTCAGCTAGCTTGTTTTATAACTTTATTCAAATAGTTTTCTTGAATATCTAGGACCTTCAATAGTGATGTTTAATAAGTCATATTTATTATCTGTCTTACTAATAGCGCTTTTATTTTTTGTTTGTTTGCAGGTAAACAATGCCAATAGAGGATTTAGCGTGCTTTGTGATGGACCCCTTGATATGAGAATGGACCCTCAGGTCAGAACTGGCATGTTTAATTGTAGGTAGTTTCTAAGAGTAAATAGTCTGATTTCAGATTAATATTTTGAGAGAAGAAAAACTTGTGTGCTAAATTGCCAGATTTACGATTATTATAAATTAATAGCCGGTTTAAGGATGTTCCTGTATTTTGTTCACTTAACTGGAGTGCAACATGGATATTGCAGGCGAGTTTGACAGCTGAAGACATACTAAATTCATGGCCAGAGGCAGAAATAGGACAAATTTTACGTGACTATGGGGAAGAAAACAATTGGCGGGCTCTTCAGAAAAGGATTGTTAAGGCCCGTTTAAGTGGTGGATTACATTCTACCAGTGAACTAGTAGATTTAATTCGGAGTTGTTCCTCTGGTGGAAAAGGTGCGGTAATCCCTTTTGAAGTTCTTGTTTTTCATGTATGCCTGTTAAATCGCTGTTACAGATTCAAACTTATTATAGGTAACGGGTCGATAGGCGTTATATCTCTTCTCAAACAGGTCAAATGGTTTAAACTGGAATAAAAAACAGCTAAAATGGAAGTGGGTCAAATGGGTTGAAAGAAAATCATCCAAAGTGTTTCTCTTTTACAATGCTAGATTATTATTGTAAATTTGTAATAATGTTGTGTTACAGGAGGGAGGCAGGGCTGGATAAAGACAGCAACAAGAGTATTCCAGGCTCTAAGAATAGCCGTTAATGATGAACTGAAGACATTAGAGTCTTCGTTGTACGATTGCTACCGCTGTCTTGCACCTAGTGGGAGGCTTGCAGTCATATCGTTTCACAGTCTGGAGGACAGAATCGTAAAACAAACATTTCTCAACATCATTAACACCAATTTAACCGACGAAAACAAGAATGTTAATTCTGTAAATGACGATGAAAAAGAAGCATGGGTCAAACAGATGATTCATGGGGTCGATGGAGTGATCCTCACGAAGAGACCCATTACGCCTTCAGAAGATGAAGAGAAACTGAATGTTCGGTGTAGGAGTGCTAAACTCAGGGTAATACAAAGAGTCAAAAGACCTTGAAGCAAAATCAGAGGGGAAGATTAGGAATAGATTATAGTCTATGAAGAGAAAACATTTTTATTTAATAAATGAAATGGTTAGGTTTTATATTTTTTTTATAAGTTTTCTTATAAAATTTTCAACAAAAAAATAAAACTTAAATTCAAAAGCATAGGTGCTATGCATTGTAAGATAATCAAGCATCAACCAAAATTTTTTACAAATTCCTGTCAATTATTAACAGATTACTACAATTCTAGTGGTTGGATCAAACTATTAGATAGTCCGATCGCTAGACCTAATAGCCTATCAGTTTTTCTTCATAATTTTGTCACTGTAACTACAGTTTGTACAATTAAAGACAGCCAACCACATGATATCCTTGTCCATGATCTTCATTCATCAATATGACATTTTTTGTCACTTCTCAACTATATTTATGCAACCAAAGACAACCAACTAAATGATGTCACCTATGTATGATCTTCATTCATCAGCATGACAATTATTTGTCACTTCCGAACTAATTTTATGCTACGTCAATTCCTCTCCAACCTTCAAAAAAACATGGGGTGGTGGTTGCGTGGGAGTGGCGTGAAAAGTTTAAAAAAAAATCAAACAACCAATCAAAATCATCCACAATCTAACAACCATCCACATCAACATCACCTTTTGCCCCACGCCCGTGAAGAACTTCAAGCCTCAAGGGGCCACACTCCTTTCATGCCATAGAGGTGTTGGTGTGGAGGGGCTTCACACTCATCTTTCACGCCATCACACCGTGTAGCATAAAGATCAAACCAACCAAAAAATGTCACATGTCCATGAAATTCACGCTTCTATGTACTTTTTTTTTGGTTAAATATTGCATGGACAAATATGAAACAAACAAATTATGTCACTGTGCCACCAAAATTTCCCTTTTTTGCGGGTTGTCGGTGAAAACTACACAACAAAGGTCATATTATCGAAAGTTCACACAGTTTTGAAACTATTTTTCGTTCATAACTCGTGACTTTACTTTTTATTGTTATGTGAAGAATTATTATGAGGTTAACTATCATAAACTACTTTTAGTCAAGGACATTAGCTCTAATGTGAAGCTTATAAATAACACTCTTCACTTGTATCTCTCTTCAAACATCCGTTGTGTCAAAAAATAATCGACCTCACACAATCGATCAAGGACATATTCAATATCAAAATTTCTCATGGAAATTAGTATTTTCACCTTGATGTGATAGCCCTTGATGTAGTCGAATTGTGGACCACCATTTTATCGGACATTGTAAAGATCATTCCCCCGATCAACATCTTGTCGATCTTCAAGTTGATCATCAGTTGATAAAAAGGGTTGGTATTTGCCACTGACGCCACTTTTTAGGTTACGCTAAAAACTATCGTATCTTCCACCCTCGTGAAGTTTATGGTCATTTGTGACTTTGTTGAAACTAGGCTAGCACTAACACTGTGTTCCCGAGTTTCATTAAAGAAAAGAAGTTGAAAGAACTCGAAGGAAGTGACTTTCCTCCTAAAATGGAAGTAAGTAGTAGGAACTAGGAAGGGAAAGGAAAACAAATAAAATGTTTATCATTTTAGTATTTTACAATACACAATGGGGGTATAACTAAAAACTAAACCTTTCTTTTCTCTTCCTTTCAACTCGGAAACCCATAAATTATTTAATTTCCTTTTCTTTCCTTTAAACTCGGGAACACGAAATGAAATCATATATTTTTTCTTCCCTTTCTTTTCTCTCCTAAATTCCCCTTCTCTTCTTTACTTTCCGTTAGTAAACTCTGAAACATAGCGTAAGATCGTTCCCGTCACATCGTAGATGAGGTGAACATCTTCGCAATCAATATATTTTCAAGCTCTAATGCCAACATATACATCACTAAAAGCATAACACACGAGATTAAAACACTCTTTAATTTGAAGAGTCTCTTTATACACAAAAACTAAATTTAGTGAGTTAGTGAAATCTTAAAAATAATATTTTAACAAAATAAAAGTCATATTAGGCCTAGGGTATGCCTTGACTTTAAGGGCGTTAATGATGAGTTGGACTTTTAACTTCTATGTCATACTGCTCCTTTCCATAGGTCAAAGGGCGTTAAAGCTCCCAATGTTAACATGACTTTGAGATATTTTTTAGCCTTCATTGCCAAGTGCCAACAACTATTTTAACAGGTTATAAATATTCTTATTTTTTTTTCTTTTTAACCAACATCGCTACTATATATAATTCATAACATATTATTTTTTTCACACCAAATCAATATCCTCCATATTTTTTAAACAATGTCTACTTCATCATCAACATCTTCATCATCATCCTCCGAGTCCGACGTTGCAGGCGAAGTTTTTTTTTTTTTTCAAACGGTTGTAGCCGCAGCCCATGCTGGTATACCAGAACCACAAGTACCGCCACGAATCAGAAAACCTACACTTAATCGTAACCGGTTACGCGCTCATACGATGCTAGTTAACGACTATTATGGAGCCTAAGGCACGTACTTATCTTTAAAATAAATGTGTACTATTAATAAAGAAAGAAAGTGGATGAGGTGGAGCTAAGGGGCGTTAAACCATTTTTTTGATGTGAGATAGAGTGAAATAGAGAAAACTTAGTGATATGGCATCTAAGTAGAGTTAAGAGGGTTAAAATATACCCCACAGCCTTATAAATAAACATGTTAGTTTATGACCCAACACTCACTCATTTACCAACTAACTACAAATCACATAAAAGCTTATAAATTGGGCTGACTTTGTGTTCAAGATTTAGCCAATTACACTGATTTCGTACATATTCTATGGCCCCTAATTTCAAACTCATAAAAAGCTAGTTATTTCTAAAATATGTTTTCTTTATTAGTTTATTTAGTTGTTCTATACACGAATATGTCATATTCTAGACTAGATAAACTTAATTGCAATCAGTTTACATGCCATAGGTAAGTTTAGTAGCTTGTACCGTCTCGAACTCTAGTGCATGACAGCTCAGGTCAAGTATAAAATGAAAACTCACTTGAGTTGAGAAAACCTTGAAAACTCATGTAAATATCATCTAAAAAAACTTTTTTGTTTTGAAAAAAATACACGATGTAACATACATATTTCTAAGCGTTTTGAGCCAAAAAAATAAAAAACGCTGACAGAATTTAAAAAAATAAATAAAGTTTGCTAAAACATATGTAACAACCTTGTTACATATGTAAACTTTTACATATGTAAACAGCGCAACTTTGTTTACTTTTTAAAAAAAAATTCTCATCAACGTTATTTTTATTTTTATTTTTGCCCAAAATGCTTAATAACATGTATTTTACATTGTTTATATTTTTCAAAAAAAAATAATAATAATACTTTTTACATTAGTTTCCAAGGTTTTTTCAACTCAAGAAAGGTTTTCACTTTATCGCTTCCCTAATGACTCATACCTTATACATACTTCATCGTTAATTAACTAACAATATAGCTTTTCAAAAGAATATTATTATTATTATTATTATTATTATTATTATTATTATATCTATATATTAAAGGAAAAACACTTTAATAGTGTCTACGTTAAGTTGTTGTGTGGCGGTCCTCGTTTTGAGGACGCGCTCCTGTTTTAATGAAATTCACTATTAAAAAAAAATAGTGTCTACATGCTAATATGAACTGGCCAAATAGTGGATGCCATATGACATCCACTGTTTTCCTTTTTTTTGGGCTTCTGTTTTACAATATATAATTTTTAAACACGTAACATCATATATTTTGCTTGTTTTCTAGTAGTAACGTTTTTTATTTTTTTTTTCATTTTAATAGTAACGTTTTCCAAATTTCGTAAAAAAAAAAACAAATTTTCCACTACGCACACGAAGTTGAGCTGCAACGGACGCGACACCTGCTTCTTCATTAGATCCGCCCCAGACTCTAACTCTAGTTAATATTAACGAAAGGAAAATATTTTTCAAAATCGAAGAAAAAGAAAAACTGCACTATGCTATCATCTAAAAGTTATTTTTTTTTAACGGCCAACGAATCAATTTCCGAGCACTCTCGGACACCCTTTTGGCGAATCAGGTACTCGAGAGTACCCGGGCCACCAATTGCCACAAATTCCCGGGAAAACCCGACCACTCACCCGCCCGAAGGCACGACAGTGAAATAATCGGTAAAACCGGTCGGGATCAGGACTCAGACCCAAGCCAATGGCTGGGTCATCCCTCATTTTCCCTCCACCAATGTCTTTCAAATGTAGCTAGTGGGAATTGAACCCAAGCCTCCCATAAAAAACTTTAGGCCAACAACCAACTAGCTACAAGTGTTGGACATCATCTAAAAGTTATTAAGATAATAATTGAGTCGACCCAACCGAATAGACAAGTCATCGTATATAGAAATGCATTGTAGTAGGGGCACTCAAATAGTCCGACTTGTATGAACCAAGCAGGCGTTGGTCGCACATATTTATTCTCCTTCTCCCACGTGCGAGCCCACTCTACTTTCATTGGTGACACTCATACTCCATATTTTTTTATATTATTATTACTAGTTTTTATCCCGGGAGCGTCCCGGGTTGAAATATCTAATATGACATAATAAAATATATTATTATTATTATTATTTTAAACAAATCTCTGCTATAAGTTATCATATTCAAATATTAAAAAAAACGAATCTCTACGCCGGGGTGTAAATCTAGTGCCATTACAAATGAATTCGGAAGTTTGTAATCGATCATTCTAAAAAGAACTAACATGAAATAAGAAAAAAAAGTTAATTATTGAAATATCGAACGCATTAGTCTAAAGGTTATGTGATGCGTTAAAAAATTAATGGGTATATGATCGGGTATATAGTTCGGGTATTTGGGTATGTTGTTTCGGGTAATCGGGTCGGGTATCACCTAATCCCAGACCCGACCCAAACACACAATTTTTTTAAACTAATCCCAAACCCGACACAATACCTCTCGGGTTACAAAAAATAGTCATTTTTTTCTCCGTTTTTATATAGCACTATGGTACTCGTTAGAAAGATAATAAAACGCTCGTTAATTTGGTGTAATTTTTTTCTTTAAAAAATCTCGTATATAAAAGATATTAACGTTTAAAAGTTATGGGAGGAAACATGAGAGAAAAAATAATAAAGTTTTAATATTTAGATTTAGTAGATTAGGTATTTAATAGATTAGGTTAAAGATTATAATAGATTATTTATTTCTTTTTTTTAATTGGTTTACACTTGTCACATCACATCCTATGTGGCATCTCTCAAAGGAGAGATTGCATAAGAGTATGACATGTAGGATTAATCTCTTTGCAATATATATATAGATATAGATATAGATATAGATTATTATTATTATTATTATTATTATTATTATTATTATTATTATTATTTTTTGATCGGCGAACAACTGTGTGGCAACCACCCTTGCGGGGCGCCGTGCCCAAGAATTGACTACTCGACCTCCAGCAGCCCCCGCCTTCTCCCGATGCGCGGAAACCCGAGCCCCACCCGCCCGAAGGCACGACAATGTTATAGAACTCGGTAAAACCTCGCCGTCCGTCAGATTCGAACCGGCGCCACCCGTATTCGATCTTCACCCGGATACCAAACCATAATGTTGAAAGTGAGAATTGAACCCTTGATCACCTAAGTGAACATAAGGCCTCTCCACCACTCCACCACTATAGATGGATATTATTATTATTATTCTCTCTCTCTCATATATTTGATTATCAAGGGTTTTGTCTACTTTACAGCTCAAACTTCCTGCTTCTTCTGCTTCCTCAATCACAGATCCAATTAACGGTACATTTCCCTTCCATATTTGTTCAATTTCTGTGTCTACTTTAACTTCAACTCACATACTTGTAATTTACTTCAATTACGCCTATTTACTTTCATATTACCTTAATTTTCATTTAATCTGTTTAATTTGCTGACATTGTGTGAAATTAGCACGCATATATGCGTGATTGTGTCATCATATATTCCTAATTATTTAATTTATATACTCATGTCTTATTTAGTACTTATGTATAAGTGATTAAGTTGTGCATAGCCTTTTGTTTATTTATTTCAACTAAATTATCTTCTAGTATAGTATTTGATCACTGATTACTTGCTTAATGCTTATGTTGTAGAATGTAGACCGTAGACGCATACATCGTATTCGTAAGAATCTCGCAAGGTTTATAATAGCGTAATAAATATAGTATGATTGTAAAACATGAATGTAACATTATCTCTATCCAAAGATAGAGCCTATTGTAATTATTATAAATATATGGTATCAGTTTACTTAGAATGTTTTGTATTTACTTGTTTCGTTGATTTGTGCATACCGCGACGACGTTTTATATTGTATTGTACATGCTTGGAGAGCTTAAATTCAATACACAATAAAAAGAAAACAAAGAGTAATAATCCTTTGTTGATTTTTTTTTTAATTTTTTGTTTTTGTAGTCTTTCAGTATTTAGTTTGGTCCAAAATAGGAAATTACTGTTTCCAGGTCAGACTTTCATCTCAGAGCAATTACAGCTGGCAATAATTAATTTTAATTCTTTCACAATTGCACTAATGGTTACTTGCTAGCAAATATATAGGTTTCACCAGATGGATACATTTAACCAGCATTTGTGTCCAAGGAAGGTTTTTTGATGCAGCGTTGTATCGGTTGATATGTAAAAACTTTAGTATTATGCTTGATCAGCAACGCAATGGCCTTTTTCCTGAACTATCTACATAAGCCATTGCCGGTGTACGTTTTATTGTTATGCTGTTTAATAGGCATCTGCCAAGGTCTCACTGCTGATGGTATGTCAACCACTTTAATCGATAATTCGATATGTTTTGTAATCTGCGAAGTTTATTTTGTATGCAATTATTAGATTCCTATTTTTTGTGAACACATTTTTTGTGCTCATTGTTCAGGTGAAGCTCTTGTTAACTTCCGGACAAATATTATAAATTCGGATGATGTGCTTGGTCAATGGAGGCCTGAGGATCCTGATCCATGTGGATGGAAAGGGGTAACATGTGATTCAAAAACTACGAGAGTTATATCTTTGTGAGTCATTAAAATCTCATCTTACCAGAATAGATTATTGTTATAATTTGTTTTTTTATTTGTTTTTGTGTGTTGTAATTGCTGTGGGATTTTAATCTTCCCAGGAATGTTTCCAATCACAAGTTAAAGGGACCACTATCAGCAGATATTGGAAGGCTAGACCAATTGAAATTCTTGTACGTGATTTTGAAATTATTTTAAAAAGTTTGTGCGTGATACAACTACTTATTATGTATAATTGTTTATGTAATGTGTTCTAGAGATCTTCGTCACAATAACTTTTATGGAGCAGTTCCTCCAGAATTAGGGAATTGTACAGAGTTGCAAGGATTGTAAGTCGTTTTTGTTTTTCTTTTGGTGAACATTATGGGAAATGCAGTTTGTGCTTTTGACTATCTTTGTTTGATGATTTTTTTTTTAATCTTCTCATGTTTTCTATTTACAGATTTTTGCAGAATAATTACTTAAGTGGATTTATTCCTACTGGATTAGGGAATCTTTCAAACCTTCAAACATTGTGAGTTAGATTTTTTCTTTAGATTGGAAGCATATATACTTATATAGAAGAGAAAATTCATAAAACTGAGGCTAGAAATTTCCATTTCTAATCATAAGAGATTTCGAGGATGGAAAGTGATAAGATCCGTTTCTAATATTATTTACATCACTTCTGTCATTGTTAAGAAAATCATGATATTTTGTTAATATTATTGGAAATTGGAAACTAGCTCTCTCTCTCTCTCTCTATATATATATATATGTGTGTGTGTGTGTGTGGGGGGGGGGGGGGGTGTCTCCTAAATTTCGTAACATCGTCTTTACCCTTTCAAATTACTAAAAGTAGTAAACTTACTCGATCCCTGGTAAATTAAATAAAAATCAGTTACTTGCAAGCTATAACAGTATGCTTCACACTTTCACCAAATAAATGAATAGGAACGGCATTATTTCTGTGAATCATAATGGCTCATAATGCTTTCTTTGTTATTGTCGGTGAAAAAAAGTTCTTATAAGTTAAGTGATTTTGTTTTATATACTATGGTATGGTAAAGATGACATCATCAGTGTTTTGGGTGGGTAAACATGATATCATGAAATTTAGAAGAATATATAAATCAAAATTTGAACTTCTACAAGCACATTTATGAGATTGGTCCATTATTTAATTTATAAAATTAAGCCATGCCCATTACCTAGAACTAATGTAGGTTTTGCTTCCTTGTGTTGTAGGGATGTCTCTAGCAATTCTCTTGATGGAAGCATTCCCACCTCAATAGGGAATTTAAGGAACCTCGCAAGCTTGTAAGCATGTTTCTTTTCATTTTACTTTCGGTCTTTTCGGATTTTTATTTTATTTAATTTGTTTTGTGGAACTTTATACTGACTTGTATATTTTGTAATCCATGAAGCAATGTGTCGTCCAATTTTCTAGCTGGTCCAATTCCAACAGTTGGTGTTCTTGGCCAATTTGGAAGTGACTCGTGAGTTCTAAACTTCTCATTCTCTTCTTATTACATTGTTCATATAAACTAAGAAAATACATGTGAACTGTATATGCATGCATATAATTTTTTGTAGATTCTTTCATATATACAAGTACGATGCAACGGCATATATGAAATCTTAACAAGTCATACCTTTTTGTTAAATCCTTGCAGGTTTGTGGGAAACAGTGACTTGTGCGGGGAGCAAATTAATAAGTTATGCAAAGATGATGTTGGAAGTCAACAGCCTACAGGTCTATTTGTTTTTCCTTCAATAAAGCTGTAGTTGATTTTTTTAATAATAATAATAATTTATTGGCTATGACAGTAATTGCTAATAACTCTCCTGTTTCATTCATCTCCTAACGGGTCTCTTGTGTTTTACAGTTAACTGATTTATAGATTTTATCTTTTCTGGTGTAGGGAGCCAAAATATGAAAAAAAATTCTGGACGGTTATTTATCAGTGCTTCAGCTACTGTGGGTGCACTGTTGCTTGTTGCTCTTATGTGTTTTTGGGGTTGTTTTCTGTATAAAAAACTTGGGAAAAATGATGTCAAAGGACTTGCAAAGGATGTCAGTGGAGGTGAGATTCTAATAACCGTTTGATGGATATTTGATAATTAGGAAAATGGAGAGATTTATAAGCTTGAAGTCTGAAAAGAGATGTAAATAAAGTTTAGTTAAGGTTAACTGCATAAAAAGGTGACCAACTTGGTTTCCACGGATAAAACCATTCAAACTTTCAAAATTTTGATTTAAGGTAATGTTACCTGATCAAAATGCAGATGTGATGATACATTTGAAAGTGTTGACTTTTGGTAAAATTTAAAGTAAATGCCTCTTATCTGAATGGCTTCCGTGTTTTCATGTGTGTCATCACTTTTTCTGTGTCTGTTAGTAAGTATTGAGCTTATATCGGTTATAATAAGTTTTTATAAATCTCAGGTGCTTCCATTGTTATGTTTCATGGGGACTTACCATACTCATCAAAAGATATCATCAAGAAATTAGAAACTTTAAATGAGGAGCACATAATTGGTGTTGGCGGCTTTGGAACAGTCTACAAGCTGGCGATGGATGACGGGAATATTTTCGCCTTAAAAAGAATAATGAAATTAAATGAGGGATTCGATCGGTTTTTTGAACGGGAGCTTGTGATTCTTGGAAGCGTCAAACACAAATACTTGGTGAATTTGCGAGGATATTGCAATTCTCCCACATCCAAACTGTTACTGTATGACTACCTGCCAGGTGGCAATCTGGATGAAGCTCTCCATGGTAATAATATAAATTTTTAGCAAAACTGTGTGTAATAGAAGCGAACTTTACTTTTTTTAGGGCCAACCTTAGCAATTAGTTTCACGACCAAGTTACCTTTTGAAACAGACCATTTTGCTCATCTTTTTACATCTTATCTGACATTATGTGTATGTCACGTGAGGATATTTAGCATATCTTTTAAATATAGTTTTTAAAAGAACAGATATTTTTTTTTTCAAACTTGTTTTTTTTAAATTGTTCACATAAACATTTTTCACACATTTGGCATCTAATGAGGCGGTTGGCACGTCATCAACTAGCGTCAAGTGCTACATTTGGTAAGTTGTAAGTTGGTTTTATTTTTCACCTAATCTACAGTTGGTTAAAATCAGGGAAAAGATATAAAGTTTGCTTCAGTTTTATGCAGTTTGCCCTAGATTTTTCGTTGTAAAGTATTTTCTATGTATAGTGTAGTGTAATTTCTGCCTTTTAATTGTTAAAAATAATAGCTATGATCTTTCCAGAAAATGGCAATCAACTAGACTGGGATGCAAGACTTAAGATTATCATGGGAACTGCAAAAGGACTAGCTTATTTGCATCATGATTGTTCGCCTCGAATTATACACAGAGACATAAAAGCAAGTAATATTTTGCTCGATGGAAATTTGGAGGCTCGGGTTTCCGATTTTGGACTTGCAAAATTGCTTGAGGATGGAGAATCTCATATTACAACCATAGTTGCTGGAACTTTTGGTTACCTAGCTCCAGGTTAGAAATATCCACTATCGTTTTTAATTTTTGTTTGGGCATACAGCACAAAATATAAACAAAATTTTTACTTTAAGTCCGGTGCACGACATAAACCAACTTTATTGATTTTAGCAATCCACCTCATTTTAACTGATCGTTGCTGATGTGGCATTGGTTCATTACATGTGATACATTCGAAATGTATGGTTTGGTGAAAAGAAAGTGAAGAACTAATTTATTTGCATGTTTGAAAGATATAATTTAATGTTTATAATTAAAAATAACTTGTACATGTCAAACTCGATGCTACATGCATTTACATATACATTAAAATGACAAATAAGCTGCCATGTCAGCAAATTTGGAAAAATCAGCAAACAAAATGATTGGCTACCGACTGAACTTGGTCATTCTTCGCTACAATCGGTAATAAAATGTAAATTGGTTGCTAAAACTGTAAATTGGTTTCTATTTTGTGCCTAATTTAAAGTTGGTTGTTAACTATGGAAAAACTACTGAAAAAGCGTACAGTTGGCTTCTATTTCCTGCTATTTTCCCTTAGAGAAACTATTTATATTTTTCTAATTCTCCATTATTTATGTAATGTATCGAACTAGACGTTTTTCTTCAATTTGTTTGTGTAACTTGTGATGCAGAGTATATGCAGAGCGGTAGAGCAACAGAGAAGACAGATGTCTATAGTTTTGGTGTACTTATGCTTGAAGTTGTAAGTAGAAAAAGGCCGACCGATGCTTCTTTCATAGAGAAAGGCCTTAATATTGTTGGCTGGGTATGTCTCCACCTTTGGTCTATTTCATGCATTTAGCTTTAAAACCATATCCAGTCAATACTAGTTTAAGTAGAAATTGCAACTTTGGCCCGTTGGCTAAAATTGACATTGTTTATTTTGACCCGAACTTGCTACCACCTCTACATTTGAACATAGACCCTAACGTTGTTTAGATCTGTGTTATTTGGAGTATCCAACAATGCAACCTAATCCTTAACATCTCGCTACCGATCTAATCTTTTTTTTTTTTTTTTTTTGTGGACCTATATTTTTGCAGTTAAATTACTTGGTAACCGAGGGTAGGCAGCATGAGATAATTGATGGCAACTGTGAGGGTGTCGGGGAAGAAACTCTAGACCCTCTGCTCTCGGTTGCAATCCAATGCGTTTCTTCAAATCCAGAAGACCGTCCCACGATGCACAAAGTGGTGCAAACACTTGAATCTGACGTCATGACTCCATGCCCAAGTGACTTCTATGATTCATCGTCAGATTAAGTTCCTTTACTTTCGTCTACTCACATTTCATGCAAGTGAAAACAACCACCGGGAGATGAAGAAGAGCTTTATGGTCCGGTTGTCTGCTTGACCCGTTCTTCCAGTATAAAGAATATATTTTCTTTATCGTTGCAGCTAATTGGGAGTTTGTAAACGGTATTTTTCTTTCCTGTATTGATCATAAGTGTTTTTTGGCTTGTGATATTAATAGGTTACCCTTTTCCATGTGTATATGATTTTGTTTAGCTTTCGCCTTTCACCAAAGGATCACGGAACATTGCCATTTATGTATCATTCACTCTTTGTTCTTTTTTTTTACAATGCAAGTTTTCATTGATTGTGATAGCCTCTCTTTTTTTTTTTTTTTTTTTTTTTTTTTTTTTTTTTTGTATATTGAATTTTAGTACTTGTTAAAACCTTATATATATGGTTTTAACTGACCGACGTTATTAACCCACAAAACAGTGATTGACGAATTTAAAGTGTCATCATCCGTCGTCCACTTATGCAACCACACTACCCATGCCTAGTGGTATATGTGTTTGTTTGTCCCTCGTACAAGTGTGGGTTTAAGGTTATATGGTAATTTAGGCATACAAAATGTTGTTTAAAAAGGCGACTAAGGGGTTGTTTGGTAAGCCTCTTAATGAGGCTCTTAACCATTCAGTACTGAATGATTCAGCATTCAGAGCGCGTTTGTTTCAGCTTCTGAATGGAATTGTTAAGTCTGAATCATTAAGATTTGAGATGTTGCTGAACCATTAAGCACTGAACTATGCTGAAACTTAACGAGGCTCTCCTACTAATGTGGGACAAGAATACTAACCATTAAGAGGTCCAACTTGATGATTCATGTAACATCCGGCCCATTTCACCACCAATATTGTCCGCTTTGCCCCGATGGGTTGCCCATCCAGAGCTTATGGATTTGTTTTTGGTCGCCCCGGTGGAGACTTTCCAGGAGGTCACCCATCCTGATACTACTCCCACCTGAGCACGCTTAACTGTGGAGTTCTCCTCTCATCCACTAGCATTAAGCCCAAAACGCGTTGGTGATTTAAGAGGCTTTGGATTACTTATTGTTGAAAGAAGTATAGTTCAAGTATTGGGCTTATAATGATCCATAATATTATTGGGCTTAAAAGTCGTATATAAATGGGCTTATTATTTCTTGAGGTTGTGCAGGCCCATGTTCCAGTTTACAGTCAGCCCATGGTGAGCCCATGGCTATGTGGTCCAGAGGTTGTTGAGATATTATTACGAGGACTGATATTGATCGTTGGATTAAGTCATTTATATCCGTTGGATTATTATCTGATGGATCCTTCTCGAGCTCAGTATATAAATGATTGTTTCTCTCTCGTTCACATTATTCGAGTCGTTTTATTTTTTTGTTTTCTTCTTATTGTTCTAGGGTTTGATCTCTGGAGAATCATCCTTGTGTATTGTATTCTTTGTAAGTCTTGTGTATTTCTATTATCAGTCATCATCTGCTGATCATGTGTATCAGCAGCTGAGGACAAGACTCTGTATTATCATTTGATCTCAGTGATTGCTGAGATCATATTTGGGTTTGGTTGGGTACTTTTCTGGGTTGGATAAATAAGAGTTTTGTCACCATTTTTGTCGCTATATCTCTGGTTTGTGTTGTTGATTATTGTGGTTGATTATTGTGTTGATGATCTTGAGTATTATTAGTTAGAATCATAGTTTTCTACACTTATGAACCAAGGATCTCTCCTGGCCACGAGCGATGTGGGATTTGCCTAGGGTGTCATACAAAGGTCCATGTTAATCTCTCAGAAATCAGTACTGTTACAATTCAGCACTTAACCATTCAGACCTCTTAATGATTCAGCACTTAATCAACCAAACAGCCCCTAAGTCGTAACAATCACCACTCAAGGATCCGGTACCTAGCACAAGCTCGTTTAATCTTTCCTTCTCATAAAGGATTTCCACTTTATTATTCATAGTACCTTGCAAATGTTAATGGAATTCATGTCTAGCCAAAACCCCAAATTAAGCCAAGTTTTATTGAGCTCCTTAAAAAGAAGCTTGCAGGTTCACGGGCCTGTTTATATAAAATAAATACAATATATTTAACTGTTATAAAAATAAGTAAAAAATTGTGTGTGTAAAAGAAACCAAATTATTAAGAAAATTGCAATGTCTAGGAGTTGAGATCTTTATTGTGTATCATAGAAGTTTCTAGACCCAAAAGATTGCTATGGACCTAACTAAATGACATCAATCACACATAAACAGAGACGCCAACCTGAACTGAATAGACATATATGGATATAGTCACAAATTATATGGATACAAAGCCATAAATGGGCCAACACAGCTTAAAGGATCCTTAGAGATCTAGTAAATGCTTCAAAGGGCCTTTGGCTTAGTCATATCCAGGTGTGTAAAATGGTGTCCCTCCTCAAGACGTCAAGGGTTCATGTCTCGTAGTAAAAAATAGCGTTTGAAAGAATGACAATGTATGAGAATTACACATGAAATAAAACTCCGTTTGGTTTTTCTAAAACAAGGTAGTCACTGTAATTATATGAATTCACACAGTGATTTTTAAGTGAATTGTCATCAACAAAAAAACAAACACTAATAAAAAGATGGCACAAAATACATGGATATGTTTTTTGATCAGAGAGAATTGGGGCAGGGTAAGCACACGATTATTTGGTTGCCTGCGCAATGATATTGCTTATAGAATTTGCTTCTTCTTTGGCTGCCTCCACCAAAGAATCCTGCAAAACACCAAAATTTCAGCCACCGCGGGTCATGAGGACATGTTGTATGGGTAGAGCTTGCAAAATGGGCAGGCTCAAAATAGGTATTTTTCATTAGAGCTTGGTTGATCCATCAACATTTGTTTGTCCCTTTTCCTTCTATTTTATATATCAACAACCTAGTTTTGTGAATGAAATTTGCCGTTCAAAGAAAAAAAAAGAAAAACCAAACTATATTATTAAGATATTTATCTACTTTTTTAATTAACAGATTTAGAAGGTGTAAGTATTTAACTACACTTCAGGAGTTCAGGTCGCTTCAAACATGTTTCGAGTGTTTGAATCATTTGACCCATTTCATTTTCAGCTATGTAGAATTTAAACTTAGTCGTTTGACCTGTTATATATTAGATATGAAATATAACCCAGATCAACCCTTTCTACGTAAGCACGTCAAACATGTAACCTATAACTAAGGGTTATGTACCTGTGTAGCTACTAGACGGGCCACTGTCTTCTTGCTTGATTCCTGAAGCTCCCCCGCTATCAGTACCTCATCCAGTATATAATAAGCCTGCAATGATTTTTCAAAAAAATAAATTAATAAACAAAATAAGCGCGCATCAAGTAATATACATACGACCTATACTAACAACCTAGATTCCAGGCTTATAATACCAGCAATTGACCACGGTTTAAGAAAAATAGTTGAATATTAATCCAAATGTCTATAAATACCCTCCACCAATGGAAAAACAGTACAAGAGGGGTGAATCTTGTGAGCGAAAATAATAAAGTTAATGCTCTGTAATGATGATTACACAAGCTGGCACAATCCTAACTAAAGAAAATGTTGACACTAACTCAGCACATCTTGTATTGTTGTTGTAGATTTTGTAAGTATACTATACACTATACAGTATACAATTTTATCATAATAGATGAGCAATCTAAGACTGTAGCTTGTGCAAACAATCGTTTGATTGATATGACGACCAAAAAGAAAGGCTGGTCAATCTAAAGGCAGAAAACGGAGATAACTCTTTACCAAGATCGTTGAATAAGTTCATGGGAAAACTAGAGGTGGCAAGATGAGCAGGCTGAGCCTGTTGATTCCAATTTCAAAAAATAACTAGAAACTTGCAATGTGTTAATTTTGATTACAAAAACTTATTATTACAATAATAATAATCTAAATCTTGGAATAAAACAATCAAGAAGGTTGTATACATTAAAAGTCAACTTTGGGCGACTTTTAACCTGTTTGACCATATTGAACAGTTCCCCTTTCAGGTAATGTTATTTATCTGACCCATATGAGATAAAAACACACCCCGAATAGACCCATGCACAAGTAAACTGGGTCTTAGTTGCCAACTCTAGAGAAAACTTTGACTAAAGTTGACACTTGACAATGACATGATTGATATTTGGTATGGTGGAATTGGCAATTGGTTCAAAGAAAATCCTGAAAGAAGGCCCAAAAAGAAATGAGGTGTGTAAAGATATTAACTGGTCCACACACAAACTGCGCAAAGCCGCAAACTAGAGCTAGTATGGTTGGTTTATGTAAAAGCTGAGAGATCAGAGAAGACAATGTACCTTGTGAAAATTGAAGATCAGGTCCAGTTCACAAACCTAGTATACAAAAGTTCCAGTTAAAGATAAATTCTAGGTATAAATGAAGTCGAACTAAACACCCGTTTTTTTTCTTTGTTTTTCAGAAGGGTGGGAATGTGGATATTAAACCATGATAACACATTTTCAATTTATTGTAGGTTTAGATAGCTCACACTTCCAAAGTAACGATCTAGAATTTCAACATAATGATGAATAATTTCAAGGACTTCCAATTCATTGTCTTCCTGGTTAATGCACATACAGAAGTAGAGGCTGGCATATCTGATAAGTAAAAAACCATGTTGGTAAAGCAACCAGTTACAAAAGACGATTAACATAAAAATTATTTACAAATGAAAACATTGTAGCACTTCTAAGGAATATCTTTTATCAACAACTTTAAATCCCCTGTGTTTAGCAAATTTGCAAAGCTTAAAACTGTTTAAATTTGAAATAATGATAGCACTTCTAGGGAATACCTTTTATAAACAACTTTAAATCCTCTCCATTCGACAAAATTGCAAAGCTTGGGGCCACGTGAAAGAATCATCCCACTGAGTTCCCGGATTACCTACATAAAGTTGGACCCCATAACAGTAAATGTTAATGACTGTAAATGCCATTTTTTTTTCTCAAAAGGAAGTCCAAGAGACATATGGTGTAATAGTATTATGAAAAAAAGGTGATATCCAATTATCCAAGAATCAAAGAGATGAGAATTCACTAATAAACAATTACCATCAACAACCAAGTAAAACGATGCTCTAGTTAATCTTGCATACCTTACTTCTTTCTTTCTGAGTGTAAGGTGAATACCACTTTGTTAACCTAACTTTTCCTTGTCGGCTTATTAAGAGAACAAAATGAATCTGCAATAAGAAATAGAACCTTATCCACATGGTAATTATAGAAAGGTGTACTTAAAACAACTGAAACACACCATCTCAGCCCAGTAACATTTGCACATACAAAACACCTAATAGTTCAGTAGTTAAATAGGTAGTTTTCTTCTAAAAGGATGACATTCAAAGTTCAAACACTACATAACCACAAATCTTTATTCCATATTGCATGTACTACACTAGGAATTGCTTCATGAGAAGTGTAGCATCTTTTTCAGGTTTCTATGTCATAACTGAGATTAACATGTGTTGAAATTGTAACAAAGGATGAATGTGTGTAATTAGTGATTAATTCCTAAGACACCTACTAATCTTCTGAGCTACCCTGTCTTTTTACCTCCTGAATATGAAAACATGTGCTGGGACTGAGATCAAGAACATTCGTGTGAACCCACTTGCTCTGCACTATATAAAAAAGATCTATTTCTGTACTCGTATAAACAAATGAAGAGATCACTAGCAAATTACACAACCTTATGGACACTAGACCTCTATGAAAAAGTAATTTTGAAGGTAATGCACCTATTTGTTAATAATTCTCAAATAATTACTTGATCAAATCCAATAACCAAATATGCATCATCATTCATCATTATCATACTCAGTTAATCCCACCTATAGCAAAGCTAAGGTAGGGTCTGAGGAGGGTAAGATGTAGACAGCCTTACCTCTACCCCTAAGAATAGAGAGGCTGCTTCCAGTGAGACCCCCGGCTCGATGTGGTTTGGTATCAAGCCTTGGACATAAGGCACAGAACACTTAGCAATCGGGACAAACCCGATCGGTGTATGTACCCCTTTGTCTTTTGACTATCAACGCCACCACATGATGCATGATTAACCGTCCGTCGTTTTTAACGTTATTTTCACAAAATTAGTAAAATAACGTTAAAACTAGTGCAACTTTACTTTTGCCCCCGAGGGCCACACAAATCCAATAACCAAATATGCAACATATGGTTTATCCCCAAAAAAACTAGAGTCTGTTGCAATTAGCAAAAAAACGGACCATCATAATTTGCTCTGATGTGTCTGCATAACCATGTAACAATCATATATCCACAATCCTGAATACGGAATACCTAAACTTCTTAGGTAGCATTCGTGAAAACATAATGGAATGGAATCCGGATGGAATTATAATGTATATTCTATTTCTTATGTTGTTCGTTTCAACAAAAGATGGAATTGTAATTGAACAACAACTTACGGAAGGGAATCTACATTCCAATTCCACCCAGATTTCCTTTCATTCTGTGAAACGAACACACCTAAATTCCATATCAAAATTATAGTTCCCACGCAAATTCCAATTCCATTACATTTCACGAAACAAACGCTACTCTAATATGAGATCAGAAAACCTAAACTTCAACTTGGTAGCCTTAAATACCACCACTCAACAAAGGTCCACTAGATGTCTCTCCTCACTACAAAATCCTAAAAGCAAACAATACTTGTAAACTTATTAATAATAATATAATCTTCTAGTCATTATTTCAATACTCTTCCAACTTACATACTCAATTAGCCTGAAAAAAAAAAAAGAACACACTATCCCCAATCACAAGCACATAAATCCTTAGTCTACTCCAAGCAACCAGATATAAACCCTAATTCTATCAATGAAATAAGGGATGTTTAAGCTCTGACTCACCATGGCTCAAACTTGAACAAATTCACGTCTACCTTCCTCCGATCTGATTGATAGCTCTGTAATTACAACAAAATTATTACTGAATTGATCCAAAATAAGTAGATCGAATATAGGTGCATATGTAAATTGGAAATTGAAAAATGAAAGTTGAATCGGAAGTTAACAAAGGTTATGAATGATCAAACAAGAAGATTCTAGAATGTTCTTCAACACGGATCAGGGAGAAAAACCTTAGATTTGCTCTGATCGTCGCTGGTGAAACAGAGTAAAATCTCTGCCTTCTGATTATATATTGAGTTTGGAAATGCAAAACTATCAAAATGTTTTACTTTTTTTAAAAGGAATTTTATAAAAAACGTTTGGATTAGCTTTTCGGACAAGAAACGTCAAAAAGTCAATAAATTTTTGTTTTTTAAAGTGTTTTGCTTAACTTATTGTAAATATTGGTTGTATGGTTAATAAATTTGTTTATTTGTGCCATTATATATTCAGAACAACTCTAATGACACAAGATGGACAGAGACGTAGATGCCAAGTAGTGCCTATGTTTGAACAACATCAATGTAGTAGTCATGTAGATTGTGTAGGGGATATTGTTACAGTTAGTGGCGAAGCTTGAACTTTTAGATGGTAGGGGCCGAAAGTTATGAGACCAATTTTTTTCCAAATCGATGGGGGCCGGACTCAAAAAACACAAAATTTTTGGATAAAACCAGGAAATTTACACTACTTAGCAAAAAATCAGTGGGTGTCAGGACACCCCTTACCCTCACTAAGCTTCGTCCCTGATTTAGTTACATGTATATCATCAATATTCATTAGCTTTTCTAAACCATACGTATAGATAATGATAAATTTACGGGTTGAAATTAAATTTTTAAATTTTAGTGTAGGATGTATATTATTAGAGGATGTTTGGGATTGAGTTTCAAAACAACTTATTGACTTATTGGCTTTTTCAAAAAGCCAATAAGTCAATAAGCTGTTTGTGTAACCCAAAAACACTTTCTGTTTTGACTTTTGGCTTTTGGCTTTTAAGGGTGGAAAAACTGTTTTTGAAAAGTTAGAAATCCTGACTTTTGGCTTTTGACTTTTGGAAAAAAATTACAAATATACCACTCATACAACCAATATTCACAATAAGTTAAGCGAAACACTTAAAAAAACAACAATTTATTGACTTTTTGACGTTTCTCATCCGAAAAGCTAACCCAAACACTTTTTTTAAAACTCCTTTTTCAAAAAGTCATAAGCCAATAAGCACTTTTGACTAAAAGCACTTTTGCATCTCTAAACTTAATCCCAAACACCCTCTTAAAAACTAAACGAATATTTCTCCAAAAATCGGATCCAAACATGAAATGACACAAATCTTGATTTAACAAACTGACCATAATAATAAAGTGACCATAGTCCAATAATAATAATATTATCAAACCCACCCACCCACCCACCCACCCACCCGTTGAAGGAAATAATAAACGTGAAGTCAAATTGTTTCACTTCTCTCACTTTCCCCCTTTCCTTTCCAAAACGCACTGAACAAATCTCCCAACCCAACCCACCATGGCTACCGGCGACGACGCTCCAACCACCGGCAGATCCGGTGGCAAAATCTTGAAAGGCAAACGAATTGCTTCCAGAAAGACCCCTTACGACCGCCCTACCCCTTCACAGCCACCTCCAAGCCCTAATTGGCTCACTGGACTCGTTTCTCCTGCTAAATTTGTTGCTGGCGGTGCTTCCAAAATTATTTCTTCCATTTGGAACCCCACCACTTGGGCCTCTCGTTCTTCAGACTCTGATTCCGACTCAGGTAATTATATATATAGATATTATTATTATTATTATTATTATTATTATTATTATTTTGGGATTTGGTTTCATTTCTTGTTTGTTGTTGTGTTAACTGTTCCAAATTGGACTTCTGTTTATTGTTTAACGGAATTTGTATTCGAGTTTTTTTTTTTAATTTTTTTTTATTTTGAGATATTATGTTGTTAGTTAGTTAGTTAGTTAGTTGGGCAGTTAGGGTTTGTTACAAGACGTTAAAACACGTTTCTTGATGCATATTTAATTGAAGTTTAGTATTGAAGAGGAATAAGTAAAATCAAAGTTAATTAAGTAGGATTACTGTTTATAAATCATATATTAAATGTTTCGTATCCGTTTAACTTTAACCAGCGGTTTTAAGTAGTGTTTTGATGTTTATATGTGGTCTTGTGTTCTAATTCGTGTAACACCTAATAACATATTGGGCTTAGTGTTATAATGTAGACCTTTTGTTTGTTGGCGGTTATACTTAGATCGCATTGACCATGAGTTACTCTATGGTTGGTGGTTAAGGATGATCGATCTTTAAATCTTAAATAACCATGGTATGCGACAATGTGTATTTGAAATGATTTAAGACCGTAAAAATGGACTGTTGTACTGGATATGAGGAATCAGAAGAGACTAGAATAACACTGTTTCCGTGATCCAAAAACTTTGATCTGAACACTTGGATAATTTATTAATTTCGTATTGTTTCTACTTGCTGTTCTTTGCAGAAGATGAATCTGGAGATGATGAAAATCCTTCTGATGGGGTAAATGAGTTGAGTAAGGTAACATTTCATTGCTTTATTCTCGTATGTTGTTTCATATGCAGTGTTGAATTTTGATCATATACTATCTGTTTATGAACTTGTTAGTTTAAAGTAGTTGTGCGCACTTCTCTCCTCATGCAAAGCTATAGATTATAGTTAATACATATTATGAGACTATTAACATATGAGAATTGAAGCTTGATACTGTGTATATTTTTCTAATGATCATTATTATTCCATTGATAGAAATATTAATGGACTGAAAAGTTTCCCTCTCAAGCTGAGTAAAGGCGGTCGATAAAAAACATCCATTGAGCTATGATTAATTCATTTTTTTGAAATGTCCGATTCAATGATTAGTTTGCCAATTAAGCGTGTTAAGTGTGGAGTTACAGAACAATATTTGTTAATGGTTACAACTGTCAACCACAAAAACTTTGGACCATTACTTGCACATCCTTTAGCTAGTGTTTTGATTTATTGTAAAGTCAGGACAAATCCAGATAGCATGTGCTTGTTGACTATGAAAAAAGTTTTAACTATATATATTTTACTGCAGCAGAAGTCGTCTCAGAAGCGTGAAACTTTGCACTTAATCGAGCAATTACTTGTTCATGAACATTTATCGAGGTATATTTTGGTTACTTTATTTCACTATTACTTTTTAATTGTATTTTTTTTAGTTTATTGTTATAATCTATTTACTATTACTTTCTAATAGTAATGCCCTAAAGTTTCCCACCTCATTAATGTTATTGCCTTATTGGAATGATACATACCTCGATACTAGTGATTCGAGCTTGCCTTAATTTGCACATTAGTGAAAGACTGGCCAATACAATGTTTTCCCATTTTATTTGATGATTAGATTTATGCAATTGTGCTCATAACGTTTTTCAAAAAAATTGTCAGGGAAGAGTGTGATAGACTGATAGAGATTATCAATTCACGAGTTGTAGATTTTCCCGTGAGAGGAGGCACAGATGCAGGACCGAGTATGATTCATAGCAGTGCTAACAATGGTATATCCAAGAACACGTGACATGTTTTTTTGTACCGAAATTTTCTTAATATGGGTAAATGAATTTTTTTAATGTAAAACAGAGACTTCTGATATCCACAGCCAAGCTATTATGGAAGCAAAAAAGTGGGTTGCAGAGAACAAAGCTAGACCTGGTTTAAGATCAGACTTAGACAATGGAATCTTTGCTCTTAAATCTGTTACGACACCACAGGTTAATATTCGTCTGTCTATTTATAACATTCTTAGCTTCGTAAGTATAACAACCTGAAATTATAGAACTTGTTTGTTTTTGTAGCCAAAAAGCTGTGTACAGTTGTATTATGTCCAGTACAAGATAAAAGAAATGTGATAGTGTTTTAATAATAATAGGGATACCTTTATTCTCCAAATATCTGCTTGAACCATTTTCCGTGAATATTTAGATTAGGGTCAGTTTTTGTTATATAATTCTAGGCAAGTTTGGAGGGTTTGGGAATAATTTGGATCAATTATTGTTCCAAAAGAAATGTTTTCTGAATATTTTTTTTAATCCAGGCTGCTGAAGCGGAAGCAGGCTCACCAATTGATGTTGCCAAATCATATATGAAAGCTCGCCCTCCATGGGCATCTCCTATAAATCATGATAACTCACTAACCAGCTCATCACCATTAGCTGCAGATTTGTTTAAGGAAAGAACACCATTTTCTTCTGGTGCTGGTATTTCTTTCTCATCAGCAAAGGTGATATAATATTGTAATACACACACACATATATTTTAGTGTATCACTGCATATTGAATATTTAGTAACCTTTCCTAGCACGCGATGGACTTAAGTTTACATATATTGTAATCCTAATGGTATCTTGTTCTCAATATAATCATTAGTGAAGTATTTAATTTCTAGATTATAATAAATTAGGAATTATAGGATAACAGGGATTGGTTTTCTATGTCTATGTATTCACTTGTTTAGTTGTTTTGATCATTAGTTGATAGAACATGGTAATTCAGTTTCTCAAGTTTTCACAATATGTATCTGATATGTATAAAAACCTACCAGAACTGGCATGTAGTTTACCCAGAGCTTGTCTAATAGTCAAATACCTAAAATGCCCCTTATTAAAACAAATCTGATAAAACCTATGAATCTAAATCAGTATCTTAATGATACAGAAGGATTATCTTTCTGCTGGATCATGGAACATTCAAGAGGAAATTCGCCGGGTGCGCACCAAGGCAACTGAAGATTTGCTAAACAGCCATCGATCTGTGAAACTTGCATTATCCACACTAGACCATGATACTCCAAAACGTTCATCAGCAAATGAAACATCAATAATTGTTGCAGGAAGAAATAAACCGATCAATTTGGAAACACCAAAATCAGTGGATGAAGTTGTGAACCTGGCTGCAGAAGGGAATAATTCAATCCTCTCAGGTTGTATGTGAAATGTGTGAAATATGAGTGTGTTGAAAGATTTTCACTTTCTGAAATACATACATATTAAAATAATGTATCACCATGTCAGATATGAGGACTGCTCAAAATGATTTAGCCACCAGAGCCTTACCATCCCATCCTCCAATGGAGCAATATCAGGTATGCAATGGCACCAAAAGTATGCTGATGTAATTCACCCTTTAATGCATGCACACCCTTTTGGTGTAAAAAAACATATTCTTGTGAATTGTGATGATTAGGGTTTGCACATTAATTTGCTTCAAGTGCATCATTTTAGGTAAAAAATGCAAAAGCAAAAAAATTTATTGTAATTTTGTGTGCAAATAATTATATAAAAAAGCAATTATACCTGAAATAATATGAGTTATTAACCATCTTTGTAATTTATTATTCTTGTATTTCCTAAAAAAAACATGTCAAATGGTCGAACAATACAAACGGGTTTTAAGTCGGCAAAAATTAGATTATATAAAGTAATATGAGTTTCTAACCATCTTTGACACAATAAATTACATTAGGACAAAACATGTTTATGGCCTAACCAACCTATAATTTTTTATTTTACAGGTTGTCCTATTTTACATATAAATGGGTGGTGTTATGTTTTATATCTAGGCATCTAGCAAACTCTAACGAGCAAATATTAGCTAAAGAAGTATCATGTCAAACAGAGAATTTTCGAACATTCTAAATGGCTAAATTAATTAGTTCTAAAAAAACTCATATTTGACACAATAGGTTTTCACTAAAATAAATAAAAGTTTGGACAGTGGTTTTCCCCTTCATGGTCAACCCACCATGAACCAATTGTGATATCTTGATCTGTTGCCCGACCCGACCCATGTTACCACAACTACTTATTTTACTGCTTACTTTCTTACAAGTTAAAACTTTTGGTTGGTATGCAAAGGGAATCCATTCAGACAACAAGCAAAACGGTCTAGAGAAGGAAGAAGGCAGCCAGCAACCTGATGACAGAAATCTAGGCAATGCGAACGATAGCGTGGCTAATGATATGAATCAAACAGAAGACAACAATTGTTTCTTCATGACCGAATCGCCCGACATTCCTGCCGTTAGTAATTCTCAGGACAGCTCCAATGCCAATGACCAAAGTCAGACAGAAAAGAAAACAGATGGCATAACCGAAAACCAAGTAGTGACCAGAGCTAGCACCCGGAGAGGGAAAGGAAGAGGTAAATGACTGTCACACGAGGGTAGTTCTGTAACGTTGCTTTATTACATGCTACTGCATGAAGGAAACTGTTAGTTCAAGTGCCTTGTTATTGTAACCTTATTTATTAGCATGTTTAAACACTGATGATTGAGACCTAGTTTTGTGTTTACTTTTAGGGGTTAGAATAGGTAGTGTTTGACTAACCATCTGTAATTCATGATCATATACTTTGTGACTGATGTATTGTAATCCCAGTAGGGTTTTTTTTTTTTTTTTTTTTTTTTTTTTTTTTTTTTTTTTTTTTTTTTTTTTTTTTTTTTTTTTTGTGCCCAAAACCCCCATTATCTGTCAAAAGTTTAATTTAATTACATTGTTTTATTAATAAAAAAATGTAATGGTTTAGAAATTCCAATTATTTGGGTTATTTTAGCGACTGAAATTGAATGGTAAACCATGCCAATTTCTCCGGTGATTAAACTTATTGCAAACGAACCATGAAATTTCATTCATGTTAACCTATATATAGAAGCTTTGCCTAAAGCTCAATTTTCGTCTCCTCTGCGGGCTTTCTTCCGACGCTCGCAACTTTCATCGTCGTTCTTCTACCACGGTAACACACGCTTAGCATGTGACCCAAAAGCACTTTTTGTCTTTTTCCATGCATGTATTCCGATTCGAGGTGAAAACCATGTTTTGTTTGAATACTGCAGGTTCTCATTAACCGGTGATCTTAATTGATCAATGCTGACAAAAGGAAGGGATATTGGTGTGAAGGAGAGACGAGGGCGGTCTCCTTTGTTGCCTCGAAAAGTTGAGATGGGGCAACAAACGAGAAGCCTCGTTTACCCTCCTTCAAGTCCAGAGAGAAAACATGGGTTGACCTCCATGGAATATAGAAAAATTCCTATTTATGAGAAGCATACAGTGAGTTCAAGCCTTTATGCTCTAAATACTATAAAACCACCTTCTGTTGACAATGCCAGATTTGTAACACAATCAACTAGAAAGTCCGATATTCCGAAGGTGATAGTTCACCGTAAGAAGCGAACGAGGCAACGGGCAGCGTCTAAAGACGATCACAACATTGTAACTCACTATGAAGATGATAAAAGCACCCCCATTGTGAAGAGTGACATTTTAACGTTAGAAAACTGCGATAACCAACGTATGGACCGTGAGGATGATGATCATGCTATCTTATGTGAAGTGGGCAAATGTATCGAACATACAGATGACGAGATTAACCAACAAGATCAACGAAACAAGCCTCCTGATCATGGTTCTAAGGACGTTGATCGTCATGAAGAACCGGACGAAAGGGAAGTAAACGAGGTACCAAAAGAAGAAGAACGAACACCAAATGAGGCTGTGGCTCATGGGAAGAAAGAAACTGCAGCATATGACTATGTGATAGAGGAAGTCCTAAAGAAGCAAAGGTTGAACAACGTAAAAGCATTAGTTGGTACATTTGAAATTCTTATTTCATGTCAATGTGATGATGTTTTGAAAAATAATTGTGAACATATTAAAAATTAATACGAGATTATGTTGATTTCGACTGCTTTCCTTGTTATACATAAATATTATATAAGTACATCTAGTTTAAGAGGGTGTTTTGAGTTGAGTTTTGAAATGGATTTTTTGATTATTGCGTTTTGAAAACGCAAATAATCAGTTTTTAATATTTGGGTTTGAGTTTTGAAATTGATTTTTAGGCTACCAAAACGCAATAATCTAAAAGTAGCTTCACCTTTAGTGCAGCAAAACACATAATTAGTTTTCAAGAAGCAATCCCAACATCTAAAAGAATAAGGATCAATTTAAATGTGACTTATGTTGGAATTTGTTTTTATTTTAACCTTGCCACAAACTTATAACTACAAAGGAAATTTGGTCTATTGGTATTAAGGTGTTGGCTAAGACTTTGTAAAAAAAACATGCTAGATGTTAATTTTGAAACTTCTAAATATAACACAGTACTAAGGTAAAAATATATAATGAATCGCAAAAATGACACAATTAAAAAAATAAAAAAAGACACAATGTGAAAGACACAAATTCAATAACTACAAGATAAAAATTAAAAAAAAAACGAAAACCTAAAAACTAAGATCGTATAGTTTGTTAAGACAGTTCTATTACCGCTTGAATGAGTTTAATCGAAGTCCATTAAATACATTTTCCTACGACTTTCTATTTTTTTCACGGTACATTTAATCTTAATCCTATATACGGGTACGATACCGATCTCTCCGTCTCTTTCTCTCTTTCTCTCATAAACTATATATTCTCTCTTTTGAAACCTCCATTTTCACTGCCTCCTGCTCTCCATTCTATTCTAGGGTTTTCAGGTAATCTGTGCTCTCCATTTGCTTCTTCGATTAGGTTTCAACCACTAAAACCCTGATTTACGGATTGTTTTTATGAGTAGCGGATGAGGTTCTATTTAATGTAAACTGTCGTTGTTAATTAGTGTGGATAAATATCAGTGTTCTTATAATGGATTGGGTAGATTCGATTACTTCGTGCAGTGTGTGGGTTGCAAGACGACCTCCTGGCTAGCTTTTGTTGATTTTAATTTGATGACAAACGTGATGCTCGATCAGGATGCCATCCGTGAACTTGATGTTATGTTTACTCTTTTGCGTTATTGTTTACTCATATCTTAACCAGGTAAAAATAGTTGGAGAGTATCTCACAACTCTAGAGGTTCTGGTGGGGCGGCCGACCCCTGAATTTTCGCTCAAGTTTTGATTATATAGTATTCGTATAGAATATTTTTGGTATATACGGTTTCGACCCCCCGAATTTTCGCTCAGAAGTTCCGATTATATAGTATTCGACATTCGTATAGAAATTTTTTAGTATATACGGTTTCGACCCCCCCGAATTTTCGCTCGGAAGTTCCGATTATATAGTATTCGTATAGAAATTTTTTAGTATATACGGTTTCGATCCCCTGAAGTCTCGGGTCAAGCTTCGCCACTGGTCGAGATGAGGTTCCCTATGCAAACGGGTGAAGTTCCTTCACATTTGCTTGTCTTTCATTTATATTTTATTTAAGTGTGTCAATTTGAGATGCCTATTGTTGTCATTCATGTTGATAAATTATTAGCATACATCTGGTTGAATCTTTTTAGAAATGGGCTTAAGGACAGGCGTCGTAGCAGGAGCTAGGGGTGTAAATGACACGTAGCGGCTCGGGATCGGCTCGGGATCGACTCGGTAAAAAGCTCGAACGAGCCGAGCCTTAACGAGCCCGAGCCTGAAATATGGCTCGTTTAGTTATCGAGCCCGAGCTCGAGCCCTAAATACAAAGCTCGATTGGGCTCGCGAGCCTAATCGAGCCTTAACGAGCTAGAGCCCCAACCCGAGCCCGAGCCTAAGTTGCAGCCGAGCCTAAGTTATAGCCTTAACGATTGGGCTCGCGAGCCTAAGTTATAGCCGAGTTTTTGCGAGCTCGAGCCGAGCTTTTGAGCTCGTTTGAGATTCTCAAATCACCTTGAGCCGAGCCGAGCCGAGCTCGAGCTTTGGATTTTGCTAGCGAGCCGAGATCGAGCTCAAGATTGTAGGCTCCAACCGAGCCGAGCTCGAGCTCGAGCTTCACAAAACCTTAACGAGCCCGAGCCGAGCCCAGTCAGGCTCAGGCTCGGCTCGGCTCGTTTACACCCCTAGCAGGAGCTGATTCATATGGAAACCAACTTCTTACGAACCCTGGAACTTGTTATCTGTGCTGACTTGTTTTCAACTTTAATCTGCATGATTTTGGTTATGATCTTGTGATGAAGTAACTTTGTGGTTATGTTATCTTCAATATATGCGTAGGTTGTCCACCATTTAAGCTCATCGAAATGCCTCCCTTAAAACATTACAAAAACAAGGATGCCTATAACTTTTAGCTATGTTCGTCTAGCAATATTCTTATAGTTCATCTGATTGCATCAAGTTAAATATCCATAAATATTACATAAACGTCGATGCCTAGAACTTTAATGAGTTTTGTTAAAGGAAGGAACCAGAAAGAAGGTGAAGGAATTGAAGGAAAAATGAAAAATAAGCGTGTTCCAAAGTTTCATTAAAAGAAAGGAGTGGAAAGAAAGGGAGGAAGTTGAAGGAAAATTATTGCTTAAAATCTTCCTTCCAAAATGGAAGGAAATGGAAGGAGGGGAAAGTTATCAATTAAAATGTTTTGTTATTTACTATTTTATTCTTCCATTTAATCTAATATAACACCCAACAAGGGTTTTATTGTAAAATTAAATCTTTCTTTTCTCTTCCTCTCAACTCGGGAACACATAAAACTTTTATTTTCATTTCCTTTCCTTCGAACTCGGGAACACAAAATAAAGTTATATATTTCTTTTCCTTCCCGTTCTTTATGTTCCCGAGTTTACTAAATAAAAGAAAAGAAGAGAAAGGGATATTAGGAGAGAAAAGAAAGGAAAATATATAATTTTATTTCGTGTTCCCGAGTTGAAGGGAAAAGAAAAGAAACTAAAGATTTTATGTGTTCCCGAGTTGAAAGGAAGAGAAAAGAAACGTATATTTTACAATTATACCCTTGTAAGATTTTATTATAGGTTAAATGAGAGGGTAAATTGGTAAATGATTTACTTTAAATTTTTCTTACTTTCCCTTCCTTCCGCTTCCTTCCAATTTGGAAGGATTGTTATTTGGAGGAATTTTCCTTCCTCTTCCATCCACTTCTTTCCTTTAATGAAACTCTGGAACACAAATTTGTCCCCTTTTCTTTCCACTCCCTTTCCTTTCCTTCTACTTTTAAACTCTGGAACATATAAATCTCTTTTCTCTTCTTTTCTTTCCGGTAGAAAACTCGGGAACACAGCTTAGTATTTTTTGAGCTCATCTATATTGCCTCTAGTTAAATATTTACAAGCATTAAATAAATAGGGATGCCTAGAACTTCAATTATGTTCATCTAGTCTTTTTTTTTTAGCTCATCTACTTGTCTCAGGTTAAATATTCGGATGCCTAGACGGCTAGACCTTTGAGTTATGTTCATCTAAATTTATTAAATAGTTATAAAAAAAAAGTTGTGATTAAGACGTGGTAAGGGGAATAGCCTTGTAACGAGGGGTAGGTAACCATAAGAACATGGTGTGAAAGGATGGTGTGAAAGGAGCTAGAACATGTACATTTATATAATATATTCTTGCAAAATAATTAAAACTATGGATGAACTAATTATTAAAGGTATAAGTTATTCTGTTCATACCAAGTGAAAACTTCATACACTTATATATATAATATATAATTACATAGGTCTTCATGGTTCCAATGGTGGTGGAGCCGTAGGATATAACGGTGGGATAGCTGAAAATATAGAGTTCTGATCGACGCCATCACCTGCTGTTGCCGTGAGTGACACAAGTGCAGCAACTAAACCTGCATTTCCGGCTAAGGTGGGTTTGGTGTAGTTGTAATTTGAACGCGTATCTATGAACTTATCAAACCGGTCTGGACCTCCCACCATTGCACCCGTGATGTTGTGTGGGTTAGGTTTATCTGAAGACAACCATTGGAACCCGTCTTTGCATGAGTATTTGATATCATCATTTGGTATCGATGCGCCTCGATGGTGAACCTGCATCGGGAATTTCTTGCCGTGTCCCACCACATAGCTCATATTCATCGGATTTTTACCCAAAATGTAATCCATCTACAAATATAGAATAAGTTATTTAGGAGTTAGGCATATAACAATCAGTGTTAAGAAAATATGTAAATAAATTTATTTTTTCGACCTGAGAAGTGGCGAATTCCCGAAGTCTACTAGTCTGAAAAAATGTCATGCCACAATACCATCCAGGAAGATTAGCAGTTTCCAAATAATCCGCATAAAGCGATGCCAAAAACACCGCATTCACAACATACTGAAGATTATGTGGTCGGCCTTGGCTGAGTTCGATAAGCCCCCCTACAAAGATACATATGTTTTGTCATCAAATATGATCCTTTTGAGTTTTAAGTCCACTATAACGAAAAATAATGTGGTACATATGCTTATACCTTGAGTCCAGTTAAAGGCTTGGTATTCTCGAAGGTACGAACACATGGTAAGCGAGGTGGCATTGTGATAGCTACGTAACAAGTCCTCATAAGGGTACCCGGGGTTCAAGAACACGCGAATCCTTGTTAACAAGAGCATGGCAGCAGGCAACTTGTTATCCCAGCTAAGAACCCGTTGACTTTGGTTATTGTTCAAAGCTCTCGCATGTCTAAATAGCCCTTCTTGCGTAGCTAACCATAAATAACTAGAGTTTCCTGTGGCGTAGTACATCCAAGCACTACCCCACATGTACTCATCATAATACCCTGTGGAGTTATAGTAGGGTTCTATAAAAAGGTTGCCTCTAGAGTATACGCTACGCTTCCCACCATCTCTAGCAAAAGTCCATACTTTAGAGGCACCCTGCACAAGCTTCTTAGAGTATGCATCGTCGTCTCTAAACACTATGGACGCCGCTGCCAATGCAGCTGTCATTTCTCCAGCAAGATCGGAGCCAGCTGTAATAATTTGTGTTGGCCGCTTATAATCCATGTCTTCGGGTCTTTGCCAACACGTTTGATCATCCGGTGTGGTTGAACCGTTTTGAGATCCACCAACCTGGGCATAAATGTGGTTGATTATAGAAGCTGAGGAGTCGAAGGTACGAAGCAAGTAATCAGTTCCCCATCTGATAAGTTCGCGAGCGTGATCATACTCTTTGATGGACTTGTACTTGTGCGGGTACTCAATTACACTCCAACTCAACATTGTCATGGCAAATGACATTGGGAAATGGAACTTAGTATTGTCACCGCCATCGTAGTAGCCACCAACCAAACCTCCTTTGACATCTGTTGCATCTGCTCCGTCTTGTAGCCCTGAATCCTCTCTCCATTCAATCCCGTTGTTATCAGGTAACTTCCCAGCTGCATGTTTCTCCCTAATGTTAGGATTTTGTCTAAAATACGCCACACATCTATTATATTTGTTTGGCTCCACAAGTTTAGGGATGACAATCGGTCGGGTTCGGGTAGGGTATTGGTAATACTAAACCCGTACCCGTTTATAAAACCGTATACAAACCCAACCTGATACCCGTCGGGTTTTGTCGGGTATACCCATGGGTATCGTGCATACCCGTTATTTTGTTAAAAAAAAAAATACCCGTTGGGATTTGTAGTAGAAAATACCCATAAAGTTTTGACGTTTAATTCTTCTATGATAGAAATTAATAGGATTGAGGGAAGTTTGGAAACAATAAATATATAAGGAAATGATATTTTAGAAATACAAAAATACAGACATATACTAAATGTATAAAAAATATATATTATAAATAAATTATATCGGGTATTTTTGTGGGTAATCGGATATCCATATATCAGGTAATCGGGTCGGGTATCGCAATATACCATACCCGAACCCGAAAAAAACTAAAATTTTAAACCCAAACCTGGATCCGTACCCATCGGTTATACCCGTCCCAAATATTTTGGGTTTCGGGTATACCCGTGCGGTTCTGGTTCTTTTACCATCCCTACACAAGTTTCGTACTTTACAACCTTATGTTTTTCAAAACAGAAAAATCATCAAAACAACCATCTTGACCAATGATTTTGACAAAACAGTCTTGTTGTTTAAAATTGTCAATCAAAAAGAGTTGGACAGGTATCCTTTAACGCAACAAAATTTTGGTGCAACAGATTTTAAACGGGAGAAGCACATCCATTCTCCTACGTAATTTTGGTGCAACAAAGCCTTTTGGTGCAACAAAGATTTGAAAATTGTCTAAACTATGGAACCATACCATTGTATTAATAGTTTGGCTTCACAAATTCCTACGTAAACGACCAATTTTTTTTTTTTTTTAAAAAAACACAAAACTCTTTTTCAAGCATGTAAATAAAATTGCTGAAAATATGGTTAAAGAAATGTACATTTCTGGGCGTTGAAGAACAATAGAGCTTTATGCAGTGCTTCCGTGTACTGATCCCCTGGTGGAAACGGTGATGTGTATTGATCCTGCGGCCGTGATTTATGATTTAACGACTTTATGATTATGATTGGAAGTCCGATAACCAGAAAAGCAATGAAGATTACAATCATCATCCATTTCAAAGCTTTCCGTTTCATGAAGTTGCACTCTAACAAAGAACTGACCATAATCTGTCGATTTTTATGGTTAATTATGGTTCTAATATCATTAACAAAGGCCGGATAAATATGTGGAAGCTAGTTAATCAAGCAAGAAATTCAAGCATTTAGCAATCAAGATCAAGTTCAAATCATGTGATGAAGGAATAGATTCAAGATTTTGTTGTTTGGATCAGTGTTTAACTGTGATGTTCATTTCGAGTCAACTTGTGTAGTATCAACATGGAGGCTTCTTGCCTCTTTATAATGTATTAAATCTACATTTGACCCCTTTGTAAAGGTTCTGTAAGTTTTATACTTCTCAGGGCTGGATATCTCTTATGACTTGTGTTGGATTTGCTTTTAGAAAGCATAGTTGTCAAAAGCGTGCGCTGCGCACCAAGTGCGCTGCGTCCTGTGAGGCGTGCATTTAGGCGCTAAGGCGCACTATTAGGGTTGTTTCAGGCTGATTTCCGGCTAAATTCAGGCTAAAAGTTGCATAAACCACTAAAACATTCTAAATGAGCTATGAACAAGTCCTAAACAACCCTAAAACATCCTAAAGTAGCCCTAAACAAGCCTAAAACATCTCTAAAATTCCTAAAAAATGTATTTTATATTATGCGTCTAATTATAAAAAGCGCTCGTTTTTTATGTGCCTTGCGCCTAGGCGCTTTGACAACTACGGTAGAAAGAACACTAGCAACTGGAAATGATGCCAAAGAATGGATGCATGTTGTTTATCGACAGTGGCGCAGCATAGTAGGGGCGGGGAGGGGCGGCCAACCCCCCCGGATTTTCGCGCAGAAGTTCCGATTATATAGTATTCGTATAGAAAATTTTGAAAATATAGGGTTTCGACCCCCCGAAACTGGTTTTCGACCCCCGAAACTAGTGACTTCCGACCCCCCGAACCTTCAGGCCAAGCTTCGCCACTGTTTATCGAGACAAATATTGCTATAAATACACTTGTAGTATGTAACTACACGAAATCAATATTATGCAGATTGAAAGAACATTGGTACCTTAAACTGTACGTATAAAAGTAGGAAAGCTTCACAGCTTGAATACCATGGAGTTCCTCTTGAATAATACACATTCCATTTTGTGTTTGATGAGCTAGTGGGGTTATATATATAATCGTCGATCTGTTAGAGGCCATGCATGTTGACTTTTAAAAGGTTGACAACTTGACATGCAATAGACTTCAATTACTTTATTTTAATATTACTTGTTGTTAATGATTTTGATAATTATGAGATGAAAGCTGGATTTAAATGGAAAATACATGTTTGAGGCATGTACTTGAATATCATTTTTTTTTTACAACATCCCAGGTTGTTGCATATTTTTCAATAATATTCATTAAAAACCAAACAAGATTACCAGTGAGCGGCACGTAAACGAGCAGCAAATTGTGCCGCCCTTGGATCTTAATAAGGCACACGGATCGTGATCAGACGAACAGGATTAACTTTGAACAAACACAAATGACAAGGGTGGGCTTTTCTAAAGCTGGACTTCTGGGCTATTATTTAGCAATCATACTGGGCTTGAACTTTATTAGTCATAATGGGCCAATATCATCTCAGCCAATGTTTTCATGACCGGACCGGACGTCGAACCAGTTGGACCAGATTTAAGACCCGGATAACAACGTCATATATGATAGAATCGATATTATAATTCAAATTCTCATTTTTTTTTTCCTAAAGCCAAGAATATCATTAATTTCACGATAAAAACCAAGTTACATCTGGATAATAGGTAAGCGAGCAACAAGCTGCGCCGCTATCCCTTTTTGAATCGCAAAGCCTATTCTACTAAATACAAACCCTTGGTTCCTCGGGCTTTGCGAGTCACTGTGGACCACCTTCTGCACCCGCTCCAAAAAGCGAACTGCCTCAGGGGCTAAGGATCCAAAAGTATCGAAGGCAAACGGAATGAACACATGCTGATTCTCTAGACATGCTGCCTCGTGCTTAGCAACCTTCCTAGCTTCCGCCTTCAAAACCGCCTGTCCCGGAACGAATCCACTATCTCTCAGCCCCACCAGTGGGGACACCCCAGTGAGGTCCACACACGCGTGCTTACCCCCTGCCCAACCAAACACAAGGACGTCCGCAGGACGCAGGGTAGATCTTCCCTCTCATTGGGTTATTATACTATTAAACATTTTTTCTAAGTTATTTAAGTAAAATAGTATTTACAAATGAGAAATGTGGTGGTGTGTTTTTAAATCAACGTATACAATGAAAAACATATAAGTTATTTAGTATAATATTATTTTGAAAAGATGACTAGCTAGGCATCTGGTTGTAGACTCTGCAAATCTAAAAGTTCTTTAGTGAAACAAGATGGTTGTGGTCGTTGGATTTGTACGTACCATTTATATTTTATTTTGCCCTAATAAAAAAGATAAAATGGGTGAAGTTTTTATGATTTTGATTCTTTGAAGACTTTCTTTCCAACGTTTTGAAAACCGGATCGGACCGGCCGGTCCAACCGGTTTAACCAGAGACCGATTTCGGGGGTCCGATCATGCATGTTAGACTGTTTTTGAAGCAACCGGTTAGCTAGACCGGTGACCGTTGGTCAAATCAGAGAACCGGTCTAAATAACGGTCCGACCGGCCTTCTCTTCAAGGTTCTGCAAGTATTTCAGGTACCGATGAGCTTTCTCAGTTTCCGGCTAGACCTTGTGTTTGTACAATTTGTTTTAGTTTAATTAAAAAAAAGTGTTTGATATGAAATACAAAACTGAAGAAGAAGATGCTAGAATTCTGTATCACTCGTGTGGCGGCCAAAGTTTGGTGATAAACTTCTATGTCGATGAAGGATTAGAAAGTGTTTATCACCAAACTTTGGCCGCCACAAGAGTGATACAGAATTCTAGCATCTCCTTCTTCAGTTTTGTATTTCATATCAAACACTTTTTTTTAATTAAACTAAAACAAATTGTACAAACACAAGGTCTAGCCGGAAAATGAGAAAGCTCATCAGTACCTGAAATACTTGCAGAACCTTGAAGAGAAGGCCGGCCGGACCGTTATTTAGACCGGTTCTCCGATTTGACCAACGGTCACCGGTCTAGCCGGCCGGTTGCTTAAAAAACAGTCTAACATGTATGACCGGACCGTCGGAACCACCGGTCTCCGGTTAAACCGATTGGACCGGCCGGTCCGGTCTGGTTTTTAAAACGTTAATCTCAGCAACACATTTCTAGGCCTCTACATAGTCTACTCAGCTGGGCTTCACTATCATCAGTCCATAGCCTCTCAAATAATATTATTTGTAAAAGAATTGGAACATTATGAATCATTTACATAAATAGCGGGTTTATTATTTTACAAATTACATTTGAGGGGTATTGGGGGAAAAACTGAAAGTGGTGATGTAAGGAAATGGTTTGGCGGTATCAAAAGAAATTAAAGGTGATGCCGCCAACCCATTTGGCGGTATCAAGGGGTCTTTTGTCAGTGGGTTAATGCCGCCAATTGAAGTAGAGGTATCAACAAAAAATAGCTAGATGCCGCCAATCCATTTAGAGGGATCACCTCTTGATGCCGCCAATCCGGTTTAAGGTGTCATTGATACCGCCAATTGAGTTGGTGTGTTCTTCAATGTTGCCGTCATGATCCCGCCAATCCATTTTCATGCATTAAAACCAGCAAATGAAAATCAGTCTTCACCTGCAAAGCATGCAGCCTATAAGACACACTCACAAGGTCTCTAGCATTGCATGCAATGGTCTTGTAAGTTGTAGATGATTTGATAGGCAAATAGTATTCTTGGGAGTGTAAGAATTCAGGCTTTGAAGGTTATAAAATGGAGGTTGAGGTGAAGAAGGAGCACCACCCACATCCAAGAACACACCATCAACACTACAATCTCCATCTGAAACCTTTGAAATTCATAAAAAATCATACCCACCAAATTCCTCCCACCATGAATCAAAACATGAACTTACACCCTGGTCCCCTAAACGACGATGTGTTGTATCTGCGTGATCGACATCGTGCCTTTCACGTTTTCACAGACGAGGAAAACTTCAATGCCGCCATGATGGTGAAGCGCAGCGATAGAGGAATATGGAAGTTACTTCGTGACCACCCTGTTGTAGGACGGGTTCGTCACCTTATCGATGCTGCAGGGTTTGGTGGCCTCATAGATTGTGGTTACCGATACGTTGACCACTCCTTGACAACAGCTTTGGTGGAACGATGGAGGCCCGAAACTCACACGTTCCACCTTCCATTTGGTGAAGCTACTGTCACCTTACAAGATGTTAACGTCTTGTGGGGGTTGCCTATTGAGGGAGCTGTTGTGTCTGGGGTAGATGATAATTTGTCTACTGCCGACGCAATAGCCTTGTGCCGACGATTCTTAGGTGTTACGCCTACAGAGGCCCAAATGTCCGGCAAGTCCGTTTTTGGTACTGTTATTCTTGATAAACTAAAGCAGGACTTTGTTGAAGCAGAGGCTACGGATGAAGAGTGCATTTTTCGTGCTCGTTTAATCCTTTTCTTTTTGATCGGTTCCACCTTACTCCCTGATAATAATAATAATAGAATAAATGTTTTTTACTTGAGATTTTTACGAGACCTGAACCGTACAGCATCTTATAGCTGGGGCAGTGCGGTTCTGGCTTGTTTATACAGGCGGCTTTGTGATGCCACCCAGCCGGATAGGAAAGCCATGACCGGACCCATGATGCTCCTTCAAGTATGGGCATGGGAGAGGATCCGGTGTCTCGCGCCACGACCACCCTCAAACCGGTTTGATTATACTTGCCCGATAGCGGCTCGGTATATATCGCAAATCCCAGTTTGTATATACTTGCCTGCATGGCATCCCTTTGTATTTTTTTTTCTGAACACGTTTTTTAACATGTTAATTTTGTAGGTGGCGAGACCGGCGGTTAAAGTTCACGGAGGTGGCCCAACACTGCCTCAAGGCATACCGTTCACAGCTACAATCGTTGAACGAGGAGATGGTATGTTAGTAATTATTTTTAGTTTTTTGTATGTATTAATCATGCATTTATTGTGTTTTGTTACTGACTTAAGTGTTTGTTTTTAGTTCAACTGGACCCCCTACAACTCGGTTTTGGACCGACTACCGGCAATGTGCACAAACGGGATGGAAAGCTGGAGGAGTTGCTGTCCCCTTATAAGCTTCGAGATCGTTGAGCATCATTACCCTCAACGGGTTTTGAGGCAATTCGGCATGGTCCAGTACATACCTCCCCAGATAACCTTAGCCGTACCCACGGCCCGGCTTGAAACACTGCATGCCTTGGGGCGGCAAGGACTCAACGGGGCGGACTGGATGACTAGGCATGAAGCCTATGTCAATGTATGGAATAACCGTCGTAACACGGTTATCCGGTCTGAACTCATAAGGACAGCTTCAACCGAGCCCGGTTATATGCAATGGTATATGGGGCGTACCGTTGCATTTATTGGAAATCCGGGTGTAGCACCGGCCCCAGCTGGCGGTTTCCAAGACGACGGTGCTAGAATCCAGTTGATGGTAAAACATTTTTACGTGCCTAATTCATACATTAATTATTTTCGCAATTTGGTGTTTCTAACTAAAAATTTTGTTTGCTGCAGAGGGATGCCATGGGTGATATTTTCCGGTCATCTCAGGAGGCCTTTAATAATCCTCAGACATTCGCCACGCAGCTTGAGCGCATACAAAACACGGCGTTTCACAGTATGATGATGTCACACAACGCCGGACACTTACAAAATCCGACGCATCTTACCATGGACGACGTTGACTTGTCGGCACCTGCACGGCCTCAAAGGGTGCGCCGGCGACGCGCTCCCTGTCAGGTGCCGGAAAACGTTCCGGAAAATGAAGACCAAGCTGGTGGAAGTCACTCTGTCGCTGGGTTTCGTGCATCTGTTGCGGCCAGCAACAATCAGAACCAGACCGGGGATATGTCCCGCAATTCATGGACAGTGGATTGGACCAGATGGGAACTCCATTTGGATTGGGTGGATCAATCGTACAGGGAACTGGTCATGTTGGTGGGTCCGGTGGCAGTCAACCGGGGGAGATGGGTCCGCTAGCTAACTTTCGTGCAGGCGGAATTGGCATCGGAGATAGTTGGGCGTTTCCTTCATCACCGGCTTACGTGACGCCTGTTGGACAGGGGTTGCCACGGTTTGATCACGACCTTTTTAGTGATTTTCATTACCATGCCCCGCATAATTCGTGTGATGAAGGACCTTCAAGCCGGCCAGGACCATCTACCACGCTGAATTTAAACCTTTTCCTGATAACGAGTACGGTAATGAAGGAGCCCCACCCGCCAACCAACCACCCAGGAGGCAATCTGAACGTCTTCAGAATCAGGGACCCTCGAACGATCTGTACTGGTTTAACCAGTAACATTGTCGAATTCAAGTCTGTTCATAATTACCTGTTGTAACATTTTTTATAACATTAATTATTGTTTTGCCTTATAAATATATGAACATTAATTATTGTTTTGCCTTATAAACCCACACTATGTTGTAAACGGGCCAGGCTGCCCTCTTTGGGCCTCTGTGCAGCCTGGGTGGGCCTGCCGAACAGGTAACCTGACTGACGGACGCGTTGCCCTTGGGTAACACACGGGCGTCGCACGAAGTCCGGGCGGTTTTCGGGTCTCCGGGGCCTGATCCCGGTGGCCCGAAAACGGCTCGGAGGGATAGATTTATTTAAATCAAATAACACACAGACTTTCCATTTTTGGAATGTCTCAAACAAATAATACAAATATGATAGATTTATTTAAAACAAATATTACAAATTTATTTAACAACTGTTTTTCAAAACTAGTCACGCAAACTATACAATCTACGGATTTACAAGACAATATATTTTCCGAGATCACCTATTCCAATATTCTACCACCGTTTTTGTTGCATAGTTCATTAAGTTTCTGTTTCGCACCCAGAAACTTGTCTTTTCCAGTCAGCGGGAACTCAGGACCGCATTCAGATTCAAACTTATCTGAATTTGATCCAGGAGAACATGGTTCTACCCGTTGAATATGTGTACCAAATCTACAGGTACCCAATGTTCAAACCAGCCTGCCATACGAAAGTAGTACGGTGAAGAATCGCATCATCCGTTGCCGGACAAGTCGCTAATGACGTGATGTGATTCATCAACACCGGATGGTGTGGGTTTGCCTAGAAAGTAGACCCGCCCAACGATCCATAACTCTCTAATATTTTAAACTAAACCCTCAATGTTGCATTCTACACGTGTTATACCATGTGTAGATGTATTGAGAGGTGTAGTTTAATGTGGATGTAACACCGATCCAAAGACACCGCTTTTTTGGACCCCAGAAAAGCGATGCCAAGCGGGGGATGAAACGGCAGACGATGCTGTTAAGCATGACTCATCCCCGCCGAAAACAGTTAAAACTCCATGTGAATGTAACATCGACCCAATATCAATAAAAAACCGTACCCTCCAGAACAATTGAGATATGTGGTGTTGTAAATGGGATTGAGATATGTGGGAATGATAGAATATATTTGTGTTGTAAATGGGATGGAGAGAATTGGAAGCTGGTCGAGTCCTTATATAAGAAATGATGTCTCACTTTGAATTGGCGGCATCAATGTGGATGATTGGTTTGGCGGCATCAATGTTGTTGAATGGTTTGGCGGTATCATCTTTAATTTGTTAGATGCCGCCAATCCATTTCCTTACATCACCACTTTCAGTTTTTTCCCCCAATACCCCCAAATGTAATTTGTAAAATGATAAACCCGCTAGTTATGTAAATGATTCGAACATTATATCTGAATGCATCTCATTTTAACAATAAAGCTAATATTTAATTTACATGATCATAAAGAACTAATATATCAAAGTAAATTTATTGCCGTGAGATGACTTTGTCTATATAAAAAAAGGCTTGATTAAGACGTGATCAGGAGTTGTTGTAATGTGGGTAGGTAAATAAGGGAAGGAAAGAAGCTAGAACGAAGCTAGAACATGTATAAAAAAACCCATGACCTCTTGGTGTAGTAGTATGGTGTCTCTTAGGGATGAGCTCGGGACGGTATCGATACCAACCGATACCGATCCCGAAAATACCGATCCCGAAAATTCCAAAAACCCAATACCGATACCGATACCGAAAACATACGGTACGGTACGGTATCGGTTCGGTATCGGTACCGGTATGGTATCGGTATTTTTTTACCTTAAAATACCGATACCGTATCGATACCGAAAATACCGAAACCGAAAACCTCTAAATGTGAATACCGATACCGAACACCCTCGGTTCGGTACAGGATCGGTACGGGGTCGGTTCGGGATCGGTATCGGTTCGGTATTCGGTGCAAAATGCTCATCCCTAGTGTCCCCCCTTACAAATGTAAAGTTGTGGATTCAAATCCTTACAAATGCAAGATGAGGTGGAATAAATCTGTAATAAAAAAATTTCGTTCAAAAACAAATTTTAAAAAATAATTAAAACAACAGATAACTCGAACCTCATTTATTTATTAAAATTTAACATATATCAAGTTGCAAAATGTAAAAAAGGAATAAGTTATACATCATGTTCATATTAATTACAAAGTTTTTCATGGTTTCCACGGTGGTGGAGGTGGTGGAGCCGTTGGAAATAGCGGTGGAATCGCTGAAAATATAGAGTTCTTGTCGACACCATCGCCTGCGGTTGTAGTAAGCGACACAAGCGCGGCTACCAAACCTGCATTTCCCACCAAGGTGGGTTCGGTATAGCTGTAATTCGAACGCACATCTTTATACTTATCAAACCGGTCTGGACCTCCCACCATTGCACCCGTGACGTTGTGTGGGTTACGTTTACCGGAAGACAACCATTGAAACCCGTCTTTGCATGCGTATTTGATGTTGTTAGTTGGTATCGATGCACCTCGATGGTGTACGTGTGTCGGGAATTTCTTGCCGTGTCCCACGACATAACTCATTTTCATAGGATTATTCCCCAAAATATAGTCCATCTACAAATATAGAGTAAGTTAATTAGGAGTTAGGCATGTATATACACTATCTAACATGGCCGACCCTTAAGGGGTGCGGGGAGGACTCTCGGTCCGGGCCCAATTTCTCAGGGGCATATTGACCCTCCGACAATTCAAGTTTTCTTAACAGTGATGTCCTTAATTTGATGGATTTTTGTATGTTTGGGCTCCAAAATTGTTAATCAAGTATTAATCAAAGTGAATGGTAGTTTATATAAAATATAAAGTAAAAAATATTGAGAGAGGTTAAGAATTAAAGAAGAAAATAAAATGGTTCGAGAAAAAAATTGCAGGTTTATAAATAAGTGTAGGACAAGAGAGAATGAAGAAGATGAAATGAGAATGGCTCACACTTATCTTTTATTTTTGTTATTCTTTTTTATCTTTTACTTTTGTTATGAAACAATTTTTTTTAATTGTAAGACTTTCACCCATTTATATATATTTTCACCTTTTGTGGGATTCGAACTCCTAACCTCCTCCAAGAGAGTTGTTCCCTCTACCGTTAGACTACAATTTAAGTGAGAAATAAAATTTGATCTATCAATTTGATATTACTTTAATCGTAGCTTAAAAAATACTTTGCATTATTTATTTCGTTAAGGCCTAAAGCTAAGGCTAATGGGCACAATTTTTGCAGCTCAGTCCGGGCACCTGAATTTTTAGGGTCGGCCCTGCTATCTAACAATCAATGTTTTTGTAAACAACACATTTGGAGAAACAATCTCAAATAAGTGTTAAGAAAATATGTAAATAAATTTATTTTTTCGACCTGAGAAGTGGCGAATTCCCGAAGTCTACTAGTCTGAAAAAATGTCACGCCACAATACCATCCAGGAAGATTAGCAGTTTCCAAATAATCCGCATAAAGCGATGCCAAAAACACCGCATTCACGACATATTGAAGATTTTGTGGTCGGCCTTGGCTGAGTTCGATTAGCCCCCCTACAAACATACATATGTTTTGCATCAAATCATCATCATCATCATCATACTCAGTTAATCCCATCAATAGCAAAAGATAAGGTAAGTTTTAAGTCTAGTAATAATGAAAAATAATGTGGTACATATGCTTACCTTGAGTCCAGTTAAAGGCTTGGTATTCTCGAAGGTACGAACACATGGTAAGCGAGGTGGCATTGTGATAGCTACGTAACAAGTCCTCATAAGGGTACCCAGGGTTCAAGAACACGCGCATCCTTGTTAACAAGAGCATGGCAGCAGGCGACTTGTTATCCCAGCTAAGAACCCGTTGACTTGGGTTATTGCTTAAAGCTCTCGCATGTCTAGATAGCCCTCCTTGAGTAGCTAACCATAAATAACTAGAGTTGCCTGTGGCGTAGTACATCCAAGCACTACCCCACATGTACTCGTCATAGTACCCTGTGGAGTTATAGTATGGTGTTATGAAAAGGTTACCTCTAGAGTATGTGCTACGCTTACCACCGTCTCTAGCAAATGTCCATACGGTAGAGGCACCTTTCACAAGCTTCTGAGAGTATTCAGCGTCGTCTTTGAAGACTATGGACGCCGCTGCCAATGCAGCTGCCATTTCTCCAGCAAGATCAGCGCCAGCTGTAATCATTTGTGTGGGCCGCTTGTAGTCCATGTCTTCAGGTCTTTGCCAACATGTGTGGTCATCTGGTGTGGTTGAACCGTTTTGAGATCCACCAACCTGGGCATAAATGTGGTCTATTTTAGTAGCAGAGGAGTTGAAGGTACGAAGCAAGTAATCGGTTCCCCATTTGATAAGTTCGCGAGCGTGATCATACTCTTTGATGGATTTGTACTTGTGTGGGTACTCGATTACGCTCCAACTCAACATTGTCATGGCGAATGACATTGGGAAATTGAACTTAGTATTGTCACCCGCGTCGTAGTACCCACCAACCAAACCGCCCTTGACATCCGTTGCGTCAGCTCCGTCTTGAAGCCCCGAATTCCCTCTCCATTTGATCCCATTGTTCTTTGGTAACTTTCCGGCTGCAAGTTTTTCCACAATGTTAGATGTCTAAATATAATATGCTTTCTCACTTTTATCTTTGCTTATAACAAATCTAAATGTTGATAACTTATACATCTAATTAGTTAAATTGAATCATTTCATTAAGAGACCCAGAAAGGCCTTTTACTCGGTTATTTTGACAGCAATTTGGAGCATTTGGAGAGCCTGAAACGAAGTTGTGTTTTGTCAGAAAGTTGTTTCGGTCCAGAAGATTATAGAGGAGATCAAGACAACGAGTTTCATATGGGTAAAGAATCGGGCAAAGATGTTGTCTATGACCTGGGACTCGTGACGTAGGTTTGATACTGATAAGATGAGATAGGCTTGTGTGTATTTGGGTGGCCGGGTATTGTTTGTGTGCTCGGACCTGTATTTTGTTTTCTGTTGACATATGTCGGATGTCGGTGTTGTCGGATGTTGTATTTTGGCTAGTGTCTTGCTAGCATGTTTCGGAATAAAAGAGTTTTGTTGGCCGTTCAGAAAAAAAAAAAAACACCTTTGTAAATAGAGATTTAGTTTTATAGTTCAGTTTAGCTTCTTTGGAATTTAAATAAAATGAAGCAACATATTTTGAACTATATAAACTTGTAGAGGGTAAATTGTTAATATCATATTTATATTCAATAATCTACAAATTAAACAATCATGTATTATGTATCTTGTATCAATGACATTCTAAATAACGCAATTAAACGATCTTTAGTTTTTATTATTTGTAGACACGATATAATTAATTTTTAGTTGTTTATTTACAAAAAAGTTGTAGGGATTTCATCATTTTACAATTTTTTTAAGGTTAACTAGTTAACGATAATATAAAATATGCTATATATACAATCGATTTTATAGATGGAACCTTAATAAAAAAAAAAAAAAAGTTATGCTTAATTGACTTCCATTTAATTTATTAATAAAAAAGTAAGATATTAATTAGCTACAACCTAATGACATGTTCCATTAATTATAAAACTATTATTTTTCTAACATCTTTCTATATGTATTTAAACGTTACGAACCGACAATTATAAAAGTTAAATCAAAATTATTAGTTTTAATATATGAAAAATTCAAAACATCAGAATATTCAAAAATGATATTATCGAGACTTGAAAGTTGTCACAATCAAAATTAATCTCTAGAATTAATATGAAAGCATGTAAAAGTCAAATTATTGAATATTAATTAAACAATATATGGGCATTGAAGCAACGTACATTTTTGGGCATTGAAGAACAGTAGAGCCTTATGCAATGCTTCCGTGTACTGATCTGGTGGTGGTGGCCGTGATTTATGATCCGGTAACGACTTTGTTATTATTATGGGAAGTCCGATCACCACAAAAGCTATTAATATTGCAATCACTGTCCATTTTAATGCTTTTCGTTTGACTACGATGCAGCCTAAATCTACATATCTGTTTTTGTTCTTTTTTCTGGATGCATCATCTGGGTTCAGTAGCCAACTTTGCTGAGTCTCGTCCAAGGCTCCACTGTGTTGACTTTGGATGTTGTATAATGATGCTCTATCGGTGTCATCGTTGGTTCGGTTTCTTCGGTTTTGATCTTCTTGATCGTTGGCTATTTCAAGTGATCCTCCCAATGATTTGCGGCGTACATTCTCAACCTCTATTCACCTGTTGGCATGATGAAAGAATTGATATCATAATCTGTTGATTTTATGGATAATTATGGGCTAATATTATTAACAATGTAACACGCTAGACAAAGCACAGTACACTGGTCGTGGACAAGAGAGATGATGGGTTCACAAGACATGTCATGCGTCAAATATCATCAACATGTTTTTGACACATTGGTTTGGATCCCCATATAACTCTATAGTTAAATGTGCACACGTGAGAGGAGTATAAGGATTGTTGCCTCTCAGGAAGGCTCCATGAAGGTAACCAAAAACAAATATGTAAGCTTTTCGTGAGCAGTATTAGTGGTACGAGATGTCAAATATTACAACCAAAGACTAGATAAGCACTAGTGGAACCAGAGCCTTTCACTACAACAAAACAGAGCAATAGCGGCCACTTAAGTCGCCGCTACTGATGTCACCGCTATTGCCCAAATGTCTTGTAGTGTTTTAAGTCTTGGATCATCTTGAGGTTTTCTTAAAACCAAGACGGTCTAAGATACGTTTTTTTTTTTAAATCAATATTAATATACAAAAAATAAAGTAAACTTGTTAAACGGGGTTAGTGAACCTTTTTGGACCCCTTGGTTCCACCCCTAGATGCAAGCATGCATCAATGAAAGCTAATCAAACACGAATTTAAACCTTTAGCAATCAAGATCAAGTTCATGGCATTGCCAATAGAATTAAAGAAATGGATAGACTATCGGCGTTGCTCAAAACGAACATTATCAATCTAGAACGCGCAATCAAAAGATATATTGAACGATGCAAATCGAAAGAACAATGGTGTTGAGTGTCTTACCTTTAAAAAAATTGAAAGAAAGATATTCACATCTTGGATGCCATATGGAGCCTCTCTTGAACACACATGAATCCTTTTTGTGTTTGATGAAGTAGTGGTGTTATATTAATAGTCTTTAACAGGCCGTGTTGACTTTTAGAAGGTTGACAAGTATTAACCTTTATTTATTTTTTAATATTTTTGGTGATGAGATGAAAGCTGGATCTGAATGAAAGAAGCATGTTTGAGGCATGCACTTGAATATGAGTTGTTTATATGACAATGAAAGTTTAGCAACTAAGGGTAGTTAAAGCTTCACATCTTTTCGTTTTTTATGTAGTTTTAGAATATTAAATTTGATTGTTAAAGTATGTTTTTTTTTTTTTTTGAACGGCATCTCGCTCAGGGATATACATGAGCATAGTCCGGCCGACGTGGGATTCGAACCGGACACTCCAGGGTAGGAAACATACTTTAATTGCCAATGACCCTGTGGTCTAGTGGTGGAAAGGACTTGGTTAAAGTATGTTTTTAGTTGTTTACCTCACAACAAAATAAAACTAATCGTCTTGGGGAATTTTTTTAACAAGACTTTAGTTAATGAAGAAGATGGTTCTTAAAGGGATATTCTATGCTTTACACAACTAAAAGGTTGTGAGTTCCTGAAAGATATATATATTGGTATATTTATTATAGATAATCTATGATTTATTGTTCAAAAAAGAAAAATTAATAATAATGAATACGCAAATAACCAAACAATCTAATTTTTATTCATTTTATTAAACTACTAAAACTATTTATATGCCACATAATGTAATTAACACTCTAAAATCCTATATTTGAGTATATAAATAATTGTTGGTTTTGCTAAAATAAATCATATATATGACATTATGTTGCATTTTGTACCCACTAATAATTGAAGAAGTTAAATAGAATAAGGTGCCCTGATTAAATTTAAAAGAGGAGCAAACTAAACCGTAGTTTGGATGAAAGATTAAATTTACTAAGTATATATTTGATAATAAATTATAAGAAATTTTACTGAAAGCTACTACAAATTAATAGTGATATCGCATGTATTTTTATTGAAAACTAAAGTTGATTATCATATTTAAGGAAAATCAAAATAAATCCTTATATTTGCTTTAAAAATGAAAGATAAATTTATGAAATGGTAATATTTAGTTTAATTATAAAGATGAATAATAGAATGTTAATGCTCTTTATACTTACAAGGGCCAATGACCTCTTAGTAAGGTGGTAAGAGGACTTAAGTTCATATAAGACTAAAATTAGACCCATGAGGTGCAAAAAAGGAGTGACACCAAGAGGTTTTACTTAAGCCACTTGATGTGTTCTAGGAGGGCTGTGTGTTTCACTTTAGCCTAAGACTATGGGGTATGGTCCCCTTCAATTTTGCTTTCCCCTTCTCCACCTCATCGCCACGTCATCTTCCCCTTCTCCTCCCCTTTTTAGGGGAAATGGTTCCCCTTCCCCCTTCCTTTTTTTTATATTTTTATTTTTCAATTATTTTATAGATTCTATTTTTCATTAATATTTTTTCCATTAAAATTAAAAAACAAATTACATAGAAATTAAAAAAAAACCGAAAATTACTTAAAAATTAAAAAAAAAAAAACAACCGAAAATTACATAGAAATAAAAAAAAATACAAACACTACAAAGTAAAAAAATACAAACTACTCGTTATCTTCGACACGGAAATTGTTCCAAATATGGTCGATTAAATCCGTGCAAAGGTTGCCATGCACCGTACTATCATGTAGTGCCCACGTGTTCGATTGTTGTTGTCCTTCGTCAACCGGCTCGATATTCTCTTCAACATCATTCGGGTCATACTCGCATATGGCGCGGCCTTCATCTTCGATTATCATGTTGTGTAGTATCGTGCAAGCGTACATAATATATCTCATGTTTTCCGGATGCCATGCACGTGCGGGCCGCCCAATAACATGCCATTTAGCCGTTAAAACACCGAATAACCGTTCGACGTCTTTTCTCGCCGATTCTTGGCACTTCGCAAACTTTTTCCTTTTCTCATCCGTGGGAATTTGAATCGTTTTCACAAGAGATGAGTAACTTGGGTATATCCCGTCCGCTAGATAATACCCGTGCTTATATTCTACCCCGTTGAGCACGAAAGAGTCATCAGGACCGGTACCTCTAATGATGCGATCGAAAATCGTCGATCTCGCTAGAACATTTAGATCATTACATGAACCAGCAACTCCGAAGAATGCATGCCAAATCCAAAGGTCTTGTGAGCAAACGGATTCTAAAATAATTGACGGCTCTCCAATGTCACCTCGCGTAAACTGCCCTTTCCATGCTGTGGGGCAATTACGCCATGGCCAATGCGTGCAATCGATGCTTCCAAGCATCCCAGGAAAACCGTGTTTCTCTGCATGGTGCGCATAGAGCTTGTCGACGTCCTTCTTCGTTGGCCTACGCAAGTAAACTTTGCTATATAAGTTCACGACCCCCTCGCAAAACCGATACAAGCACTCTCGACTCATTCTAGCAGACATCCTTAAGTATTCGTCCCAAGAGTCACTAGCAGTCCCGTACGCCAGTTGACGAAGCGCAGAAGTGCATTTCTGTAGAGTCGTAAAACCACGTTTTCCTCTAGCATCGTAACGTAGTGTGAAAAACTCATCATAATTAGCCAAGTCATTGGCAATTCGTTGAAACAATCGTCGACTCATTCGAAAGCGACGCTTAAAAAGTTCGTCTGTGTAGACGCAGTCCTCGGCAAAGTAGTCAGCTACCAAACGATCATGTGCACCTATAAAACAAAATTAACAAAAAATTACAATAAGAAATTAACAAAAAAATAACAAAATATAAAAAAAATACAAGAAGAAATAAAATATACCTTCACGATCTCTGTTTAATGCAGCGCGCCTTGTTCGTGGTTCCGAAGTTGTTTCATCGTCACTACTGTCGTTTACAAACTCCAACATAATTTTTGCCGTTTCAACCATCGTGCTCGCGAAAAAATTAACCACGTTTGCCTCTTCCGACGACGAACTCATGCTTGGATAAATTTGGTTTTATAAAAATTGTGTAAAGTTTATAAAAAGTTGAGTGTAAAGTTGTGTGGAATAGGATAGAATGGGTTGTATTGTGAAGTTTGAAAGGTTAATATATATATATTTATATAAAAAAACGTTTTTTTTTTTTTTTTTTTAAACGGTCAAAAAAGGGGGCCCCCCAACGGCTACATTTTTCAAACGGTCAAAACTTGCCTCGATAAGTGGGTCGGGGAGGACGGGACAATTATCCCGAGCATGCCGAAGTACAAACGGGGGGGGGGGGGCGGTGTTCCCGATCGGGAAAGGGTCCACGTCACCTATCCCGACCCCTCTCCCGAGCCACACCCCAAAGTCTAATGGTATCCATGCTTAATTGCGGTTAAAGGGCCCAATAGTACTGCCCAAATGCCTGTACTCTGGGGTCATCATGTGAACAACTGAAGTTGGTGCGAAGCCTAACCAGTTTGCCCTACAGTCATCCCAAAGAAAAAATTGCAAGGATTTAAGTATTGAACCTACTCCACTTTTTATGTAGTTAACACCATACCACTGGACTACTAGGTCATAATATAAATGAATACTAATATATACAATTTTTTTTGTAATAACAAAACTAAAAATGTATATTATGTAGAAATAAAAAGGTGCGTATATTAGATGGCAAAAAAAAAAACATTCTAAATATTCATAACGGGTATACCTTAAACCCTTCTGGTGTGAGATTGAAAAAAAAAAAATCATGAGTATTGGATACTTAATACTCGACTCAATTACCCAAAATATATATACCCGTTTACCTAAAAATATATACTCAAATCATATACCAAAAAAAAAGTTAATTTTATTTAATTGACCTTTCTTTAGTAATGTCTCATTCTAGGGCTTTATTATATAGAAAATGAACTTTTCGTTTGCGATACATATATATATTGATCATACTATTTATATTTTTCCTACTAGATATGCAATTATAATATTGGATTTTACATATCATGAAATTTACATAGTTAATGATATATCAAATATTTTATGGGAATGATGATATCTATGTAGTTTATCATATTTCAATTCATTGTAGTTGTTAGAAAGATTAAGTTATATAAAAATTAGTTTGGAAAGAAAAAAATATCTTTGAAAATCTCTAAGAGTGTTTTTTTAAACTAATTGGTAGACCCATACTTGAATGGTATTTTTTATTTATTTTTTATTTTTTGGAACATTACTTGAATGGTAATTACTAATTACCTGAGAAATAATCAAACGATAATGGGCTGGTTACTAAGTTAGCCATCCCTAGAGTATATATCTATACTATATAAACCCAGAAAAAAGTGTTTACACCTATGCAGGCCTTTCCAAGATAACTGTAGGCAAAGCCCAAAAGGATTGGACCTCAATGAGATACATTAATAGACATTAAAAGCTTGTGACAACTGACAAGGAAGTCAAGCGATAGATTCAATCCAATAAAGCTACTGTCTTTGAAAAAGCCCAAAATTCCAAGTTCGCTAAATTTATGTTTAGTGTCTTATCTTGTGTTGCAAAATGCTAGTAAAAATTGTTATTCCGATACGTCCACTAATAATCTATTATCTATTAATCTATTAATCTATTATCTATTTAATATATATAAAAGAATTGAACATTGCTGACGTGGCGTGTAATGGTGCCTTCAACCTCTCCATGAAACTGCCACGTGGCATCATAATTGAAAGCTTTAGTGTTTTTGAATTATTTCCTTTTTTAATTAAAAAAAAGATAAACATAAAACCCTAAATTTATCTCTCTATCTCTCAATTCTCAATTCTCAATTACTAAACTTAAATTGAGTTATTTTATGAAAAAACAACTTAAAAACAAATTTAAATTTTTCTCTCTTATGTTCCTCCCATAATTTTTAAACGTTAATATCTTTTATATTCGAGATTTTTTAAATAAAAAAATTACACCAAATTAACGAGCGTTTTATTATCTTTCCAATAAGTACCATAATGCTATATAAAAAACGGAGAAAAAAACGACTATTTTTTGTGGGGTTATGTTCATACAGAAAAAAAAAAAACACAAAGTGTTCATGTTATTCATTAATCATGTTTTTTTTTTCTTTAAAACCACGTTCTTATCTACGATGTTGAAATTCAGCTCAATCGCCATGCTATCATTGAAATTTTACTCTTCTAAAGATGGATAGATATACTTCATCAAGAGAAGCTAGGAGAAAGAATCGTGCAACACTACAACACATGGTGTCACCTTATAGCAAGGTTTTTTTTTATTTATTTAATGACAAGAGTGATAATTATTACTATTAGTATTAGTATTATTAGAATGTATATATTTTTCAACCCCCATCATGAATTCTACATCTATATAAGTCAAAGTCAAATTGTAACATATTTTAAATTACGTGAAGATGATATGTTGAAAGTTATCCTTTTAATACTGTATTATGTTTAATATGGTTTACGCTTTTTTTTATTTAACTTTTTAAATAAATGTTTTTTTAACTAAGATTGATTATGTTTAAGTTATTTACTCTTTTCGTGATTTGAGTTTTCTTCTTTTATCATTTTTTATTAAATCATATTAAATTTTTCAACCCCGGGACCTTCCCGGGGTAATTAGCTAGTATTTTGTTATAATAGTGCATAAAGTTTTACTGATAGATTCCCTTAAAATAAATATTCTTCTGAAAAGAGACAAATCACTTAAAGTTTTACTGATAAATTTCCGAGCTTTTTAAATTTTCCAAATAAATATACAAATTATCTTTTAATTATTTACCAATGGGGTGGTGATCCATTGGTAAAGGCGAAGCCTTTAAAACATCTAGGTTGTGGAAGATCTTGGGTTCAAGTCCCACAGACTACAGAATTTAAAAGAAATTAACCTTTCAAAAAAAATCTTTTAATTATTCGCACAACTTTAATTTAAAGGAAATTTTGTTTTATACTCCTTGCGCACACGACCTCTTCAACATATGTGTTTTTAAAAGCTTTGTTTCTATCATTAGGTTATCAACCCAATGATAATTATTAGCACAACTATTTCAAGATAAGATACGAAATTTAAAACAATAAATGCTTTGTGAAGAAACAATAGTCTAATCTCCGATAAGAGAAGCTAAACCACCGTTGCTACAGGTTTAATCCTTTGCTAGATATCACGGCTGGAGAGTAGTGAGAGTGGCTTGAAATAACACAAATAAAACTGGTTGGAGGTGACTGCTAGGAACCGAAGCCGGAACCAACGTATAGACACAAAAAACGGAGTCGGCCTTAGTGTGTTTTTCAGGGTTTTCTGAATGGCCTATTCAAGGAGGTGACGTCCTCCTTAAATAGGTTCCACACGGGCCTCCAACATTAAGGGCTTACCTCCACACCGCCCCACCATTAGTATAGGACAAGGTTTTATATTATATTATATAAAACATAGAGAGAGAGAAAGAGAGAGAGAGAGAGAGAGAGAGAGAGAGAGATAGTACCCTTAATTCCGCGTGGCGGTATGCCATTGGTGGTCGCCTAGGGATTGCACACGTGTCGCCCGCCAGTGGATTGCAGGGCTGACACGCTCTGATTAGTTAATTCTCTTTGTCAACTGTACCTTTGTCTCCTCTGTTGGTGGTCGTTCGTGGAGACCGGTGGTGTGGTTTCGTGTGGTCTCATTGGCTGACGCGGAAGAGAACTGTACTTGTTGCTCCCCGTTGCACACGCACGTGGTGACAGATCTGACCTTTTGGTGGAGCTTCCTAATTTGTCTCATGTCACTGCCAGCTGTACAATCTGGTCCCCATGTCCATAAATAGACGTTGGGATTTGCCTTGCTGGCGTTCTTTAATTGGTTGGACGTGCACCATGATCTCTGCCACACGTCCCTTCACTGTAATTGGCTCGTACAAGGTTGTATGTTGTACCTTTTGTCTTCCTCATTCTCATGTAGCTTTGCTTGCAAGGCACTTGTGGGAGATGCGGCGGAGGTGACCACGCACCCGCGCATTGCTCTAGGCTACGCGTCCGCGTAATCATGATCCGCCAATTGTTGGTTCCGCGGAATGACTCAGTTTGGGCCTTTCTTGGGTATGAGCCGTTCGTACTTCCTTTAAGTTAAATCTAACTGTTTCATACCACTCCACTATTGTTAAATTGGAGCTTGGATTTGTTATCCTACATTCGTGTCGCATGCGTTGAGCGATTGTATTGTGTGATCAAGTCCGTATACTCCACTCATGAGTTGAGGGCTTGTGCGTCTTTTTTCCAAAAAGTTTATATAAAGTTTATTTGAGAAACAAAAAAATCAAGTCTATTGATTCCAATCATGCATATCATGGATCAATTGACATAGATGTGAACGTGAACCCGCTCTAAACGACAACCTAAAGATGATGGGAAACCTTCACCCACTAAATGAACGCTTAATTTGGGTCCTAGTAATGTGAATGAATTCTGAAATTTAGTTTCAACTTTGATTGTTAGAAAAATGTGAAATGGACAATTTGGACTATATTATCAAAATTGAGTGAAAAAGCTAAGTTAAAGTCTGAGTAAGATGTAGACAGTTTTACCTTTACCCCATGGGAATAGAGAGGTTGCTTCTAGTGAGACCCCTGTCTCGATAGAGATTTTGTATCAAGCCTTGGACATAAGACACAGGGCTGTCTCCGAAAATCTTAAAATTTGTTTGGGCCCTTGGCGAAAAAAAAATTCGGGCCTTGCCCCCGCAATATGATATAAATTCATCATTCAAATATAAAAAAAAACATAATATGACGTTAATTGTTATAAAACAAACAAAACAAAAGTTTTTTAACAAAATGATCGAACCTACTTACTTAAGCGAATCGCGTGGATCTCCTAGCGTTTTCGGAAGCAAAGTTCTCGATCAAGTCTTTATACTCCATACTTTCCAATATTTCGTTTTCAATAGATATCATTGCCAATCCATTAAGTCTTTGTTGGGACATTGTCGACCGTAAATAAGACTTCAACAACTTCAATTTAGAAAAGCTTCTTTCTGCCGATGCTACCGTTACCGGAATTGTCAACAACACTCTATAAGCATTTATAGCATTAGGATAAGAATCGTGCTGCTTCTTCAAAATGTCTAAAGCATCTAAAGGGCTGACAGTTTGACTCGGTAAAAATGTCTCAATTAACTTCAACTCGAAATAAAGCTCATTTGCATCAATATCGGAAACTCCTTCATACTTCAATGCATCTTGAAGATGATAACAACACAACTTAAGATTGGCTTCATCAAGTGTCTTCAACTTGTTTGGAAACAAAAAACCAAATATTTTTTTGAATTTTTGGTATTGAACGAATCTTGTTTCAAGAGAAGTAATGGCTTGATCAACAATACATAAAAAGTGATTCACTTTAAAATCCTCCTCGGGTGAAAATACAGCTTCTTCTACACTTGAAGTCTCATCAAACTGTTTTTTCCTACGTATCACACGTCTTTGAGGGAATTCCGCAACAACGCCCATTTCATTGGCAATTTCTATAGCTTCATGAATCGCATTAGACAACCCCACTTCTCTAAAATTCTTAAAGTATTTAATCAATTTGTCAACTTCATGAATAGCAACATCAAGAACCACATCCTTTGATTGCAACCTTTTGAAAGAAATGTACTACCAACTTCCACAAAAGAATGGAAGCACCGAAGCTCTACCGAGACCTAGACTCGGTTAGCGGCATGTTTAGGAAAATAAAAAAGGTGTGTACATTATTTGCCGTTTTTATAATCAAATCAAGTCGAACCCCCTTAGTGGATACAAGTCGTGTACATTATTTAAGGTCTCGGTTTTTTTTATTTGTAATGTCGACTTTAGTTTTAATATTATTTGACTTTTTATTATTTGTAACTTTTTTTTTCTAAATATTATTTTAATTTGAATGTTATTTATTTTAACTAGAAAATTCGCCCGCGCTACGTGGCGGGAATTCCGCTGCTATCAATTAGATTCGTGAGGGTATTACTATGATATCAACAATCGGTATCACAATCAAAAGAGAAAGCAAAAAAATAATAAAGTTGTGATATGATTAAAAAGATATCTACACGTAAAAATAACACATTACGTCTAGTAAGGAATTCAACCCGCACTACATTGCAGGGAGAACGCATGTTAAAAAAAATTCTATAATGTTAAAATAAAAATACTACGCAAAATCTAATATGTTTAATCGCTCTCGAATTTGAATAAAAATATATATGAGACGTTCTCTGTGTATTACTGTATTTTACAAACAATATTCAAAGAATTTAGTTATAGTGTTTGAAATGAAAATTCTATCACATCGCTCAACTTCAAGTCCTAAATTTTTTTTCCTTAGTTATAATGACAAACTCAAAAGAATAAAAAACCTCGTGTGTCAAGTGTGTAGGTCGAAACAAAGAAGGGCAGTTAGCTAAGAGGGGAAGACGTGGTAGGTCAAAGAAAGAAATACATCTTCGCCCTTGCCGGGATTCAAACTCGGGACATTTAGGGGTTGTTTGGTTGATTAAGTGTTGAATCATTAAGAAGACTGAATGGTTAAGCGCTGAATCATTAAGTTGGACCTCTTAATGGTTAATTTTCTTGTCCCACGTTGGTAGGGGAGCCTCATTAAAGTTCAGCTTAGTTCAGTGCTTAATGGTTTAGCAACATCCCAAATCTTAATGATTTAGACTTAACCATTCCATTCAGAAGCTGAAAACAAACACACTGAATGCTGAATCATTCAGCACTGAATGGTTAAGAGCCTCAATAAGAGGCTACCAAACAGCCCCTTAGTATGTTTGTATGCAGTATGCGTGTGCAAATTTTGTTAATTGCCAAAATAAAAACAAAAATGAAACCAATTGCCAGCTCCACTGTTAGATGTAAAATGTTATATTTTGACCGGGCAATAAAATGAGATTATCTCATGGAGAATGGGGAAGTATTTGTTAATAAATTGGTTGTGATGATATAAAAGTCGTTTCGAAAAAAAAAAAAAAAAAAAAAAAATTCTTTCACAAGAAAAAAATAATTCACATGACTAAGCCAGTGGAAAAGCAATAAATGAAAGCATGGAACGTGGCAAGCCGTAGTAGCTACACGTAGCGAGGGGCACAAATCGAAAAGAGAAAATGGGCTGAGGGGAAAACGTGTTTACACAAGAGTGGCCAGTTCGCAAACTATTAAAGTTTAGTGGCAGATTTTGAATATAATAATTATTATAAAAAATAAATTGTGGCCAATAGGAGTAGAGGAAGGAAGACTACCACACTCCCTTAGACTACTCGGTATGGGGGCGGCAAGGGGTGGCAAAGCCATGCCGGGCCGAGCTACACCATCCCCCTGGCGTGGCAACAGCAATGCCGGCACCCTCTTGCCATGGAAGCTGGGCCTTGTATTTGCTTTGGGATTTGAAATGTTATTGTTTTTAATAGTTTTTTTTATTATTTTTAATAATGCTGACCAATGAGGAGGCTCGTCATCATAGTGCACACCACCTCCTTTGAGGCCCATCATGAAGATGTCTCTCTCCCCACTCCTACGTGGCGTCTACGTAGAGGCCCATCATGAAAATGTCATCCCTCTCCACACCCAATAGTCTTAGGTAATCCTTAAGTTCTCTAAATACAGGGGGGTATTTTTTACTGACGTGACGACAAGACTTCCTAAGATTGGCCTCTACCACACCCCATAGATTAGGAGAGACAAAAAAAGTTTTAAAAACACCCATTTTAGTAAATACTTTTGTATCTACGCTTATTTGGGAAATAATTTTCGTAACTACACTAACATGGAAAAAAAAAACTTAGACTATATTATATATGAGAGTTTAGCGTAAAAAGAAGTTTAGCATAAAAAGGATAAGAAACGTTTTGAGTTTTTTATCAAAATAAATCAATGAATGAGATTAAAGTATGAAAAGTATACGTTGACTTTCTAAAATAAAAAGAGAAGGGCAAAATAGGTATAACCCACAATTGTTGAGTTTCACCCCCATTTTTTAAGGGTTCATAACTTTTTCATACGACATTATTTTTCTAAAAAGAATATACCATAAAAACAAGCTTTTTATTCTCTTTCATTTGCATACCCTATTGCTATACTTTAAAAAAAAATTGTTCGGTTGATAACTTGCGTTTTATCATGATACGACTTGCGTTTTTTGTCAAATATAAATTGCGTTTAATCATATATAACTTGCATCTTTTTATCAGATATAACTTACGTTTTATCATGTATAACTTGCGTTTTATCATTTATAACTTGCATTTCATCAGGTCATCTTATCAGGTATAACTTGTGTTTCTAAAACGCAAGTACACCCTCAATAAAACGTAAGTACACCCTTAATAAAACGCAAGTTGATCTTTAGCACCTGCATTGCATTGATCTGAGTATTAAAGTGCTTAATTTAACTCTGTTTCTTTCATGTAAGGATTGATTTATGTACATATATCATATTCATCATGCCATGAGGTTCTTGATGCTTATAAGATCAAAGATTTGGACTTTATCGAAGTTTGATTTTGTCGTTTAGCATCACTCTATGTTATTTATATCGTTTGTCCTCTAGTAATCGGATTAGCATTCATGATCTTAATGTCTGATTCTTTATAACTTTTGGCATTCTAGTGAAACCCTTCAGGAGTTTTATAGCTTGCTTTTCTAAAACGCAAGTATACCCTTAATAAAGCGCAAGTTATTAACCCAACAATTTTTTTTAAGTATAGCAATATGGTATGGTAATGAAAGATGCTGAAAAACTTGTTTTTATGGTATAATTTTTTTTTATTAAAATAATGGCGTATGAAAAAATTATTACCATTTTAAAACTGGGGGTGAAACTTTAATGACGCAAAGAAATAACTATCATGCCTCTAATTATCTAATTTAATCTATGACTAATAATCCTTATTATAGTTTTTATGTTAACATACTTTTTACGTTAACCCAACCCTTGTATATATTATGTCACCCATTAAGTATTACGATGACGTAATGTAAACACAATATTCAATATTTCCACAATTGAAATGAAAACAATGTTTAAAAGTGTGAATTGCGTGTCCTCCGATTGTTAGAAGAAGTCTAACTGACTAGCTGTAGACACGTATACTTTTTTTGTCCTGTTTTGATACCTATATTTTCATCCAATCTACTATATTATATAATATGGACTTATTTCTTTCACTAATATTATAATCAGTTTTGGGTATTACACGTTCTAAAGTGGTTTCCATGTTATATTATATATTTAAAAACATTGGTTTGAATTTTGTTTATAAAGGAAGTAGACATCTCGCAAACACAAATCATAATACTTCGAGGAAGATAAAAACATTTAAATGTAACTTAGGGGCTGTTTGGTTGATTAAGTACTAAATTATTAAGAGGTCTGAATGGTTAAGTGCTGAATTATTAAGTTGGACCTCTTAATGGTTAGTATTATTGTCCCATATGTAGGAGAGCCTCATTAAGGTTCAGCATAGTTTAGTGCTTAATGGTTCAGCAACATCTCAAGTCTTAATGGTTCAGCCTTAACCATTCAATTCAGAAGCTGAAACAAACGCGCTGAAGCTGAATCATTCAGCACTGAATGATTAAGAGCCTCATTAAGAGGCTCACCAAACAGCCCCTTATATAGTTATATTATTATCACAGCAGAATCTTCTATAATATATAAATGAAAACTAATGAGGGATACATGGCACCTTATGAGAGTTTCCTTTAATTTTTTTCCCGCTTATTTTACTGAGTCATTTAGATGGGTCATGGATACTCAATCTACTATTAAATAATTTTTTCTCTATCATGTGCATGACACATGTACTTTCCCCATGATTTTTTAAATGTTAATAACTTTTTAAACGACACTTTTTTTTGAAAAAAAATTACCAAATTAACGAGCGTTTTATTATCTTTCCAACGAGTACCATAGTGCTATACAAAGAACGAAAAAAGAACGAGCGTTTTATTACTAATGGGTCTACTCTGTTCAATGGGTCTACTCTAAAAACAAATTTCTGATGACAACACCTGTTGAATGCAAACCCCTGTTGTCATCAGAAGTTTGTTTCATCCTCTGTTGCTTGCTTCATCCGTGGATAATCATCAGCTGATTCATTCATCAGTGGTTTCCAATCAACTATTTCAGTTATCGGTGGTTACTAAAGGCAAAAGCACAACAACCAATGAATAAATTTTCAGCTTTAGTTGGATTTAGTGTTCCCGTATTTTCACACGGGATTTCACCTAGTACAGTATAAATCTGTTCCATAACATACTAGTAACACACCTAATAAAAGTAGGTAATATATAAACAGTACGTAACAAAAAAGAAATGCATTTACGGAAAGAAAATATAGTACGAATTTACTTAATTACTTTATCAACTCAAATGAGTTAAAGAATAAACATTACAAGCGAGGCCGGAGCACCTTCACTTGAGGCAATCGGCTATGAAGCCTAATCGGTTACACCGTCTCGTGTCCTTAGGCCTTGGATCTAGGCTAGAAATATAGGCTTCCTTTCGCCGAAGAAAGAAAAAGAAAGAAAGTGGGTTTGTGGGTGGGGTGGTGGGGTGTGTGTGATTGATGGGTATAGTAAAGTGGTGGGATCCTTGCTTTCAGGCTACTTTAGAATTGACGTTTTCGGTGTTTAGGCTAGTTTGGGGTTGAAATGACGTGACGCGGTGAGATTAGTACACCTTAGACTTCATTGAAGCCTAAGGCGCCCATTCATCCCTAAGGTAACTACAAGAAAAGGGAATAAAAGCAAAATACAAGCAACTGGCCTGACTCTATTAAACGAACCATTGTCGAAAGTTAAATTATAAATGCTTAAAAAATGTAACTGAGCTTGTACTTTAGTAGAAGACCGAGTTCTAAATTCTCTTGCATGCGGCTATTTTTTTACAACAAATATAACCCGATTATTCACATAAAAGTGATGTAACCAGTTAATCGATCTTATTAACCAATTGTTTAATTGGTTTGGTTTATTTAATTAGATTATCGGTTTTCAGTTTGATTAAGTTAATTTTAATTAATTACCAAATCAAACTTTGATTGAAAATTTTACTTAGAAATAAATGAAATAGATGTATAAAAGATAAAAAAATATATATATGTATATATGAATGGTTCTGTTTTGGTTAACTAAGAATACAAAAAAACTGCTAACGAAATTTAAGTTAACTAGGTGCTATTAATCACGTAACACAACATCTTTTAAAATTAAAAAAAATAGCAATATTATATTCAAACTAAAGATAATAAAATAAAATGCTCGTTTTGATAATATATATTTTTAAATTATCTAAAATGATTCTCATAAAAACATAATACAAAAGTTAAATCATAATAGAAGGTAGACGGGCAACAAGTTGCACCGCCACCCCTTTCTGAATTGCGAAAGAGTATTAAGATGAAAATATTACACTATAATAAGTTAGAAAAACTAATTTATCGGTTCTCATTTTAGGTTTACACTATACACAATATAGTACGGATTGTTGTGTGGCATGACAATTTTTAATTATGTAATATTATTGACATCATATATTCGTTATAAAATGATGCTATGTATAAACTCTTGGGTCCCATTGCTAAAATATTCACAAAACAACATTTGCGTGTGCCACCTCATAGAGTGTGATTCGACGTGTTACAAAAGTTTGGTAGTTATGAAAAAAAGTTCTTTTATTTCATGCGTAAAACAAATATATTTTATTTTATACAAGGTTATAACCTCATGTATAAAACATAGTGAATAAATGTAGTTTTATATGTTGAGTAACAAATATGCTATATCTATACTATATTATAATGCATGAGGTAATACCTAAAAGTTAAAAGTTTATTTTCATTAACAAATATGCTATATTTATACTATATTATAATGCATGATTAGCCACTAATAATTACAATAGAATACCAATATATAAACTAAAGTAAGAACATAAACTTAAATCTAAAACAAAATTCAAATCACGAACGATCATCACAACTATAACATCAATTATCTACAATCTGAACAAAAAAACATAAACCATTTCGACTGTTACCATAATGTCTAACTGCCTAATATGCTACCAATCACACCTTCTCTATCTCTTTTATCAAAAAAACCAAAGCTAAACATATGGACCACCATTTCTCTTTCTTCCATCCTTTTCTATTCGTTGAGACTTAAACAAAGTAGTCCCAAACTAATAAAAACATATACAAACTAATAATTCCATATCATATATCTGACAAAAGTAATCTACGTTCTAATTTCATCGAGATTTCATTCCATTCTGTGAGACGAACACACCTAAATTCCAAATTAAATTACAATTCCCGCGCGATTCCAATTCCATTATAGAGCTTATTTATGTCTAAATTTGCTTAAATGACACCTAATTCATACCATCACTTCCTAAAATCATCCATCCTTATCAATTACACTATCACCAAATATAAGCTAATAATTACATATGATACATTTGGATTTGACCATTGTCGGCTGCCTGCCGATCATTAGCTCATTAGTTGAAAATTACTCGGTGAACCTCTGACTAAAGATTAATCATAAACGTTAAAATACTATGGCAAACAATGGCAAAAAAAAAAAAAACAACATTACAGGGATAACAAGAGCACAATCTTTCAATGGTTTATAATTTAGGGGAATTAAGAGAAAATAGAGCATACAGCTCAACTTCTGAATAACAATTTTGCTTCTTTTCTCGTACTTTAGTGTCCTGAATACATCCACGAGTATTTTTAATCAGGAATTAAACATACCCACATGAGAATACAGAAGAATTTGCTTATTAAATAAATAACCAAAATCTTTAAAAAAAAACTTACAGAGATTAGGCGACGAGATGACTTAGAAAGAACTTGAACAGGGCATATAATGGTTATACATATGAAAAAAACTTGGATTTTATAAATACTGGCAAAAAAATCCCTAGATATAACCTCTAATATTCTTTCAAGCAGTTAATATGTTGATTACTATATAAACTAGAGTTAAATGCCAATTTCGTCTCTAAGGTTTGGGCCAGTTTGTCACTCCAGTACAAAAGTTTTTTTTTTTTTTTTTTTTTTTTTTTTTTTTTTTTTTTTTTTTTTTTTGCAATCCCTTACCTGAGGTTTGGATTTTTTTTGCCAAATTCGTCCTTTTCACTAACCCAGTTAAAAAAGCTCGTTAATGTCAGGGGTAGTGTTGTCTTTTTACCTCAGGGACGAATTTGACATTTAAAATTCAACCTTACCTCAGGGACGAATTTGGCATTTAAAATCTATGTTATTAAATCGAGACCTACTTTTAAACCACAAGTACGTCAACGACTTCACACTCACCACAATGTCACCTATTTTAACTGCTTGCCTTTGAAAATTTTCTCATTACGCACCTTCTAAATACACCAAATCGTGACAACGACCACCCCGTGTACAATTTGTTGACCCATCTTTCCCCCACCAGCTGTCTATATCATCAATAAATCTTGTACTTGAAACGCGAATATCAGTTGCAGCTTGCACCATCGGCCTATCAGTTCCCAAATCCTATCCGAAACACAACAGCCTGTGAATAGATGAGCTGCAGACTCCTCGACAGAATCACACAGCACATAGTGCTTGTTTTAAACAAAAACATGCCGTTTTTCCAAAGCTGTAATGGTCGGTAGCCTATCCATCTCTGCTCGCCAAACTGCAATATTGTATTTGAATGGAACCCAAGCGACCCATTTCATAACAAAGTTTCTGCATTTTTGATCCGCACCTGTCCGCTGCAACACTTCCTTAACCGACTGAACCGAGAACCTCTTAGAATCATCCCCATGCCACTCCCACTTGTCTGCTGCATCGGAGAGTGTCACTTCGCTAAAACCGAGTAGAAGCTGCTGCGATTCAGATTGCTGCACATGTGTGTTTATATTTTGAATCCAGTTCGCTTGAAACACAGCACCCTAATCTTCCATCAACACACGGTCGTCTACGAAGCACAGTTTCTTAGATTCCAACCGGTACAAGTTCGGCCACTTGTCTTTAAGAGCAATATTCCCCTAACCAGATATCATTCCAAACATATGAAGTAAAGGAATGCATAGTATATCGAAAATTAACACTAATAGAAAAGGCAAAAAAAAAAACACACACACATATTAAAAGCAAATACCATAACTTTCTGAACAAAACTGGATCAACTATTTGACCATTTAGCAACATTTAAAGCACAACGTGCTATAGCAAAATATATGCTGCAATATTAGCTATTACCAAAAAAATTGTTAAAGAAGCTTTATAATTGTTGATCTGTGTCTTTCACCTTCTTTGTGCAATGTCAAAGAGCATGCTATGATCACTTGTAAAGTTGAATTTTAAATGCTAAATTCGTCCATGCGGTAAGGTTGAATTTTAAATGCCAAATTCGTCCCTGAGGTAAAAAAGACAACCCTACCCTTGACATTAACGAGCTTTTTTAACTGGGTTAGTGAAAATGACGAATTTGGAAAAAAAAATCCAAACCTCAGGTAAGGGATTGCAAAAAAAAAAAAAAACTTTTGTACTGGAGTGGCAAACTGGCCCAAACCCCAGGGACGAAATTAGCATTTAACTCTATAAACTAATTTAGAACTATTTTATCAATATTTACAAGAAAACCATTGAAGAGATATGGGACCGAACCCTCTATGGGTCGGGCTAAACCCATATCCATATCAATAAACAACTAAGTCAAACGGTACCTGCGGGATACATCTGCCTTGCTGGCGGACACCTAACACAAGCTAGGGGAACATGTTAGTACAAAGGACGATGATGTGTAACCAATCATCCGTGCACATATTATTATACATGGTGCACCTCTTCTAAATGTACTACGCAGAGGGAGCAGGAGGTACAATGATAGTGACTTCTGGCCAATCACGAAGCTCTGACAACTGTACCAGGTGCCCTCCCACTAACGGATTATGGCAGAAAGGACATGAGGTGCATATGATAGTACGGCCCACCACTAATACCCCACAAACCCACATCATCCTTAATCTCCACAAACAATCGGCGCATTATGACTAGCAGTACACCTTGAAATTGTCGTGTGGATAGTCAGGATGTGCGGACGTGCTACCACCTTTGCAGATGGCCATAACGAGGGCCGAGGGGACAAAAGGGATACTTGCTATTTCCTTGAATTCTCATAATCTATCGGAAACTTATACTTATTCTCACGTCAAATGGTAGTTACGAGAAGTACCCCCACCTCACCTTCTCGTAACGAGCTCACGGTGTTTTAATGTAACGAGCACATTTAACTGTAGAAATTTATCCTCAACAATGCAACCAAGACATATTGATGGTATTTGATATGTAACATTCCTTATGAACCCAACATGTCTTAAATGAACAAAAAAATTGATATAAAATTTGCTTAAGGTATCACACTCAATCTCTCTCTTTTAAGACGGTAATATACTAATTAAGAACCATAACCACAACCACGTATTTTTCTCTAAAACCACCCTAGTTGAGTTCCTTTTGGAGATCAACACAAATTACACAACATCATCGCCTCTACCGTGTTTGATATAGAGTGAAACATACATATGTTTTGTTTTGATTTGTTGTTAGAGCATGGGATGATTCGTACAAAGCTTTACACAACATCCTAATGCCTAAACTCTAAAAGGTCCGACTAATTTATGTGATTTATAAGGAAGAAAGTGTGAGGTGTTATTCGCTCAATTGCCAACTTTATATGAAGATACTAAAATGAATAAGTTTTTAAGACATTAATTAGAGGGTATCCACTTGGATATTTTTAGGGGTGTAAATGACACGTAGCGGCTCGGGATCGGCTCGAGATCGACTCGGTAAAAAACTCGAACGAGCCGAGCCTTAACGAGCCCGAGCCTGAAATATGGCTCGTTTAGTTATCGAGCCCGAGCTCGAGCCCTAGATACAAAGCTCGATTGGGCTCGCGAGCCTTAACGAGCTAGAGCCCGAACCCGAGCCCGAGCCTAAGTTACAGCCGAGCCTAAGTTATAGCCTTAACGATTGGGCTCGCGAGCCTAAGTTATAGCCGAGCTTTTGCGAGCTCGAGCCGAGCTTTTGAGCTCAATTGAGATTCTCAAATCACCTCGAGCCGAGCCGAGCCGAGCTCGAGCTTTGGATTTTACTAGCGAGCCGAGCTCGAGCTCAAGATTGTAGGCTCGAACCGAGCCGAGCTCGAGCTCAAGCTTCACAAAACCTTAACGAGCCCGAGCCGAGCCCAGTCAGGCTCGGGCTCGGCTCAGCTCGTTTACACCCCTAGATATTTTAGGACCTTCAATCTCAGGTATTTCTTTGGATATCGCATTGATGTAAAATGTTCTCTCTTCTTTTGTTTTTTGTTTTTTTTGTTTTTTTTTTTTTTACAATCAAGTTTGTAATCTACTACTTGAAAAAAAAAATGCATATTTTAACGGCAAAAGACTTGTATTCATCTCTCAAAATGTTAATTACATTGTAAAAGCAAGACATCAACACAATGTAATACACCTGAAAAAACACCTTTAGATGCTACTATTACATAAAAAAAAATATGTCTACCCAATGTCATCCAAAATGATCCGTTTCACCCACTCTGCATTGCTAACCATCCCCCTATGCTTGTTTCCAAAAATACCCATGAGGAGTATTCCTCCGAATGTATCATCAATTGAATACACCATGTTCATATTTTTACGCTATCTCCCTCGTTCTTATGGTTGTTGTACACCTCACCATTCTCCGCAGATGCTTGGCTTTGTTGACCTGGGTTTCTTATAAATTTGACCATTTTTAACGAATAGTCTCACCCCGCTATTTCGAAGCGGGGTTATCGGCGTGGACTTGGACTACAAGCAGGCCCTTGAAAGGCTAAATGACTACCTTCCAGGTTTTGATATTGACGGTTTTTCTAACAAGGACACCCCCCCAAAGCCTCAGAAAACTTTGGCGAATGCCCTGTTTGGCAAAATCGCTCAGAGTCTGGGTGAAGTTTTTGATCTGTCCCCCCGCCAGAGGGCAGTTATTGAATGCTTGCAAGGCCTCCACGCCCAAGATTTCCTAACTGTTATCCCGATTGAAGGTCTGGGCCAGAGCATGTCCGCTATTGAATACATGTACATTCTTAAATATCGTTTGATGATCCCCATGTACCAGGAGAATGAAATCTGTTAGATTTGCCGTAAGGCTTGTCTGGATGAATACGGGGAACATGCGGTTCACTGCAAGCAGTTACTCGGGTTCAAATATCGGCATGATTGGGTTCGAGACGTTCTGTGGGACATCTTAAGACGTGCTGGGATCTCAACCAAGAAGGAGACCCCTGTGAAGTTCCTCTCGAATCCCGCAGAAGGGAGATCCAGCTTGCGTCCAACAGATCTCCTTGTTTTTGGGTGGGCCGGGGGAAGCATGCTTGTGTTGACCTGACAGGTGTATCTCCTCTGATTGGGTTGAGGGATAGTGGGTTTGTAGCAGAGCAAGCGGTGCGGCAAGCAGAGGCGAAAAGGGTAGAAAAACATGCTAAAGCCTGCGAGGAGAACCAACATGTTTTCATACCCCTAGCTTTTGATACATTTGGCTCATTGGCATCGGAGGCTACCTGTTTCCTGACAAGGGTCCAGCGAGTTATTCATAGTAGTGTCTCGGCTCTGGGTGGGAAATGTTACGTTTTTAGTCAGTTAGGGTTTGTCATTCAGAAATGGGTTGCGGCGCAGCTTGTTGCCCGCATTCCCGCTATCTTGATGTAATTTGTAATGTTTTTTTTAAATATATAAAAAAATTAGTTTTTCAAAAAAAAAAAAAAAAGAAAGAAAACAAAACAAAACATAGTAATATATAAAAGAATGACCGCAAAACTTCTTCATAATTTCGACACTGTTAGAAAATTATTTCTTGCATCGACTTTGAAAGTTAATGCATGAGTAAATAAGAAATTCTTTATCAGTGGATCCTAGTGGCCACAAAATATTTCCATTGTTCCACGTGACGTCATTACGATGAGGTCATTAACAATAACGTTATCGTGTGAGGATACATAGTCCTTGTTTAATTAATCCAAGGGGTAGTTAGTACTTAGTTTACCAATGACGAAGAAGACCAAAAGTTTGGATGTTTACTTTTTAACAAATATTTAAATATAAAAATAAAAAGTTTTATATAATAGACGACGACTTTGTCGTTTATATAAGGAAATATCTATCAAAACAAATATGATATTTACCAAATTAAAAAACATAAAATCTAATGAGGACAAGTGGTATTCTATGTTTTTAATAGTATTAGTATGTAGTTTTATTTTATTTATTTTGATATAAATTTTATTGAAAATAGATTGCTTAAAAATGACATATTTGTTAAAAGTTTTAGAATTAAAGGGTAATGTTGAAAGTTAATCTTAAAACTTATATTAGTTGAAAGTTGAAGGGGTCAAAGTACATAGTTTAATTAATTATTTGAATGTTTAGAATTATCTTTTTTTTTTGATCGGCGAATAACTGTGTGGCAACCACCCTTGCGGGGCGCCGTGCCCAAGAATCGACTACTCGACCTCCAGCAGCCCCCGCCTTCTCCCGATGCGCGGAAACCCGAGCCCCACCCGCCCGAAGGCACGACAGTGTTATAGAACTCGGTAAAACCTCGCCGTCCGTCAGATTCGAACAGGCGCCACCCGTATTCGATCTTCACCCGGATACCAAACCATAATGTTGGAAGTGGGAATTGAACCCTTGATCACCTAAGTGAACATAAGGCCTCTCCACCACTCCACCACTATAGATGGTTAGTTTAGAATTATCTAGTTTGGTTAATTAGTAGAGATAATATTGTATGGTTAGTATTAGGTTATTATTAGTAGGATTAGTTCGTTATATTAGTATAAATATGGGTTTAGATTAATACTTTTATTTGTCCTTTTTCATTCTAAGTTCGTTAGTTCGTTTGTCTAAATAAGAAGCACTCGTGGATTCGTTCCCCAAATATCTTGTGTTTGTATTTGATCTAATTGTCTGGAATAACAATATTTTAATATTACAGGAGACCAAAAGTTACAATATTTTGGATACAAATTGATTTATAATAAATATTGCATGTTATAACAGAGAAGAAATAATTTAAATTTTGATTTGTAAAAAAAATAATAAGAAGAAACAACACGGATAGATTGCGGCACACCTGTTTGTAAAGAAAGATTCAAAAAAGCAGTGGCGAAGCTTCATTCGAAACTTCGAGTGGTCAAAAGTCACCGGAGGGTCGCAAATCACTAGTTTCTTTGCCATTGGGAGGATCTGTTCATCAAGTACTATTTTATTGGTTAGCATATTTTGGCTTTCAAATCATCTATTCTTCTATGGGTTCACCAGATGTCAACAAGAAAAATACTATATATTTAAATTTTAAGCATTTTAAAACAAGTTATTCCTTATAAAGAAAAATAAATCTATTTTTTATTAAATGACAACAGAAAATACTTTACAAAATTATTTTTCAACTTTGTACACCAGTATATGGGTAAACGGTAATAATTTTGATTTTATTAGTATAAAATTCATAAAATTATAAATTATACATTAGTAACAACTAGTTTCTAATAAAATTATATGTTTATAATTTTTATACTAGTTAAACTAAAATTATTACCATCTACCCATATATACTGATGTATAAAGTTAGAAAATAATTTTGTAAAGTATTTTTTGTTTTCATTTAATATAAAACAAATTTATTTTCCTTAATAATGAAAAAGTTGATTTAAAATGGTTAAGAATTTAAAATATAATATTTTCTGAAATAATAGTTTTTACAGGGGCTAAAATGATAGAATTTTTTTTATAAAAATTGTGGGCTTTTGAATCATTCAAATCGGATTTATAATGAATTAAAAAAGTAATTATATTAAATATAGAGTTAATTGTCAATTTAGTCCATGAGGTTTGGTAAAAAAAAATGCCTCTTTAGTCCAAATAGTTTTTTTTCCATCTGTGTCCTCAAGGTTTCTCATTTTTGCCACTTTATCCAACTCCATAAATCCATTAAGAAAAGTCAGTTAACTCAGAGGTATTTTGGTCACTTTGCACATATATCCTTTTTTTTTTGCCACTTTCATCAAAACACCCCATAATCTGTCTGGAACGTGACCAGAGATTAACCAGACCTCAGTGATTAACAACATCATCATCGACTCGTCTATGGTTAGCAAGATATAATCCCACACACAGTTATTGATATGTGATAATAATCTGATGACAATCACCGGCTCTGGTGACTGTCCGATCATCGGAATGAGAGGAAGAGGAAAGTCATGGCTTGGGTTATCGATATTTGATGACAGATTCATAACAGGAAAGAGGTTGGGTTAGATGAGTGTTACTGCTGACATTCACCAGATGCGGTGACTGTCTCGACATCGAATCAACAGAACGAAGAACATGATTTTGAGTTGGACTATGATAGGTAGGTGATTGATTAGTCGAAATAGAGGAGAAGGGGTTTATCGACGCTTAGAATCGGTCGCTGACACAAAAAAGGAGGATTGTTATGGTGATGTTATCGGGATTAGAGGGGGAGGAGAGAGACACTTACCGGAGATGACGAGATTACCGGCGCCGGTCACCGGAGTTGGTGACCGGTCGATGATGTTGTTGTTGACACACACACAAGTGTGTGTTGTGTGTCTGATTGTTTGTGCAGGAAACAATGAAGAAGGAAATGGGCCTTTTATAGGTGGTTCAAAATAGAGGGTGTTTGGATACGAGTTTAGTGGCAGATAAAGAGGGTGTTTGGCAGCAGTCTTAGAAGTAGATATGGGGCGTTTGGCTGCAGGAATAAGGAAATTGATCATTTATGTTTTTATAATCAATTGGTCGGGTACGGCCGGACCCGTTAACGAGATCCGTAACACTATGGGTGTTGCAATATAGGTGGTTCAATTGGAGGGGTGTTTGGAAATGGGGATAAAAGCTGCACTTGGAGTGTTTGGCGACGGGTTTACGAGCAGATTATGAGGCCTTTGGATGAAAATGGGAAAAAAAGATATATATGTGTGCAAAGTGACCAAAATACCCCTGAGTTAACTGACTTTTTAACGAAGTTATGGGGTTGGATGAAAGTGGCAAAAAATGAGAAACCTTGGGGACACAGACGAGAAAAAAAAACTATTTGGACTAAAGATGCATTTTTGGCCGAACCTCAGGGACTAAATTGGCAATTAACTCTTAAATATATTTAAAAACATTTTTTTTGAAAGTAAAAATACAAATAATTAAATTTGGGATGTAATTAAGTTTCTGTAAAATTTATAGAATTTTTAGAGTTGTAAATGTATTTTAAATAATTATTAGAACCATTAAATGAATAATATATAATTAAAGATAACCAAGAGACTGGATGAGGTTAGAGAAGACAACCGATATATTGGATACTAGCTGATTACCCCGGGAACGTCCCGGGGTTGAAATAATAATTTAAATCGGTTAAGAGCGAGAAGAATTTTGAATAAAACCAATAGCACATGAATGTCGTGCACAACATAAGGATCAATTTGATATTACCTAAACCTTAATAAACTTTTGTTCACTCGTATCATTTACCAAAACTCATCATCCCCATTACAGCCGCCCTTCGCCTGCTATCATAATGATTTCCTTGACAAAGGCTAAGAAAAGCTTGTCGTGTGTCGAAAAATCCACTCTCGAGAATATCGTCTTTATCTGTTGTATCTACAGGCACATCATTGATTTCAACATGCAAATGATTATTATTTTCAATCACAATCATGATCTAGTCATGATTACTGGAATGGAAACTTGAATATTGAAGAACTTACAGGATAAAGAGGATGTTTTTCTCGGTGATTGATAGGATGTCTCTCCCTATCCTCAAGTTTTGTTCAATTTTATAACACCTGCAAGTCATAATCACATCAAAACATATAACATATATTTTAAAAATAAAAGGTGTACTTTTTACACTAATGGCAAACCCAACAATTTCCAAATACCATAAGAAAATTAATTACCCTGCGCATCAGCATCAGGTCTTTAGATGCATTCCCAGAAAGATCAGTTTGACCAGAAGCTTTCAGAGCTCTTTTTGTCATCGATTTTTTACTAATCCTTTCTTATTTTGCTTTCTTCCTTCCTCTTCTTGACGAATCTGATAGATCATATCTTCAGCAGCACTACACTAACCATAATTTTAGTTAGAACAGAAGATGCTCCTGTTCATTCCAACTACCATGTCATTCTTTTATCATTATCGGTCATCATTCTAAACTGTTATATAAGGGCACATTAGTAATCTACTCCAGTCAATGGAATCAGTTATATATCCCAAAAAAGTTGACTAATTCAATCATGTCATGCCGAAGTAGCAAACAGTTTTAGATCAAACTTGTGTAACAATGAAACCAACCTGAGATTCTATGGCTCCACTGGCTCGAGCCCCTCTTGCGCCAGGGTCTAGCCGCTCTCTTATTTGTGTTATCTGGGGTGGTTAATTTCAAAATGGAACATATTTTTTTGAGCCGGTTGTTCACTCTGGCTTGAATTTTCAGAAACCGAGACAGGAGCTGTGTTATTGTTTTCCTTTGCGTCCTCCGGTACCCCTAGCTTATTTGTAGAATGAATCTTCACAGCCCCGGAATCTGTTTGTGACTTCTTTGCCTTGCGGTTGTATATAATAATTCCATCTGTACTCTGCATAAATATAAGAATAGGCGGCTTTATTTCTCAAGTTTACTTTGTTATTAATAAATATGATTGCAGATATCATATAAATATAAGTCACTCGTTTTCTTGAAGCATAATATAATAATAATAATAATAATAATAATAATAATAATAATAATAATAATAATAATAATAATAATAATAGACTTTGGAGAGAGAGAGAAAAAAACCCCGGCTATATAAGCAAGTAACAGTGCCATGGAATTTACCAGTTGTGTCCCCATGTCAACCGTTCTCCAAAAAACAAATATAAATCTTCATTAATCTGCAAGTGATGTATCATGAATCATGAGTTCATTGTAACATATTGGCAGAGCAAGATGTGTGATATCAGCATTTGCAAAAATGGAAGCCCATGATTGAACCCTATTTGCAAAACCAAATTAACTTGCCGCTTTAATGAGTTTAATCGGAGTCCGTTTGATACCCTTCTACGACTTCCTATTTCTCTTTAACAGTGTATTTGATTCTAACCCTATAACCTACATCCATTTGCGACAAAATAGGAAAAACCCATTACGCTACTTAACAACAAAATATTTGTTAAACTAAAAAGGTTAAATTATAAATAAATTTACACAACCTCAACCATATGCTTCCTATTAAGGCCTAGCTGCAACTGCTTGTGCTTTTGGTTCAAACCTCAATGAGCATTCATCTTTTAATCTTATCCTCATACACAATGATAAAAAAGAAGCCCCAAAATCAGATTCCATCATTAATCCAAACTCAAATTCAATAAAAATATTATAGCTCAGTTAACACTTTATGCAAATAAAATCCACTTAATAAAACTAACAATTTTATTAACATCATGTAGCAAAGTAGAGATCGAACCTGAAGCCTTTGGCTAGGCAAAACTCTTTTGGTCACTAATTTTGTCATCATGAAACCCTAAAAAGTTGCATCCTAAGAAAAGTCAAAACTAAATAACCCTAAAAACTTACACCCTAAGAACTCAAGTCAAAAGTGTAAACATTCAAATATTAGAAACCCTAAATAACCCAAAAAAATTAAAAATCTTAGAAACACTAAATAAGCCTAAAGATTTACAAATCATAGAAACCATGAACAACCCTAACAACTGAAGTCAAATCTGTAAACATCCAAATATTGGAAACCCTAAATAACACCAAAAAAATTAAAAATCTTAAAACACTATATAACCCCAAAATTTACACACACAATAAAGTTAAAACAATTTTTAAATAACGATTAACCAAGAACAAATGGTCGGACATATGAAAACTTAACTGAAAGTAACAAATATTTATAAACATACCTGAAATAATAGGATTGGCAACGTAAAGAAAATACCTTCACAACAGATGACGACGATGAAGAAAAATACAAAAGAGTGAGATGATAATAAAAAGAACAAAAATAACGATGAAACACAATATTTCCATCAAGAAGAACTTACAAATCACTGAAGAAGAAGAACACGATCGGTGTTAACTATCGGGAAGGAATCAATCGATTTTTTCTTGATTCAGATTGAAAGCGTAAAGCAGAATGAGAGAGACGATTGAGAGAGTAAAGTAGATTGTAGATTATGATGAGAGAGGCGAATGAAAATATGGGTAGGAAACTTTAGGGTTTTTTAAGCGTCCGTGTGTTTTTTTTTTGTTATTATGGAAATACTTCAAAAACCTCAAAAAACCTCTATTATTAAGCCACGTGGCAAAACCAAGGGGAGGTTGAGGCCTCCATTGGACGCCACGTCAGCAACACCATTTCTTTTATATATATTAATAGATGGTTAGTGTAAAAGACTTGTAATATGTAAAAAATTTAAATAAAGAACACACAGTGTAATTTTTAACAATAAAGAACACACGATACAAAATGTATAATTCATTAAAAAAAAATTATGTGCATATATTACCATATAAGCTTTCGTCATCAAATTAAAGAATAATGACGACACATAGATATACAATTCCAACAAGTAATTAAAATATTGTCGTTTTATTTTTATTAAGCAGCCCCGCTGTTTGAAATTTCCACATGCACCAAAACTTACATAGACTTTTTGACTTCAATTGTTCTCCCTACCCACTTCTATAAGACCCCTCACCCCTTCAAAGTTTATACTTCAATCTTTTTATCCAACACACAAACCATCACTCAACTTAACAACAATGGTGACCGCCACATCACTTACCATTGATCTCAACCTTAATCCCTTCTCCACAACGTCTCATGATCATGACACCTCACCTGTAAGTATATATATCTTGGGGAAAGATCCGGTATAAATAGTTTTTTTGGTAAGAACTGTGAGAATCAAAGGAGGGTATTTTTTTTTATTTTTTTTTTCAATTTTTTTTTTCCCGTATTGTTAAACATGTATTATAGTATTGAAAACTAAAAAAAAATTAAAATTGGTGTAGAGTAATTACGTGTAGAGTAATTACATAATTACTCTAGTGTAAACTAATGTATTTACTTTAATGACGTAATTACACTAAAAAAATTTTAATTTTTTTTTGTATTATTCGTCTAGAAAGAATGTTTAAGCACATGGGAAAAAAATTCTAAAAAAAAAAATTAATTTTTTTTTATCCCATTTGATTCTCACCGTTCTTACCAAAAAACTATTTGTATTTGATCTTTACTCTATATATCTTAATCTATACATATAATAAACCAAAGCTCTTTTAATGACATGACAATTAAAGAGACATTCTCTTCTTTGAGTGTGTCATGTGTCATCCTATGTGGCATTGAGATATTTTAGGAAAAAGATAATTTAAAAACAAAATTGGATTTTCCACCCCCATGTTTCCTCCCATAATTTTTAAACGTTAATATCTTTAATATACGAGATTTTTTAAAGAAAAAAATTACATCAAATTAACGAGCGTTTTATTATCTTTCCAACGAGTACCATAGTGCTATATAAAAAACGGAGAAATTTTTTTGTGGGGTTTTGTTCATACAGGAAAAAAAACACAAAGTGTTCAGGTAAATTATTAATCATGTATAGACAAGCCACTAATTATGTTTAAATCAGTAAATATGAATTATTTTTCCAACCAGAGCCGAATAGGTTAATAGAGTTATACGTTGTTTTAAGTTATGTATCAATATTAGTATGTTAGAGTTGTACATTTGTTTAGTCTTTAGGATATGTGTTAATATTAGAGTTACATTAAAGTTCTACATTCTTTTAGGTTAGGTGTTAGCATTGGAGTTGTACATTGTTAATTTGTTTTAGGTTAGATATTAATATTAGAGTTATACATCAGTCTATTTCATATGTAAAATTGATGTATCATATTAAATTTCTCAACCCGGGACGCTCCTGGGGTATAATCTAGTTAATAATATACACATGCACTTAATTAATTAAGTATATACATATTATAAGCATTATATGAACTTATTGTGTACGTATGTATATGGGCAGGTTGATGATCATTCCGTTTGGGATTTAAGTCGAAAAAGTAACGAAAATAAGAAGCTAAAGGAGATGCTTATTGATATATGGGACAAGTATAACTCTCTAACAACACATGTCAACAAACTAATTCAAGACAAAGAAGAACTAGAGTCAAGTCCAAAGAAGAGAAAATTTGATGAACCACTTCAACAAAGCTTGTGGAAGAGGCCAAGAGAGGAATTACCGATATCCGGAATTAAAAGAGTTTATGTTAAAGTAGATCCGTGTGATAAAACCCTGGTAAAATTTCAGTCTTTTTTGAACTAGAAACGACTCTTGGTTATTATTTTATGTGATCATGGAAGCCTAAATGGTTAAATTGTATTGAAAGAGTTGTTTTGTTGCGTTTTAAAGGTAGTGAAAGATGGATATCAATGGAGAAAATATGGACAAAAGGTGACTAGAGATAATCCATCACCTAGAGCTTACTTCAAGTGCTCTTTTGCCCCAGTCTGCCCAGTCAAGAAGAAGGTAATAACCAAACACACCATAAGCACAAATTGATTAATTAATCGACTTGAGTTCAAACGCGCTAGAGAAGTCTAGTCGGTTAGCTAGTCTAGTCTGGAAGCCGGAATAAAGGTAAAAAATGCATAAAATTGACTTGAAGTTTTTGGAATTGAATACTTGATCACACTAATAATACAACTTTTTTTTTTTAAACGTGATTTTATTTCATACCAAGACAAAACGAGTTACTTAAAACTTATAAAGCAACCTCTATTTATAATTATTATTGCCTGGCCTCTATGGTTTAGTTTTCGCATAAACCTAGAAAGACCAAATATCAATGTCCCTATATGATTTAGAGTACCAGGATGACATGAATACAACCCGTTGACCGTTGTAGCACAACGCATCATTAAGTAATTAGTAACTCAAAGTTCCATAAATGCTATAGCAGCTCACTAGACACTAGTTTATAATTTATGTTTGTTGGAGATTGTAACATGTATAAGGGTTAGACTAGTGATCACTTTATAAGTTTTAGGTTGCTGGCTTGTAATGATTTTCGCAATATATAATAAACTGTTTGTAAAATTTTTAGTTGTATGCTACCATAGGATTAGAGTATTACAAGACTATATTTAAAGAACAAATACATGAAAGTTCTCTAAACACACAAAGTTGTTTTCAGGTGCAAAGAAGTATGGAAGATGATAGTTTATTACTTGCAACCTATGAAGGAGAGCACAACCATAGAAGCCCTATGGAAGAGGCGACATATGCCTTAGCCAACGGACGAGAGATTTCAACTAGCGAAAGATGGTTCGACTCACCAAAACTTGATGAAGTTTTGGTAGAACAGATGGCTAGTTATCTATGTAAAGACCAAAATTTCACCTCACAACTTGCTGCTGCGATTACCTCCAAGATTTCGGATATCGATCTTTTTAACGTATGTTAATGGACCAGTATTGATCACTCTTTCATATATATGAATGAAGTTTTGTATGTATGATATAGAATACAGAGATTCGATTCAAACCTAAGTCGAATTCCATTTTCAATGATTGAATATATCAGTAAGATCGTTATACAAAACAGATGATTCATCAGTGATGAGATTATCTTCTTATAGTGTGAATTGAATAGATTTAGGTATTGCTTTTTTGGCCATGTTTTTTTAGTTTTGCAACACTTGTATTGGTAGCATTGAAATTAAAATACCCTTTGATATAAATAGACCTTTTTGTTTATACAACACTTGTATTCCGTTTTCAATGATTGAATCAGTGAGATTGTTATACAAAACACACGATTCAGTAATTATGTATTATGTAAATACTTAGGCTGGCAGATGTGGAGGAGAATAGTCACTTAGGCTTAGGGGTGTGGAGCTCGGGGAAGCTTCGGGGAGATGAGGTGGACACCCTCCCTCTCGGGGAACACCCCCCCCCCTCCCCCCTTCGGTGCCAAAGGTGAATTCTTCCCGTTCTCCCCGATCTATATAATATTATTATTCTTTTTTGTCTTTTCTTCTATATATATATATTGTCTTTTCCCCTTTAAAAAATATTAAAATAAAGAAAAGGGGAAGGGGAAAGAAGGGGGAACCATTTCCCTGGTTTAGGGGAGGGGAAGGGGGAAATGACGTGGCGCTGATGTGGACAATGGGGAAGGGTGACCATACCCCATAGCCTTAGGGTTGTAGTTTAATATAGTGGGTCCCATTATATTATAAAATAAAATACTTTCACCTTCATTTTTACCTCACACATACAGACACACATGGAAGGAAGGAGGGAGGGAGGGAGGGAGGGAGAGAGAGAGAAGGCTCTTGAAGATAAAGAGAGAAAGAGGAGTGCCTGTCATCACCACCGCTAGCTCCCATCATCGTCCCCTGTAAACGGACGTTGGCTACGGGTCTGATTGGGTAAAGTTTGATTGAGCTTTTGGGTAATGGGGTCGAATTGCATTGGCGGTGGCGAGCAGGTGGTTGGGGGTTACACAACGGTGGAGAAATGGGGGTTAATAGTGGTGGTGATGTGGTGGACAAGTGGTCTGTCGAATGGAGGTCGATGGTGAATGTTGGTTACAGGTTTGGGCCGATGGTGGTTGCAGGTTTGGGTTTCGATGGTGATGGAGGCGGGTGGCTGAATCATATTGTGATAGATAAAGTGAAGAAGGAGAAGGGTTTTTATTTTTTTTTTATTTTTTATTTTGTAGGGTGTTGTGATAGATAAAGTGATGTCGATGGTGGTTGGAGGGTGTTGTGATAGATAAAGTGAAGAAGAAGGGTTTTTATTTTTTTATTTTTTATTTTGCTTTTAACACAGGCAGGGATGGGGAAAGACTAAACTGTCCTCACATGATATGCACATGAGGAGACTTAACCAAGAAACTTAACGGAGTTAGTCACAAAGGTTGGAACCTGTAGTAAAATCAATAGGTAAATGTTGATTTGATTGCAAATAGAAAATAAAGGTTGGAAATGCAATTTTGGCCAAATATAAAGGGTGATTTCTGTAATTTTATCTAAGTTTTATGTTTAGCAATTCAATATATTATAATTATCTTGTTGTTGAAATGTATTTATATATAAACAATTTACTAATTATTTTTTTAGAACGGCGAATTTTTTTAGTCCTCTCGTATGTGAGACTTGAATTCAAAACCTCCAAACCTAGATGTTCTTAAAGGCCTTGACTTTTGGAAATACTACGAACTAGTTATAAAAGGTTTATTTTAATATTGAAAAACTTTATTAAAATATTATAAATTTTTAATTTTTATCCTATTAAAATATGAAACTTGGACTCAACTTTGTTAATTGAATAATCACTAATTTAACTCGATAAGACGACTCACTAAGAAGTCTAGTTCAGGTAAACATGTGGTTAAAAAACAGTTTATGTTTTGATACGTAACTTTCATCAAATCACAAACTTTTAATAGTCTTTCGACTTATGTCCCTAATAACTTTATCTATGTCTCTCACCACCACTATGACTTTGGTAGTGTTTTCTATAAGCTTCATAGGTCCATGTGTCTCTCACCACCACTATGACTTCGGTAGCGTTTTCAATAAGCTTCATGGGTCCATCCGTCTCATCTATCGCTCCTCTCAAAACATCTTATTACAAATTTTGTAACAAAAGCTAAACGATGAATAACTTATGGCGAAATCCATTAAGGATTATATAAAAATAGACATTAATGAAGATAATTTTGTTTAAACATTGACTTCTCCGCTAACCACAAATTAACAAGTCGACACTAGTGGCCGCAATAGGCTCATTTACATCTTTGAGTTGGATTACATACATGTAAAACCCCAATCAATACATCAAGGTGCCACGTAGGAATAATTGTTCACAAACATATCATATTCGTTATCATAGTCTCCTCCGCTAGATCATTTTATCATTTGGTGAATTAACCATCATTATGACTTAGATAACAATTTCTAGAAACAATAATTTCTAGAAGCTTTAGCGGACGATACGTCTCTATTCTCCCTCCTATTAGAATGTCTTTTCAATGGACTATAACAAAAATTAAAAGATGAGTAACTAAAGGTAAAGTCATTATCAAGGATTCTACGTAATAGGCAATGATCAAGATAATTTGATTTAAACATTCACTTGTGGTGACACCTCACCTCCGATCTCGGTAAAATCGATTCCCTTTTATCTAATTCGGTTAATGCTAATATTTTGGTAGGTAACGGCCAATCTTTGCCAATATTGAGGTCGGGTAAGGGTTACCATAAAACATCCAACACCACTTACCATTTAAATAACATCCTATATGCCCCAACTGTCGTCAAAGACCTTATTTCGGTAAGAAAATTTACCCGTGATAATCTTGTTACTGTTGAATTTGACCCGTATGGTTTTACTTTGAAGGATCTCAAGACTGGACAACCTCTTTCGCGTCATGATAGCACCGGTGATCTTTACCCATTCACACCACCCCGTCAAGTCCTTTTAGTTTCTGAAGATAATAAGTGGCATGATCGTCTTGGACATCCTGGCACACATGTTTTGAAATTTCTTTCCAGTACTTTTAATATTTCTTGTAATGAACATTCGTTTGGTTTTTGTGAATCGTGCCATTTATCTAACAGTAAACGGCACTCTTTTGTTACATCAACTTCGTTTACTTATGCACCTTTTGACATAATTCACTGTGACTTGTGGACCTCACCCGTCCTTAGTAACTCTGCTTATAAATATTACATGGTTTTAGTCGACAATTTTTCTAATTATGTTTGGGTCTACCCCCTAAAATTCAAGTCCGAAACTTTTCCAACCTTTGTCAAATTCCACAAACACATCCAAACTCAATTTCATAAAAACATAAAAGCTTTCCAATGTGACTTAGGGGGAGAATTCGACAATCATGCTTTTCATAATTTTGCCTCAACAAACGGGTTTACCTTTCGGTTTTCTTGTCCACAAACCTCACAACAAAATGGGCGTTCCGAGCGCATGATTCGACGCCTCAATGACATCATTCGTGCCCTTCTCACACATGCTCACATCCCTCCCACCTTTTGGGTTGAGGCCCTCCACACCGCCGCCTACCTCCATAATATACTTCCCACCACTCGCCTTAACAACAACACACCCACCTTTGCCCTATACCTGTGTCATCCCACATACGATCACCTTCGGGTTTTCGGGTGTGCTTGTTACCCTAACTTCTCTGCCACTGAAACCAATAAATTAAACCCCCGCTCTCTCCGGTGCATTTTTCTTGGCTACCCACCAAACTTCCGAGGTTACCGGTGTTTAGATCCTTCTACAGGTAAAGTCCATATATCCCGTCATGTGGATTTTGACGAGTCCACCTTCCCCTTCCCTAGCTCACCTTCGCCTCATGATTACCATTTTCTAGAAGATGAACCACCGACCTCGACCATGTTTCAATTCCCCAACCCCACATCTTCCCATACTGTACTAAATAACAATCCACCCAACCCTCCAAACCCACCGCCCACCCACGGCCCAACAGCCCCTTCTCCTGGCCCAACCACACCTACAACACATTCTGGCCCAAACGCACCTCCCACACACCCTGGCCCAGCTTCCCAATCCAGCCCACTTAATTCTCCTAGCCACGGCCCTAACCCAACCTCCCAGCCATCAACCCAAAACCATATGCCACACCATGCACCGCCCGCACCACCTCCTAATATTCACCCCATGCAAACAAGAGGTAAGGATGGTATTCTTAAGCCCAATCCTAAATACACTCTTACCACACCCATGACCGACCCTATATCACCTGTCCCCACCTCTCATCTTAAGGCCCTATCTGACCCAAATTGGCAAAAGGCTATTTTTACTGAATATAAAGCTTTAATCGATAATGATACATGGGAATTGGTTCCCCGACCCACAGACCACCCCATAATTCGGTGCATGTGGCTATTTCGCCACAAATTTAAACAGGATGGCAACTTGGAACGGTACAAAGCACGGCTTGTTGTTAATGGCAAATCCCAGACCGTTGGCATTGATTGTCAAGAGACGTTTAGCCCAGTTGTTAAGCCTGCGACTATTCGCACCGTTTTATCCATTGCTCTTCATAACAACTGGCCTATACATCAGCTTGACGTCAAAAACGCCTTTTTACATGGCAATCTTCAGGAGACCGTATATATGTTTCAACCACCAGGTTTCACCGACACAACCAAGCCTCAACATGTTTGTCGGCTACGAAAGTCTTTATACGGACTCAAGCAGGCACCCCGGGCATGGTTTCACAGATTTTCCACTTTTATCACCTCGCATGGTTTCAAAGGAAGTATTTGTGATAGTTCATTGTTTGTGTTTAAAAAGGCAACAACACAGCTTATCTTTTACTTTATGTCGATGATATTATCTTAACAGCTTCCTCAGGTACTCTTTTGCAGCAACTCATTAGCCTACTCTCACGAGAGTTCGCTATGTCTGACTTGGGATCTCTACACCATTTCTTGGGGATATCTGTTCAGCGCGATGATAAAGGATTATTTCTCTCACAGTCTCAGTATGCTCGTGATATTCTACACCGAGCAAATATGTCCAATTGCAAGCCATGTAATACACCAGTGGACACAGCCTCAAAACTGAGTGCTGAAGACGGGGTTTTGCTTCCCGACGGTACTGAATATCGGAGTTTAGCCGACGCTCTTCAATATCTTACATTTACTCGACCCGATATCTCTTATGCCGTACAACAAGTTTGCTTATTCATGCACGCTCCTCGGGATGCCCACTTTGCTTTCTTGAAACGGATACTTCGTTACATCAAAGGCACTTTAGATCATGGGTTACGACTCACAAAATCTACCGCCTCATCTCTGGTCGCTTACTCAGATGCTGACTGGGCTGGTTGCCCTGATTCTAGACGTTCCACATCCGGCTTCTGCGTCTTTCTCGGCAACAACCTCATATCATGGTCCTCCAAACGACAACAAACCGTTTCCCGCTCCAGTGCCGAAGCCGAATACCGCGGCGTTGCAAACGCGGTTGCTGAAACAAGTTGGCTTCGAAATTTACTACTCGAATTACACATTCCCGTTACTAAGGCAACTGTGGTGTATTGCGATAATATTTCAGCAGTCTACTTGTCAGATAATCCGGTCCAACATCAACGCACCAAACACGTTGAACTGGATATCCATTTCGTTCGGGAGAAAGTCCGCTTGGGTCAAGTTAGAGTTCTTCATGTGCCTGCGTCATATCAATATGCCGACATCTTCACCAAAGGTCTTTCGAGACAACTGTTCGAGAGTTTTCGATCTAGCTTAACCGTTTGTAGTCACTCACGGTCAACCTAAGAGGGAGTATTAGCGGCCGATGATTGCTCTCCATCTCCTTTATTATCTCCTTTACTAGTTACCATAATATGTATTGTAGATATAGAAACATGCATAGATTGAGGAGGTTAGTTAGGCATATCACCTCTATATAAGGAGGCTCATTATTGTATATTCATTCATTCACAATCATTGACAATACAATGAATAATACTAATCACAAGATAACAAGTTGACACAACACGAACAACATGATAAGTTTCAACTTTGAGGTTGATTAGTTGCAATGCGACAATTGTCCACCGTCTCACTCAATTACGTCCAATTTCTAACCATCTTAACAGAGATTGAAGAGTATGCAAGCCAATCTCTAACCTATTTTACAAAAATAGGTATTAAAGATAGAGAATCTGGTGCCGGTGGTGGTTGTTAAAAATAGTTAAAATGTATTAGTTTAGTATCCAAAGAATTGTAGTTTTACTTATGTTTTGCATATGGGCTGTTGGTGTTATTGGGTCTGCCCTCTATGTTTAATGTTTGGATCAGTGGTGTTGGGCTAATTCGGTAAAAGTCGTAACCCATAAACGAAAATCCTTAATTTGATTTTTTTTTTCTTTTCGTTCCATGCAGGGCTGAGCAATTTACGGTTCAGAACAGCTAGAACCGAGGAACCGATACCGAACCACTAGATCCGAACCATATTCTTGTATTTAGGGTCCGGTTCCGGTTCTTAAATTTTGGTGAAAACGGCCCGGTTCGGTTCAGAACCGCGGTTCTATTTAAAGAACCGCTAGAACCGGGTTAGGTTAAAACTTTAAATATTATATTTAAAACCCTATTAATTTAGTGGGCTTTTACAAGTAGTTTGTAAACCGACTATCCACATTTTTAATTCCCAAGTTTAATCTTTATAAAAAATATTGTTCGACTCGTATTAACTATATAATATCTAACAAACTTGTTGAGATAGGAGTTCCATTCGAATTATGTAATTTCTATAAAAACATATAGAGTATAATAAAGGGAGCGAAAATAGCTTAAACTAAGAATCAACGCTTACAAATTCATTTATAAAGTGCACATGTTCGCCTATAATGTGTATCGGACAATGATGTAGTATAACATGTGACATTAGGAATGCATGACACATATCATTCGTAGAGTCAAAATTACAATCATTGCATATATGCGGTTGATATCGTGCACTTCTAAACATGTATCATAGGCCCGTAATATGACTAGGACACCACACTTTATTTTACTAAAGTTGCCTTTGATTTAATTGTTAGTTTTAGGATTTAATTGACAACTGGTACCGGCAAGAACCGTTTACACGAGAACCGTTTAACTCAGTTTCGAACCGAATCGGTAGATTTTTATACGGTTCGGTTTCGGTTCTTATATTTATCACTAAAAGGTTCCGGTTCGGGTCGGGTCGGTTCGGTCCGGTTCTAAACCGTTACACACCCCTAGTTCCATAAGTGAGAAAATTACAACAAAATAGTCGGCAGGCGGGCAAAACAAGCTGCGTCGTCACCCCTTTCTAAATGACAAACCCTAATCTACTAAAAAACTAACCTTGCTCACCCGGAGCCGGAATACCACTTGCTTGCTGGGTTGTAAAGTAATATCCAAAGAGCAGAGCAGACAGATTTCTTATTATTTTCTCCCCTCCCTATTCAAACAAACTCATCAATCACAATATTCATCAATCGCTGGTCAACTCCGGTCAATCGGTTCTCTAAATGGTGAGATTTTATTTACTTACTCTTCACGTTTAATACTTACTTATGCTTATTTAATATTTATTGGGCTGTATAGTTTCTCACTAAAAAAAGGTTTAATTTGGGGGGTTTTGCAATAGATAATAATCAAAGTATTTTCACTAAAGTGTTTGGTAAACTATGATGTTTATGAAATTAATATTAATAAGTTACTTCAAAAGAAGATTAGTTTTATTTTGCCCTTTGATAATTATTATAGTTGAAACCACGGTAAAACTGGTTTTTGTTTAAACTAGTTATGTGACCACTAGATGATTATATCATAAGCAGAATTTGTTTATCAAAACATTATAAGCCTATATGTAGGGCTGCAAACGAACCGAACGAACACGAACAAGGTCTTGTTCGTGTTCGTTTGTTAAGAAATATATGTGTTCACGAACAGTTCATGAACACTTACTGAACAAGATTTTCTGTTCGTGTTCGTTTGTTAAGAAAACACTCGTGTTCGTGTTCGTTTGTTAATTTTGTTCATGAACGCACATGACGAACATAGACGAACATTCATGAACACAAACAAACATATATTAACTTTCGAATAACAACATATTCACATCTATTAAGACATTAAGTAGCTCTACCCAAAATTATAACCTAAGTATCCAAACTTACTTAGTATTTACCATAATATTGGTAAACATAATATAGTAGTGTCTAAAAAACTAAGTTCACATCTTATACTTGAAGTCTTCGAATGATCATAAACAAATGAACATAAACGAACACGTTACCGAACGTTCACGAACATAAACGAACGAACACAACTTGTGTTCATGTTTGTTCGTTTAACTAAACGAACGAACTTCTTTGTTCTTGTTCGTTCATTTATTAAACGAACGAACACAAACGAACTTCCCGCCGAACTGTTCATGAACTGTTCGCTGAAAGTTCAGTTCGTTTGCAGCCCTACCTATATGGTATGGAATGGAATGGAGTCCATTGCGCCACATCAGCTCTACCTCTGTGAGACTGTGACACGTAGACAGGGGTTCCTTTCAATAACACTACCTATGCAAAGGAATAATGTTCTTTTTATTTAAAAAAAAGAAAAAAGAGAAAAAAAAATGATTGGTTGCGACATATGGGGCCCACTTGATCGGCTCGTTATTGTGCTGGCGGCTATTCAATGGTGCCCCTCTAATGTCGCTGGGGAAATGGTTGGCTGTTTTTTTTTTTTTTTTTTTTGGGGGGGGGGGGGGGGGGGGGGAGCTATTGTTAGTAAAAATGCTGAGGTGTAGGGGGCGTGAATCCATACCATGTAGCCTAACTGCAACTGCTTTTAACCGCTGCATTCCGACACCCTCTAAATACCGAAGATATTGCTCAGCTATAACTTCAAAAAATGGTGGTTTTATGTTTTTTTATAACTTATTGGACCTCTTAAGGTCTGATTTTTTTTTTCTGTGATAGACTTAGCTTTTGTTTCTGTATCTGTAACCAATATTTATACATCTAGTAGTAATGTATTCTCATTTGCGTGCAGTCGAATAGGCACACTATTATACTGATGCAGACTTCTCCAAACGAGCAACAAGAACATTTATGGATTACGAGTCAGTAAGCCAAGCAATGGACGGTATGTTCACTTTATCCGTTCATCCATCACGAAAAAATAATAACATCCTTTCTTCAGTTTAATTTTGAGCATTCGAGTCATTGATGAATACATCAATCTAACATATTTCATTAACCATTTTTTTGTAAATTGAAAAAAGCGGAGAGCAATTGTTTTATGTAATCAGTATTATGTGTAGTGTTGGTCATGGTTTAAAAAACGGGTGAGGCGTATGCCTCGAGGCCCGCCTCAAGGCGAAACTCTAAGAAAACGAGTCTGAGGCGCGCCTCATGGGGTTAGATTGTACATACGCCTCTAACGGCTGAGGCGCTAAGAAAATGTGCGCCTCAAGTGGTTTAGGGTATTTTTGATGTGTGTGTGTGTGTGTTTTTTTTTTTTTTTTTGGGTGTTTTAGACTTTTTGGGTCAATTATTTTATTTTTGATGTGTGTTTTTGATGTTTTAGACTTTTCTAGGTCAAGTATTTTATTTTCTATAGACACATAATTTTTATATTTATTTTTTGACTGTGCCTCGAGCTTACGTCTCGGTTCGCCTCAAGGCTTACGCCTCATGTGGCGAAGGGAAAACGCCTCGAGGCTCATTTCCGTTCTTTTAAACTTTGGTGTTAGTAAATCTCGCATATGCCTAATCTCGCCTTTGGTTTCTCTGTGCAGGTATATGTGCTTTATACGAAAGGAAACTAAAGGATTTGAATCCATCCATGAGAAACATAACGTATGACATCCAAGATCTCTATAATTTCGTTGACGGCCTTGCTGATTTGAGTGCATTGGTGTAAGTGTTTCTTTCTGTTCCACGCTTCCAGCTACCAAAAATATTTGTTTCCGTCTCTTTCTCCCCGCCATCATCAAACATCCATGGATAATAATGGGTATTTGTAAATAGTCGGGGTGTTTGTAAACTGTTGAAACCGACATAACCAGGTTTTTTAGAATACGTAGCTATATAAAAATAGTTATGAAAGCTGCCATATTTTATTCATGCTTTAGAAAACTACACAAACTTACAAATGTGATATTTTTTGGAAGAAAACACTGGTTCAAACCAGTGGCGGATCTAGAAACATTTTTCAGTAGTAACGTTTTTCATTTTTTTCATTTTAGTAATAACGTTTTCCAAATTTCGTAAAAAAAAAATCAAATTTTTCACTAATTTTCCACTACGCGCACGAAGTTGAGCCGCAATGTCCGCAACCCTGCTTGTTATCTACATCCGCCCCTGGTTCAAACGCCCGAACCGCCAAACTTAACCAGTTTGGGTGGTCCAACCGACCCAACGAACCCGGCTGGTCTGCTATGACCTCATTAATATTTTCTCTAATATTGCATATGAACTCATGAACTTATATATCTCTTGATGGTCTACTTTGATCAGTATTTGTCATACATGCTTTATATCCTTTTTAATCTTCGTAAATTATAACATGCGATAAATATTCCCTCCTGCAGTTATGATCATTCCATTCAGGCATACCTTCCAAATGACCGAGAATGGATTCGCAACAAAATGTTCCATCACCTGAAGAAATTGGCCAACTAATCTCCAGCAGTCTTGCTTACACTTCCCTGGTTTGTTAATCTCAATGTGTGATCTAAGAATTATAATTATTATTGACTCTCGAATATCGTGGTTTCTAATGTGTCTCGGACCTTTATTTAGCGGTATATCATGAAGTACATGATTAAAAAATCTTCCTTTCTTCGTATACAATTAAACATCTTGAATTTCCTTTAAAGGCACCAGTCGTAAACTATCGTGGTTTGTTTCAAGATCTGTACTTTTTCCTGCCGATTGTAAGATATCGCCTGGGTTTTGCATGTCAAAACGAGTTGTATTTGGGACAAGGAAAATGAAAACCAATGTCGCAAGTCTTAAGAGATTCCTAATAAGAATCACAAGCCACAAGTTTCGAAAATTGGTTCTCATGACGTGAAATGCGTGTAAAATTACCGCACCACCCCACTTGGAAGAAAGTGAACCGAGGCTATCGATGCTCATTAACAGTGCAAAAAATGTGCCTTCTATGCCTATTGGGCACAAACTAGTGCTGAGCACAATCATAGGCATCCACCTAACCCTAGATACAATGCGGGAAACGCTTTCCTCCAAGACTACGAACAGGTAATCGGGGAGCCCGAGAACGAGATTCCACCGTAAGATGAACATAAGGTCAAGAAACCCAGAGAGGCCGTACACGAGTTGAGCATAAAAGAGCAGTTTTCTAAAGGGGTAGTCTTTAAGAAGCTTGTGGTAGATTAGAACCCCAACGATTGAAGCTAGTGCTCCGATTGCGTGTACCATACCAACGAGTTCCTGCATGCAGAATCTTAATTAGTCATTTTCATTAGGGTATATGCACGCTGCACGCCTATAAACGAGCATGAACTACGTCACATAGGCCGGCTTAATTATTATTTAAAAGTTAAAGTACCTGGGAAAATGCGGGACCCGCATTAGGGTCGGTATACCAATAAAACTGGCCTTCATGGGTACTAAAACTTAGAGCTATGGAAAGGTACATGTAAAGCGATGGCTTCCAGACTTCTGGGAACTTGATGGTCTCGTACATGCCTTTTAGTGCGCCTCCCAGGTTAGCTATTGCCTGCGATACGGGTCAGAAATGGATATAGGTCAGCTATGAGGTGGTTATTTAGTCACATGTTTATTTGTTTTTAATAGGTAATGGATCAGTTTCTAATTATGCAAGTAGTGTCATGAACATTGGTTAGTTTGTCTTTGAGTAAAGTCATGGGTTTGTTTCCTGGCTTTTAGGCATGTTTTTACTTTCGTGTTTACGCAGGGGGTAGGCTAAGATTCCGCCAGTTTAGAAGCAGCAAACAATTTTGTTCTGTTAGAATCAGAGTTTGAGTGTTTGAAGCTTTTAAAACCCAACACGAAGTGAAATTATCATACAGTTGAAAATGGTCATATGGGTCGTATGACTTTGTCAGTGGTCACGCCAGGCAATTTGTTATCAGTGCACCCATCAATCATCATACGCACCATATGATTTGACCACACCAACTATACGGGTCGTATGAATGCAGAAACTAACCTGTCTTTTCTTAGCAGACAAATCTTCTGATATTTTTGTTTCATAGATCACAAATCCTAAAAATATCTGTGATGCTGCTGGAATTGCTAAGACTGCCAATGCAAGCTTTACATAACACCATAACAATATACACTATACAAACATTAAAATTTAAAGAAAATATTGTCACAAAATCACAAAGAAACTAACCTGAGGACCAAGATGATGAACAAAGAAACCACTAGTAGCATAACCAACAAGTGCACCAGCCGACGAACAGACTCCGCAAAGACTTTGCATATCCGGAGCCAACTCCTTCAACTCAATACTATTCCTTGCAATGCAAGCATCAATAGTAACATCCGCCATCGCCATCCCTGCCGCTATAGCTATTAAACACCACAACGCAGCCGCCACTGCCAACCTTACACCACCCTCCGCTACTGTAGTAGCCGCCACCACCCCACGACGCCTGCCACAATGAAATACGGCCGTCTTCGATAGCCCATTATTGGAAACACATCAGTCATGAGGCCCCATATTGGCTTCATGACCCATGGAATGTGGTACAAGCCTATGAACACTTGGACCTTTGATGGTTGTATCTTTTGAACATCTTTCCAATAATAATCAGTGACCACTTTAAAAAAAGAGCCAGAAAAGCCTTGGCTGAGCCCATATATGAGGAAGATACCAAGGATGAATGATGGGTTGAGCTCGGTTGATAACATTTTTAGCCATTGGAATGGTTGGAGTATTAGTGATGTTATTGGGTTGGGTTGTTTTGTGGTGGTGGAAGGTGGTGGTGGGTGGTGGTGAGTGGTGGTGATGAGGTTTTGGGTCTCTACATTGGACATGTTGAGATCTGATCTTCCTGCAAATAGATATGTTTGACTTGGGAAGTCTTCAAGGAATTCATAATTAACAATGAGGGATAAGTTAATTAATATCAACTTATGTTTACTAACTTACAAATTAGTGGTCTTTTTTTTTTTTTTTTTTTTTTTTTTTTTTTTTTTTTTAACTAAAGTTTAGTAGCAGTTTTGAAATTGTAAATTACAAATGTTAAATATATGGTTGGTGAAATAAATAGTGTTTTTTTAAGAAGGAATCAGTCTCAAAAATAATAAGTAAAGAGTAAATTACTCTTTGGTTCATCTTGTTTGGTATAAATTTGGATTTTGTCTCTTGAGTTCTAAAATTTGCATGTTCAAGTAACTAGTTTTCTTTCGATGTTGATCAATATGACTAAAGTAGTTAACTTTTTCAGTTAAAACTAATGTAAAATTACCGCTTTACACTTGTCTTAAAAAGGAAGAGAAAGGGAAGAAAATCTCTTCCTTTCTTTTTCTTTTCCCTCTTAAGTGAACTCGGGAACATAGCGTTAAGGAATTCCCACAACAGTCTCAACTTTTAAAGTATTTTCCAACAATGAACTTTTGTTAATTGAAAACTAACCCAGTTAGTTAATGCTGACATGGATGTTGACGTCCATTAACTGGGTTAGTTCTCAGTTAACAAAAGTTCATTGGAGGAAAATACTTTGAAAGTTTGTAGTCCAACGAGACAAAGTTTGAATAATTAAAATTCAATCACCGTATGAAAAAATATAATACGTAAAATTACCCACCCCCTCTCTCTGCGAGACGTGCCATCTGAATCATTGTCCCATTCAGGTCAGCCACCTCCGATCATCGAATCAATTGGGTAGTTCATTTTTCCGCCAGTATCCTCTCCACCTTTCTCTTCTTCACACCCTATTTGTCATCATCATCCCAAATTGATGTTTGAAAGTACGAAAAATTGTTCAAGAAATGTATATACGTTGAATAAACTCGATCATCAGCTTATATACGTTTTGTTGGTTTACTTTTATGGATATTTGCCATACATGTTTTATGTAACTTTTAACCTTTATAATTATGATCATTCTATTAAGGCATACCTTCCAAATGACCCACAAAGAATTCGAAACAGAATGCTTCATCACCTTAAGAAATTGGCCAATTAATCTCTGGTGTGTGATCTAAGATTATTATTATTATTATTATTATTATTATTATTGATTCTCAAATATTGTGGTTAATTTCCTTTGCCTTTATTTAGTCATATATTTTACAATCTATTAAATGTCGATTATAATCATTTATCAAATAAATAATCATAATAGGCAAAAAAAAAATGGGAGAGGAAATTAGCCGTTAAAAAAAAAAGAAACATTTAACTGGTGAATATATGATGGACGTAATTACCCTTAATGAACCGCAAATAAGGTTTCCCCTTGGGTGTATATATAGAGGTGATTGGGGGAAGATCAAATGAGAAGAAACTTCATGTGAGAATAAAAAGAAGAAGTTACATAATGGTTAAACATTAATAGTTTAACTCTTCTACATTAATTATCATCTATCTAATTCAATGGTCATTAACACTTTATCTTACACATTATCAAAATTTGTCCTACACATATAAAAATTCATCCTACATATAACAAAATTGCCATATGTTCATCCTACACATATCAAGATTATCATACATGTATCCTACACATATAAAAATTCATCCTACACATATAAAAGTTCATCCTACACATCACTCCAAATAAGGGTTGCTTTGGAAGAATATATTTTAAAAATGAATTATAAGTTTCATTTATTTAACTAGTTTAAAGGGGGTTACAAAAAAAATAATAATTAATTTAACAATCAATACAATTATTAAATGAAAGCTTCCTATTGGTTAGAATTTATTCTTTTTCTTCTTACAAAACATTTTCTTCTCATTTGAACTCTCCACTTGACAGATAATTGGATGCTAATGAAACACCATTACTCTCAACGCATAATCGTCCCGTTAGCTCCTCTCTAGAACCGAGATCCTTGATCTTCTTAGCCATCATTACTGTACACCTTAAACAGGAACCCGCCAGAATATTGTGGTTAATTTCTAATGTGTGTCTGCCTTTATTTAGTCATGTATGGCAAATACTGATTAAAGTAGACCATCAAGAGGCATATAAGTCACCCACATCACCATTGAAGGCTCTGGATATCTGAAATTTTTTTATTCGGATGAAGTCACCCACTTCACTATGAGCTGGGGTCATGAGAAGACGGAGAGCAGGAAAGAAAGGGGACAGATATTTGAATTGTCTAGGGTTAAGGATATATGAGTATTTATATTAAATATTTAAAAACACGACTCCAGTTAGAGCAACATAAACCATAACAGTTAAAGACTTAAAGGGATGGGGAGTAGCAGCATGCCCAAACTAAATTGGGAGAAGTTATTAGGCAAAATTCGATGGAGTCATGATAAGGGTTTGTGAAAACAAAAGATTAATGTTAGGGTCTTTTAGAGTGATATGACGTTTCACACTTTTTTTAGTAGACTTTGCATGTTTTTCATACCTCTTTTTGCTTTTCTATCACTTTTGCGTTATTGGGGGGTTTTCTATTCCATTTTAATAATGTTTGCTTATCTATTACTTATTTTTGTCTATTATTTATTTTGTAGTTGGGAGCCTCTGGAAGGAACATCCATATCCTCAAGGATAGAGGTGATCAGGGCTGGCTCTAAAAATTCAGGTGTCCGGGCCAAACTGTAAAAAGTGTGTCCCTTTGCCTTAACTTTAGACCTTAACGAAATAAACAATGTAAACTATTTTTTAAGCTACGATTAAAGTAATATCAAATTGATGGATCAAAGTTTATTTTCCACTTAGGTTGTAGTCTAACGGTAGAGGGAACAAACCCTCTTGAGGAGGTTAGGAGTTCGAATCCCACAAAGGGTGAAAATATAAATGGGTGAAAGTTTGGCAATTAATTTTTTTTTTTTTTTTGTTTCAAAACAAAGATAAAAATTAAAAAGGAAGTCAAAATCAACAGGTAAATATCAAAAACAATTAAGTGTGAGCTTCCTTCATTTCATCTTTTTCATCCTCTCTAGTCCAACGCTCCTATAAATTTTTTTTCTCAAACCATTTCATTTTCTTCTTTAATTCTTAACCTCTCTTAACATTTCTTTACTTTTTGTTTTGTGTAAACTATCATTTGCTTTGATTAATATTTGATTAACAATTTTGGGGCTCAAACATACAAAAATCCATCAAATTAAAGACATCACTGTTAAGAAAACTTGGATTGCCGGAGGGTTAATATGCCCCCGAGAAATTAGGCCCAGGCCGGGGGTCCTCCCCGCACCCCTTAAGGTGCCGGCCATGGAGGTGATGTTTACTTATTTAGTAGTTGGGAGTCTCTCTCGAAGGAACATCCCTATCCTTAAGGATATATAATTTTAGTCCATGTGGTCATAGATTAACCATATAATTTTATACAATGTTCCAAAAATGTGTGTGAATAATGAGAAAATCAATTACTTTATAGTTTGCTAAAAGCGTTTACTTTGACTATAAGAAAACGATTTTCTTTGGTTTTCCTTATGTTCATATCTGCAGTCACAATTTTGAACTAATATTATACGGAGTAAGAAATCAGGGTTGAAACGAAAGCCAAACAGAATTTTGGTTTCTGCTTAAAATTAACATTGGTTCGCTTCGGTTCATGTTTCAGGTTGAAAATTTGAGCATCTATCTAGATTACGCGCACACCATTTGTAAATTAAAAGCACATATCCTTACTAATAGTCGAGGCGTTTGATGAAATGGCTAACTGATAAAACTATAGATTTGAAATGCAGGATCAAGCATGATACATCCTATCAAAAGCAATAAACTAGTCAAAGTGCTTAGGTGCTTCTATTCATTGAGAAATAACAATCTTTAAAACAAGCATCACATGCATATTAACAGATTTGATTATATATGTAACATAAAAGCCGTGTCTGAAACTAACCACCCACCACGTTTAGGACTACGCCGTTAGTGAACTCAAAACGGTGTCCCCAACTTCACTCTTACAGAGTGGGCATGAAGCATTAATCTTTAACCATTTGTCGACACAATCCTTGTGAAAGAAGTGAGTACATGGCAACTCCCGTAGTTCATCATTGTTCGCATACTTTGCCAAACAAATGCAGCATACCTATGGAATAAATACCAGTAAATACATTTTCTTTCACAAAATATTACTTTCTTTTCCATAAATAATTGCTCTTGTCAAATATGATGAATGCAAGTATATTACTTCATTAATTACCTAAGTTAACTAAGATGACATAGGATGTTTTAACTTTTATGCATTAGAAAAATATACTACGGGACCCATTTGACCCGTTCCCTTTTAAGCAAACTTTTTTGGATTTTACATGTTTGACCCGTTTAAGATAAAACATAACTAGAAATAAACCAAAAATAAATAAGAGAAGGATCGAGACTTACAGCATCTTCTCCAGACACAACACGTTCCTTTTCCGTTCCTGCAGCCACGACCCCGCCTTCATTACCACCCGCGTGGCCATCTTTATTATGCCCATGTTTATGTTTTTTAATCTTAAATTTATAGGTAGGCAGAGAATTAATGGATTCTGAAGTTGCCCCTCTGTTTTGTGATAAATCCTCCCTGAAGCCCAGAACTGAAATTATACAGGGAAGACAGCAGCAGATTGTAGCACACAAGATGAATGGCATTGCATACCCAATACAGCTGAAGGTAAGAAACACTAAACATAACCTGTGAAGAGTAATAACTTTATAAGATGACAAAACAACTATTAAGTCAACGGAACTGATGGGGTAGCAGATGACATGGTTTTGACTTGTACCTGTACAGGTTGGGAGCATCAGCAGCAGAAGAATGGCCTCCAAAGATCCACACGTTCCCGACAACAAACCACACTGCAAAGAAGCAATCCAAACCCATTTTGAAGTATTCAACAAGTACTTTGAGTCTGCAACAGTAACAAGATTTTTGTTAGCAGGCGTACATATTTAGTAACGGCATATTACCATATCGCACTTATTGTTATGCGTAAGTTGAAACCCGACTTCAGTTGTCGTATGGTGTACTGTAGGCCCAACCCATAGCCTTCAAATGTAACTATAAATCTGATATTATGTAACCTACCTTTTACAAGAATGTGAACTTAGCAACCAGGGATACGCTTGGTTTGATATAATAAAAAACTAATAAATGAACAACCTGACTTTTCGCATTGAACATAGAAGGTTTCTTTTCATGATCAATATAAATGTATCTAGTGATCTTACAACTGTAGAATTGTTTTTGGTTATCTGTGAATGTTAACGTCTAGTATGGAATGTTTTTCTACCTTAATTAGGATGCTATTAGTCTATTCTACTCAACATATATGATTAATATTTGTTCAGATACTATACTCTGACATGATGTTCACAGGTATAAACTAATAATAACTCACCCAATAGGATTGCGGAAAAAATGAAAAGACAATACAGTCATATCGAAGACAGCAATTAGGTTGGCACATTAAGTAGCCACTACTGAACAAATTCAGCAGCATACAGCTGACAAGAATTAGACATTTATGCAACCATGTTAATTCAAGGCTACCATAACTAATCAAACAAGCATTTCTTGTATAAAAGGTATTGACAGAGTAAACACTCTGTAAAATATTAAGGAGTGTTGCCACTTGAAGGCACACTAATTAAATTTCAATGCTTGTATGAACAAATGCGTGTGCTGCTTTGGCTTGATTTTGAATATTTATTGTTTACGAGTCAAATAATCCGTTTTGGAGCAGTTAAAAAAAATCTGTTTTAGATGCTCAATGTCATACCAACCATCACAAACTTATCATTTACGAGTACAATAAAATTTACTTATATACCAAACTATTGAAATTATCAATCCCATAAACCTAATTGAGATACTTCTGATTCCATTTCACACGCCATCTTCACTTTATTAACAAGCAATCAGAATTTGCCAAACACTAAAAACATTTTGTTAATTTAAGCAATCAGAATTTGCCACACTCAAAACATGACAACTTCAGAACACATGGAAAACCTACCAAATAAATTGATAAAGAAGAAAAAACCTGTTACAATATGAGCATTTTCAGAACCACATACCTTGCACTCAGTAAACTCACTATAGGTCTTGTTGCACCAGTGCTGTTGCGACTGTCCGCTATTGAATTCGTTGCATTTGAAGATGAGGTTAAAGAAGTGGCTATAGCGGAAAGGCTGCCAGAAGGAGGCTGAGCTGGATCTTGGTCTGATGTTTGATTTCTAAAATAAAAACGCCAAAATAGCAACGGGAGAGTTGCAACACATCCAGAAGCGTAACCAATAACCCATGTGAATAATGGAGCATGAGGATGCTCATGCCTTGATGAGGATAGAACAATAATTGCTGCTATTATTTGACTAATGGTTATAACTAATTCTATAGATATCCAATAACCAGAATTCAATGGGCTCCTGCGCCTTCCAGGGCCATTCCCCCTTCTAGCAAACGATGTTCTTCTCTCATTTGTAGTCGAAAAAGGAAGTTGAAAAACAGGAATATTGACACTAGTGGAAGGTCGATCTTCATTTTGCTGCGAGCTTGAAGTAGTAAGCGGTCTATCTTGGATTATATCAATCACATGCCCACTGTATTCCGCAGTTTGTGGTCGATCCATTAATAGTAGTGGTTTGTTTGTTTGGATTTTAGAATGTGGACCCAATACACAAACACCAATTTAAATAGTGAAGTACTGAACACATGAGATAGCAACAGCGAAGAGCACCTTCAAAACAAGTAAACGACACCCTTCTTTCTTATGATGCCTATCAACTTCAAAATTCACAAAACCAACACATGATGAGAATATTGTGAAGTTCAGCCTACCAAAAAGGAAAATGCATAACATGAAAAATAAATATTACATATAAACTGAAAGTCTGAAATGTCGTCTAGATCTAATAAAAGTAAGTATTCAAATAGAAAAGAACTTCCATTCTGATGTTCTTCCGTAGCATGAATTAAATTTTATTCCATTTGTCGCATGGTGTATTGAATGTGATACATAAGATGGCTACGTAACTAGGGTTGCAAACGAACCGAACGAACACAAACAAGACCTTGTTCGTGTTTGTTTGTTAAGAAAATTATGTGTTCACGAACAGTTCATGAACACTTACTGAACGAGAATTTCTGTTCGTGTTCGTTTGTTAAGAAAACACTCATGTTCGTGTTCGTTTGTGTTCGTTTGTTAATTTTGTTCATGAACACTCACAAACACAATCGGACATTAACGAACAGAAACAGGTGTGCATGAATACATAGTGTTCATGAACGGAAACAAACACAAAGGGACATATATTAACTTCCAAATAATACCGAATTCACATATAATAAGAAATTAACTAAATCCACCCAAAATATAACCTAATTTTACAAACATACTTAGTACTTAACATAATATTGGTAAGCATAATAAAGTAGTGTCTAAAAAAACTAAGCTTGCATCTTAAACTTGAAGTCTTCATTAATTGGTTATTTAAACTTAAACTCTTTATTAATTATTTATTTAATAATTATACTAAAAGTAGGGTTTGTTGATCTTGGATAGTCATATACTTACCTCACATAAATTATTTACTTATTTGGGTAAAATAAATAAAAATTAAAGAATGTAAAAAACATTATAAAAATTAAAAACCCTATTAAACTATCGAACATAAATGAACACGTTACTGAACGTTCACGAACATAAACGAACGAACGCAACCTTTGTTCATGTTCGTTCATTTACCTAAACGAACATAAACGAACTTCCCGCCAAACTGTTCGCTGAAAGTTCAGTTCGTTTGCAGCCCTATACGTAACCACCACAGTTTCTCTCTCTCTCACTACCTTAATTATCTCCAATGCATTATGTACAAGTTCATTATGTGGCTCTGATACATATCCGGTCAAAGGACTAGTCAAAGTCTTTCCCAGTATATAAGCATTTGACCTATGTAGTCAAAGTCAAGTAATTCCTAGAAATAAGCTAGTAGGGAAGTAATGGCAGCTTTGTAAGTTCCCAATTAGTAGAATAAATAGCGCTCATTTCCTTTGTTTTTCTCATTCAGATTATCAGTTTATAGTAATGATATTGTAAAAGGAGAACTAGCCCCTCTCGAATCGGGCTGATTATCGTATCAATTTCAGAATATTTAGTTCCCATATTTGGGGTTCTATCAGGCTCTCTCAGTTCTCACCATATTGTTGGTTCTGCAAAGAATGAGTCCCTTGTTGCCTAAAGTCCAAACTCCAAACTCGCTAAGTTCCCAAGGCTGTTCATGTTCTAAGAACTTCAAAGTTTAATCAGTCATTACTAATAACTTCCAGTAAAGAATTCTTGTAAACAAAACAACAGTCCTCTCAATTCAAACACAAAACCCTAACTACAGTACTGGAAACTCAAAAAGTCAAAATCATTGACAGAAAACACCAATTCATCATGCCTTAGAAGTTAGAACATATCCTTACTTGTTTACTAACTATAACTTAACAAACAATATTCTTGCAAATCACCCCAATCATCAATATTCTTGTAAATGTACCAATAAATCAACATATAAACCATCTAACCAAAAGCCCTATGAAAAATCAACAAATCCTCCAAACCTAACATCATAATTTTAAACTTTCTAACAATACATATCCACAGATCTTCTTTACACAAATAATACCTAATTATACAACAATAAATCAATAAAACAGTAAGTTTGCAATTTCTCACACAATTGAAAACCCTAATAGTTAAGCATACCAATTGTGTAGCGTGTTTCAGCTGATTTCCTTGCAACAACCAGACAAGAAATCAAAGATGAACTAACCCTAGCAAAGAATCGGATGAATTGCACCTGCAGTTGTGAAGATAATCGTTCGATTGATTTGCAAACACACACACAGAGTAATAATATTTTTACTTTTTCTTATCGGGAGATAGATACAGATAGTATGTAAGTATTATTATTATTATTATTATTATTATTGTATATAGTGTCAGGTTTGACTTTTCATCTTGCTTGATGACTGTGACTTTGGATATTCTTATGCTGTGGGCCGATGAGGTTACAACTACTATTGCACAACGTACAACATTTTAAAGCATCGTTATAGCTTTACCTTTTTAAGTTTGGACACACATTATTTTGAGTTCAAGCCACGATATCCCTTTTATATTCTTGTGATAAAATATTAAATTTATAAATAAAACTATCATTTTCTAACTAATAAAATTTTACCGTCATTATAACCCTTACGTTTGTTTTTCCTCTTGGTATTATTATAAGTTATAACCAACAAAAACGTTCAAGTTGCAGGTCAGGACAGTTAAACAGGTATTTTAGAAAGTAAGGTTAACACATATTTTAGAATAACCCAAAATATATTCACACTATTCTTTTATGGGTCCGGAGACTATGTTACGCTTGTAGTGGATGTGACAACTGTGGTGGTGGTTGGTGTTGACCCGTTTGGACCGGATATTAATAATTTGAGTAGCAAACAAAAGTTACACAAATCCAACTCGTTTCTTGAATAAATCCGCGGATATATATGGTCACATACAAATGTCTCACAGTTGTGACATTAAGGAAACAACTACAAAGTACCAGAACTGGTTACAAGTTACAACAGGTGGTTAATTACCACTTACAACATGGAGCTAGAAAATGAATGCGGCCGACTGGCTGGGAAAATAATTAATCTCATTGTTTGTCAGCAACACGAATATTAGAACAGCGGTTTCACAGGTTTCTGGGAAATTAATGTTGCAACACTTTTGTACTGTCACAATGGAAACAATGGTTATCAGATCACAACATAATCCAACAAGATCATGATGATGGTGAGTAATTTGCAAGGGCATTTACCTTCGGTTGCTTGTACTTTTGGCGAATAGCATGGAGAGGGCTGGCATTATTAAGTTGCAGATCTTGGAGGGCCAGAACCGTAACTTTTAGCTCCGGCGCCTTGTAACTAGTGTAGTGTTCCAACGTAGCATTCTGCAGCAAATCAATCCAGGAATATATGTTTTGGTAAGTTGTCTGTTTTAAATCTTTTTGTTCCGAGGAAAATATATAGTTATTTAAATGAGTATATTTTGCAGATAAATGTAAGCAAGAAATAGTAGGTAAAACAAACACTGACCCATGGATCTTCATCCTGATCAAGTGTCCATTTGGCTAAGTATACGGCTGAGGCAGCAACGAGGGATGGTAGGAACTTTATGAAACGGTACTCGATTTGACTTAGCTCAGCTAAGTAGTTTGCCAGGAATTCTAATTCTATTACTGGAGCCTGCAATTGAAGGCAATTTATGCATTTATTCCACTACTCAAAAGTTTATAATTCTGTTTGTTTCAAGTGATTCGTGAACATTATTTTCATTTACCTTGTAAGAACTTTGTGCTGTCAAAAGGAATCTCCTGGAAAACGAAATTGTGAACAATTTAGCATGGATAGGACCAAGTAAGCTTGCATACTCAGTTTCACTCATTTACATATAGTGGGTCCATTTATTGTGAAGTTAGAGGTGTCAATCTTGTTGGTTTAGTGGGTTTCAGGTTGTTGAAGCGTTCAATAAAACACGACGCATATATTTATTCGTGTCAAGGACATCAACCCTAACCTTATCGCACATAGTTCGTGTAGGCTGAATACGACCAGTTTAACTCAATTATCAAAATGTGTCTGACAGATTGTAATCAAGTTGTTAACGTATTAAACAAGTTGGTTGGTTGTTATAAATGCTTTAAACAGGTTGTCATGGTTTAAACATGTCAACCCAAACATGACCCATATGTAAACACGTAAGATATGAAGGCCCAAAACATGACTATTTTTGTGTCAGTGTCGCCACACATAAGGCTTAGGGGTGTGGGAGACGGGGAGCCCACGTGGCCCTCTCCCTCGTTGGGAACACCCCCCCCCCCATGGCATTTCGGTGGAGACAGGGAGAACTCCCCCTCCTCCCCGAGCTCTCTATCTCTCTCTTTGATGTTAATTGCTGGGAGAAGGGGGACCATTTCCTTGATTTGGGGGAAGGGAAGGGGGGAGTGACGTCTCGCTGAGGTGGACAAGGGGGAACCACACCCGTCAGCCTAATTGTGATGCGAGGATTTGTGTATATGGGACGCATAAAAAGTACTTGATATGTTATATATGAAGACTACAACCTCAGGAACTTTTTGATAGTTGGTACAGAAAGTTGATAGTTCAATTCATCCAGTATTTGATGCTCCATGTCCAATACCTGTTAGGTATAACTTTAGTTATTATATAGTTTTATGTGGACTCTATGATGCTAAGTAGAACATGTGCTTAACTTACATCTGCTCTTGTGTAGGTGCTGTCAGTGATGAAACAGAATTCCTCAACCCGTGGAGCACATATTTCTTCATACTTGCTTTAAAATTAAAGCATATAGACTGTTAAAAAAAAAGTTTATTGAAGTTTTATTTATCTTGATAAAGAAGAGAACTCACGACGCAACATGCATGCAGGTTATACCAAGCAATTGGAGTCTTCGTTTTCCAATGCATTTCTTAGAGAGATAAATATCAATGAGAGAAACTGTTAGATAAAATGTTTCTGAAGCTAGCCCATATTCTTCACAGACCTATATACAAAGTCCAAATTCCAGTAATTAATTACTGACTTAAGAATATAAGGTTAACTGCACTAATATAAACTTTAAGCCAATACGATGGTAAGACGCTGATTATAATTTTAAAATTTGCATGTCTTTAGTAATAAATATAGTGGTTGTGGACTACTTATGGTAGAAAACTAAATTTCAGAACGCATAGAACTATAGAAGGCTCAAGAACTAACCTCCACAAGCCAATCAATAAGAATGCTCCGCATTTCTTGTGTGATTTCCAGCTGCACGGTTTTCATGTAATCAGTGGAATGCCTCCACTTAAGCTGTAGATAAAACAGTTGCTTCATAATAAGTAAAAAAGAAAAGAGATTTCCTTTCACGCAAAAAAATAAACAAAAGTATATTAAAATTTTAAAGGAAAACAAATATCCACACAAGTGGCATTTGTATTACTATTTCAAGTCAAAATAAAATGATATGTAAACCTTGCACATTGTATAGAGGTTTGGATGGTTTTTTGAAAATACAAAAAATTATATACAAAGGAGGTATTAACCAATGATAGATGTCAACAGCTATTCAGACCTCTGCAGTGCATAAATTTGCATGTATTTCCGCAGCATATAAGCTGCACATTTGAGGACCCTTGTGCTTAGAATCAATGTCAATAATGGACTCAGCATTTGTAGCTTCCACTTCAACGATGAGTTTGCTTTCTCCTGCATGATACAACAAACAAAATATTCTGTGATGAGCTTTCATGCCCAGAATGTTTGTATCCAATTAGCAAGATTAAAATCTAGCATAATACCGATGCGTGGATTTTTGTATATATGTGCTTGAGTTGTTTTATCATTTTCTGATATTAGCTGTGAATTTACTTCACATAATTCATCCGTACTCTGTTTGGTTATGCTTTCTGCTGCCTTTGCATTTCTCTTCTGAATCTGAGGGTCCACCCGAAGAGATCGGGCCACTTTTTCATTCTTCTTGACAGCACATATTTTGACCCGCTTGCTAATCTGACGACAACAGGCAATATCAACAGAAAACAAATTATAAATATGAAAAGCATACATTATGTTGCTTTCAAGCTATCAGATCATCGCTTAATTTTATCAACTGAAAGCTGCTACAATATGTACCTGCACTTTATTTCCATTGGGAACTTTTACGCTGGATTCATCAAATGAGTTGTTAGTGATGTCCCTAAAAACAGCCCTTCTCTTGGCTTGGACAATAGGTGCAACAACAATAAGCGACTTGTCATCTGATGATGTTCTTTTGGTTTTAGGTTGAAGGGCCCGCGTGTGATCCTGTTTCACCACAGGATGTAGCGGTGGCAAACCCTTTGATGTCCCCAATACTTTTGCACGTGCTCTAGTAACTCGTCCAGTTTGCCCTTGGATGTTAGCAGCAGGTACATTTTCTATATTCATGTCTCTTTGCCTTGAAGAAGATCGGTACATGATGTTATATTAACTTGCTTTCCATGAACGCGCAGCTAAAGCATTTATATTAATATTAGCAACTATACCATAGAAACAGAACTACTAAAAAAATCCATTGTGTCAGGAACTACATAAACATGTTATTGGTACATTTTAGCCTAAGCAGATACACAAAATATCTATTATCAAGACATCCAAAAATAACAGGCAAGACATTATTATTATTATTATTATTATTATTATTATTATTATTATTATTATTATTATTATTATTATTCATGGTTTAAAAAAACGCTTGAGGCGTGCGCCTCGAGGCGCGCCTCAAGGCGATTTGGTCTGAAAACGCTTCTGAGGCGGCGCCTCAGGTGTTTGAACAGTGGTATGCGCCTCACAGGACTGAGGCGTTATGAAAAGTTGCGCCTCAGATGCGCCTCAGGGGGTTTTCAGGTATATTTTTTATGTTTTCGACTTTTTGTGACATTTTATGTCTTTTTTATGTGTGTTTTTGAGGTTGTTGATGAATTTGATGATGAAATTAGTTTAGCATTTTATTTTTTGAAAGATATATAATTATTTATTTAATTTTTTAATTCCGCCTCGGGCTTACGCCTCGGTTCGCCTCGAGGCTTACGCCTCGTGAGGCGAAGGGAAAACGCCTCGAGGCGCTTTTCCGTTCTTTTAAACTTTGTTATTATTACTCGTATTAATTATTAGTAAGGTATAAACGAAATAAAAATCATCAACACAACAAACATATCTAAAGTCTCATATCTTAAATCAATACTTTTTTTTTTTTTTTTTTTTTTTTTTTTTTTTAAATGGTAACAAGGAATTCCATTTATCCATGACAAAAACACGTAAATTACATAAGGATGGTAGGTAGGCGGGCAACAAGCTGCGCCGCCACCCCTTTTTGAATAGAAAATCCCAATCTGCTAAAAACAAAACCCCGCCCTTGGGGGGTGGAAAAGTTGCTGTGCACTACTCGTTGAACCCGAGCCAAAAACCGCACCGCCTCCGGTGCCAAGGAACCGAACGTGTCGAAGGCCAAGGGAACGAAAACATGCTGATTATCCTCACATGCTTTAGCATGCTTTTCCACTTTTTTGGATTCAGCTCTCATGACCGCTTGCCCGGCCACAAACCCACTATCCCGAAGCCCAACAAGGGGGGACACCCCGGTAAGATCAACGCACGCATGTTTCCCATCTTAAATTAAAATTACATACATTATATTGGAAGCTTCTTGAAACAAGAATCTAATAGCACAAACCAAACCCTAAGGCCTCATATGTTCAAACAAAAGTCTAAAATAGTCATCATAAAATATAAATTAATTCTCATATTCAAACAGTATTTAAATAATGAAATCAAGTACAAAACAAAACAGAAGAGCAATTAAAATGTCGTTACCGAAAACATAAAAATAAATATAAATATATATAAGGAGCGTCAGAAACAGCTCTGCTGTTGCTTTCTTCCAGAAAGTCAAAAACAGAGGTCGGTCAAACCAGATTAGAGTTAAATGTTATAAGTAAGATGTAATTATATAAATAAACGATAAAACTACAAATTTAAGCAGGTTAAAAGACGAATGTCACAGATCTATGCAGCTAATTGATATTAAAGGGATTCAAATTATACAAGTATAATAATATGCATTTGGAAGGTGAAATGAAATGTGTAAGATATGTGAGCTCACTGTCAGTAGCTCAGATAAGCAATGGCGTATGGATAGAGCAAGTGAGTAACCGAGCTAGGGCTCCATTGGAATGCATTATGCAGAAACCATATAGGTTGATAGATATAGAGAGAGAGTGTGTGTGTGTGTGAGAGAGTATGAAGGATGAATATATAGAGAGAGAGTAGTGAGTAGTGAATAGTAGAGGAGCGGGATAGAGGGAGACGGTTCAAACTTATAAAATTTGATATGGCCACTCCTTGTTTTACTTCTTCCACTCGCTTTTCTTTTCTTGTCTTCTGGATGCTACTCATTAATGTCATCATTTAATTTACTCTCAAAAATCAAAATCTTACGGGGAGAGGGCACAACCAGAAATGTTCATGGGTACTTCACTATTAGCACGATAACACCGTCATTGATGGTACTGATAGTGGATCTGTGAAGGGTTTTCGTGAGATTGTTAACGGATGGGTACCCGTGAGTTTGTCTCTCCCCACCTTTTGTCTTTTTCTCTATTTTATTTCCAGTATTTCAGTAGAGTGCTCTATCCAAAAAAAAAAAACTTTTTAGTCAAGTGAAGTGATGTAGCAGTGCATGATTTGTAGAAATCAGTGCAGTTGCAAAAAAACCAAGTTGAGCGTCCCGTTTCTCTTACGCTGTGTTCCCGAGTTTACTAAATAAAAGAAAAGAAGAGAAAGGGATATTAGGAGAGAAAAGAAAGGAAAATATATAATTTTATTTCGTGTTCCCGAGTTGAAAGGAAAAGAAAAGAAACTAAAGATTTTATGTGTTCCCGAGTTGAAGGGAAGAGAAAGAATACATATATTTTACAATTATACCCTTGTAAGATTTTATTATATGTTAAATGAGAGGGTAAATTGGTAAATGATATACTTTAATTTTTTTTACTTTACCTTCCTTCGGCTTCCTTCCAATTTGGAAGGATTGTTATTTGGAGGAATTTTCCTTCCCCTTCCCTCCGCTTCTTTCCTTTAATGAAACTCTGGAACACAAAATTGTTCCCTTTTCTTTCCGCTTCCTTTCCTTTCTTTCTATTATTAAACTCTGGAACATAGTGTTAGATAAAGAGTGGTATTGTTGTAGCGTGTGTTTTCAAAGCCAGTTGTACTAACCGTGTAAAAAGAAGTTGTAAATGAAAAGCTAAAAAGGTTACTGCTAGCATCTTCAGATTAGAAAATTCAAAATTTTAATTATTTTTTAATATTTTTTTTCTTTTATGGCTTTCAATGATGATTTGTATATTTTTATCAATGTAAATTTATAAAAAAAAAAATGAATTGCATAAGTTTTATGTGTGAAATTTACATGGCTCAATTGTTATAAAAGTTTACATTGAAATTTAAATTTAGATAAAAATAAACTAATCATAATAACGTATATAAATATCATATATTAAAAGTAATATTAAAAGTTATAAAACAAAAAATAAATCTAATTTATATGAACATTTCATTTTTGTATTGTACCTCATACGATGTATATTATAACTTTTTAAATTTCAATTTCCTTAACATCTTATATCAAGTGAATACATTACATGTAAACTTTTTATACTAAAATATAATACATTAACATTGGTCAGCAGCATTAGATTAACCTAAAACTATATCTTTTACGAATTATACATGATAATGTCTTGAGCTAAATAGCATCTTGGAACCAAGCATGATTAAAAAAAATCCTAGCTCTTTTCACATATCACCTAACCCTAGAGATGAGGAAAAAAAGTTTGGGATTCGAAACCGCTAATTGAAAACTAATATGAAATCTAGCAATATTGGTCCCTTCAGTTTATACTAAACAGACCGGTTTTGACATTTGAGGCTGTAGACGTTGAAACTGTCTTGGATCCGGTTTAAACTTTAAACTGAACCGAACCGGATTACTTCTCTAAAAAATAGTCTGGCCCATATTTGGTTTTGACTTCCGTTGATAAAACCGGAACCAACTTTAATGTTGATCCGGTTTTTCAAAACCTCGAGTTTGTGCACCCACAGCTATGAGGCTATGCCCAAACTTTATGTTGGTTTTAATAGTGTTGTTATAAATTGTACACCTACTCTAATTTTCCTATCAATCATTCCAGTTGGTATACAATCGTTAAATTTATGAGAGGTCGAGCTTTGCTCATTTATTAATTTTGTGTTTTAACCCTACATTTGTATCAAAACGACAACCAAGCCATTGACATGTTGGTTTCTCACACCCGCTAATCATCTTATCGATTATCATTATCATTGGTTGATATTTGTATGCTACCAATGTTGTATTGCATTAATTTTAATCCCTGGATTATCAAGGTTTGAGCAAATCCTAGATATTCACAATTTAGTAAAAAGACAACACATGAATATAATGTAATATTGTCTTCGGCACCACCGGGCCTGGTACCACAGCAAACAACTATGTGGAGCCCAACTTATGCAGCATGACATGGACTACTTGATTCTTTGCTTGTAAATCAAATGTTTTTTTCTTTATAAAACTATCCAAACCGATTGGGGTCAGGTAATAATATGATTCAATCCTCTAATTATTCTCCATAGAAGCGATTGTTCACCGATTCTCATGTACACAAATAATTTGGGCATTTTGAATGTCAAGATAGACACGTTAAAATCTGGTCGAGACAAGGCAATGCGCCTCGCCATTATGCCTTTGGCACCCATGTATGTCTAATTAATTGGATGTCATCCTACGTGCTTTAATCGTTGTCTATCATTGAAAATTTTTCTCACTCGTCTATGAGGGTGCACATTGTGGGTTTGGGACTTCAGGGAGAGGCTTGGGATCCGCAGCCGCATCAGGACCCCCCCCCCCTCTTAGTCCCAAATTCAACATGAAGATTTGGGGGCTATTCCCCGATTCGTCTTGTGTGTGTTGGCCTCCATGATATCATACGCCTATAAACATGACCAATTGACTTCGTAGTTTCCCTTCGCATTTGTAGTGTTTTCTCTCACAAAAAGTTTAATATATGAGCCCTAGCTTGACATTCCAAACATAGAAAGAAATCCACATGATGAACGAAAAACATTTTTTGAGTAAAATTTTCAGTTTAAAGAAAATAGATATAAAGTTATAAACCTAGTTTCTTACATACTACTTCATAAACCCAAGTCTAAAAGCCTTTACCTGTAGAATCAAGCATTGCATACCCACCTCAATTGTACCATTTCCTTTAAGCATAACGACATTCTCGAGCAAAGTGACCAAGTTTCCCACAACGATAACATTCCTTTGAGCCATAACGACATACACCCTCATGCTTTTTGCCACAGTTGGTACACTTTCTTCCTTTGTGTTCTCCATATGAGAAATCCACATCATCGCTTCTATGGGGTCCCATGCTTCGCTAAACTTGGGGAGTACGTGTGAAAAGGCCACCTCATCATCACTGGATTCGTCTACTTCTTCCGATACATGTCTTCGCTTTCTTGTTTCCATACTGTTGGCTATGAAATACAAGTGAAATCATACGTGTTAGGCTCTTAGCAATAAAACAAACAAATATGGCTATTGAAATGATCACAAATTATAATGATCCCGTTAATATTCCCAATTATATGGCGACTACATTCCCTTTATTATGGTTTTACAACTAGCCAGCTTTGCAAAACAATTTGCTGTGAAACTTTCTACCACATTTTTGTTCATAAGTAGCAAAATATGCATATACACCAAATGCTTATATCAAAAAAACACATATACACAGAATGGACAAACAAACATGTCATAGAAGTGTTTTGATTATGTAGTTCATTTCAGCGTTGAGTAATATGTGGGGAACGGTAAACACAACATAATGCACTTGTATGTAATGCACTTGTACGTAATGCTTTGAATGTGATATATAAGACGGTTAGGTAACCGCCCCGCTTTCTCTCTCCCACTATCTATAATACATTATAAAGGAAGAGTGATGTACAACATAGTCATTTGTATTCCCGTACAACTTAATAAGCATCATGTACAACATATTTAAGCAAGAAATTTAAGGGTATAATGGGGATAATGGTGGCAATTAAGACACTTGGAAGGGCATTATAGTAATTTTATCAAGCTTTTATAGTTAAGAATTAAAAACTTGTTCCATACCTACCCTTGAGTCACCTATTGAGAACTGAGAATCCTCTTTCAGTTAACCTCTAACCATAATATCCAATTAAACCCTGCAAATGAATCGTCATGCTTTCAATTCATCCTTCTAAATCCCCTTTGCGTTTCCACTACTGAATGAATTTCGCACAGAAGATCAATTTCATCCTTCTTATACACTCCATATCCGATTTCATCATTCACACAGAAGATCAATTACGATGAGCACTAATCCAGACGATCAATACAGGTATTGAATTTTTTTTATTTTTATTTTTTTTTGTTTATTTTGTTGTGTTTATTGGATTGTTTTCATAATTTGTCATGTGTTTTGAGTTTATTTCCATAACTTGAGCATTAACATTGTGTATTGGGGCACTGTGTTGAGAGACAGTAATTGGTATACGTAGTATCGTAATTGAATTTCAGAAAGAAAATATGAATTTTCTTTTATGTTTCTCGTTATTTTAATCTGAACTTAGGGTTTGGTTATGGATTCCTTCAATCTGTTATTATCAGTTTATGGAAAATTTGTTTAATCCTCTTCCAGATCATGAATTAAATGTTATAGTTGGATATTATTTAGTATTGTATGTGTTTATTCTACTGTGTGTTTACTTTACTAAAGAGATTGTTTTTGATATTATGCTTAAAAGACATAAAATTTGTGTGGTAGGATCACATGAGTGAGAATAGGAGTTTCGGTAGCAGTTATTATCCGTGTAGCCAAACGAGGAAGCTATCGATAGGAGTTATGGTTGATTCTTCTGCCAAACTGAAGAAACATAATGGGAAAGGAGTATTGGCGGATTTGCAAACTTCACAGAATGTGATTACAGTAAACATGTAGGGAAAGAAGACACTTCTCCAGATTTCGGAACACAAAACAAGGGTCCGCGTCAGGAATCGTCTCAGCAGGTTCATTCAAAAACTTTGTATCAAAATAATTCGTATTCGGAACCAACTGGTTCTATTTGTGGGTCGAATTTGTATGAGGTGGCGATAGTGAATATATGGGTCCCATGCTATTATAAAATACCATATAATTCTTATTGCACACTGTAACATGAATGTATAGATAAAAAATACTTTACTATTTCCTCTACTGTATATAGGAGGATGAATTCTATGTTACACATTATGATGATATGATGAACTGAGTTAAGCTCTTACTGTTTCCTTAAGTTTTGTTAATGATTGTCACATGATCGTTAGCTCCACGCTTGATCAAAGCTCATTTAACAACTCGACCTAGCATCAGTCGTGTTATGATTTGGAACCGGACTGTAAGAAAATCGGAAATTCTGGTGGAGGAAATGAAATTGGAAAATGGAATGGAGAGTGCGGTTTGAAGTGTGTGACGATATGGAATTTGCTGTGGCTATGGCGACTCAACCAGCAACAACAAAGATTTTTTTGTTGCATTGGCCGTTGGTTTCATTTTCCGTCGTCGCACCTTTGTCTGCCTCCAACTTAACAATTGTTGCTATCAAAGCAAACCATTCCTCATTATTATTTTACTGTAGACACATGTTTTGACAAACTTACAAAGTGGGTTTTGATTTAAACTAAATGTGAAATGCTTAGCACTAATCAGTCACTGATCTGTTTGATGTTTCTACAAATTGCGTGCAGAACTCAATTCATTACAAGAGGCTCCAGGAAGGAAGAGGATATCTATTAATGATCTTGTGATTAAGGTATAAAGTGTTATATTTTTTTACAACTTATATGGACTTTGTTATATAATTCAGTTTCTTTTGAAATCTGGTTGATAAGATATTAACATCAAAGTATGTATTTTATTTTTGATCTATTTTTGCAGGTTGCAGCATTAGCTCTTCATAAGGTTCCTCAATGTAACAGTTACTAATGAATGATTCATTGATGAAGAGGAGCTACATAATTTCCTCCACCATTAAATCAATCATAATATCCAACTTTAATCGGCCAGTGAGTTACATAAGTCGATTTCTCTCCTTCACTCTTCCGTATTATGTCGCGCATTTTCATTCATCATCAGTAGTAGCCTCTGACGCCATTAACAGGTTTGGATCTTACTTTTAAATTTCTTTTTCTTAAGGTTTCCCTCGGTTGCGACCCTGTTCATTCTTCGTTAATTTTTGGTTGAATTGTTGATGGGTTTTGATTTTTTCATGAAGTTAGTTTCTTAATTTTTTGACTGATTTTGATGATCTTTGTATGTTTCTGAGGGGTTTGATTTGATTACGGTTTCTATATTGTATACAACTTCTCTGTCGCTTCAATTAGAGGGTAAGAACTCGTAACCCGTCAACAACGGTAGCGACAATATAGGGGTTGTAACTGTGTCGACAGTCTAGGGGTTAAGGTAATCTTCTTCTTACACTTACGTTTCTTCACAAATGTTTCAATGTGCTGGTTGCTGGATTGTTGTTCTTCTTTTTGTACCTGATGTGTGCTAAGGGGTCGAATTAAAATGTACGATTTTGTGGATAAAAAACACTGAATCGCTATTTGTGGTTTCTTAATCCTAATAATCAAAGGCAGATTTGTTTCAAATTTGTTCTACCTCGCATTTTGGTAATTCTTGAAGAAATGATTATCTTTCGAGATAATATCGGGATATATAAGTACCTAATTGCTTTGTTTAATTGGTATTTAATAAAATGTATAAAACTTCCCTTAAATCTTGTGGTTGTGCAGTAAGGTAGGCTTGGAACGAGTTGGTGATGTAAATGTACTCTTTTGTGAAGGAAAATCACATGTTTTTCCAAGCTTACATTAACTGTTATTGACCCATTTTTATGCTTTACAAGTAGTCCATATTCTCTACTAACGACAAACTGATTTTGGGTCTTTTTCTTATGCTACATCTTTAGTCAATGTGTTTATGTTTCATGAACTATACACAGATAATTTCCCCTCTCATGACTTCACTAATTGTTTTTACACTTAGATTTTCAGTTTTGGCACACTTATATCAGTGTATGTATCTTATGTCATCCAGTGATGAAGTCTCAATTAGGACAAGGTTAAAATGCATTCAGTTGATGTTGAAAAGATTAAATGATTACTTTATGAAATTAAATTGTTATGATACATTATTCGTAGTTAACTATAATCTGTATGCATGTTATGATAGCTTTCATTTTGCTTAAAAAATAATAGTTGTAGACATATAGACGTGCGACGAAGACTCGAATTGGGTCAGTTGAACGTTGTTCCACGTTGAGGTTGTTTACAGCTTTCTTTGTTCCTCAAACGAATATGGTTTCCTTATTTCCCCTTTCCAAGTCTGTTATTTTTGCTAATATTGCGTCATTTAAAATTAGTTATGGCTTTTTGTCATGCAGGTTTAACAGATATTGCCTCCCTCAAGCCTTTTTTATATTTGTATCTGTCTCCTGTTTAGGCTGTATGTAGCTTTGTCATTACTTTTCTTCCCTCTTTTCTGTCATATATTTTTCTTAGCTTAATTTTCATTTTTATAAAGACCATTACACATTAAATTTAATTACTTATTAGCAGTGCTATGGGCAAATAACTTAGGAGCCTAGGTTATCGAATCTGATTGATTTCACTAATATTCTTCTGCTTTTCCAAGTGAAAATTTGTTATTTGCATTATAGTTTAATAAAATGTTAGATTGTATATCAATTATGGATATGTTGTATGTTGGAGTAAATAGGTTCTCATCCACTAACATGATCTATGTTATATTTCTAATCTAATACCTTTTGTAATCGACCCGTTTTGACCCGTACCTATTTAAGCCAAAGCCCTTATGAACCCGAACCAAATTGACCCTATTTTGGTTAAATGTATAGCAGTTGACATTCACAGTCTCTAATATACATGTTGGTTTGAGTTATTCTTTTTGTTTTTAATGATCTATGTATTGGCCCCCTCCGCAATTAAAATCTGAAAATTATTTAGGATTAGTTATCTCTGCCTGTTGCAACCTTTTTCTGTAAGTTATGTAGGACTTTGAGTGCCACATTCGATTTATTACTCCATTAATCTAATGATTTTTAGGCTATTAGTTAAGTTTGTGAACTATGCATCTCATAAGCTATGGCTACTTGTTGTGGCTCGCGGGAGAACCAGCGCGACCACCACCAAACCATCGCCCGCGTACCCCTCGAAATCCAAGACAATCGTGTCGCGACTGTGGTTGCTTGTGCTCATGGTGGCTTGCTCGCGTCGGGCTTAGCGTAGGGCGGTTGGTGTTCAGGAGCCACGTGGCTCGCAAATGGGTCGCGCCGGCTGTTCTCATTTTCCATAACGGGTAGCCTAACTTTCTGGCTTATAAAATTAAGCTAAGTTTATACATTGATATAAGGCAATCAATAGTTTTATAATCACTTCACGCTAGAGATTCCAAAAGACATTTGGTAAAGTCAAAATGCATATGCATCAACTTATTTTGCTTGAAATCTTCAACAATGTATAAATATTGTGCTAGCATGCAAAAATAAATGTGTATCGCATTCTCATTAATTTGAGCAATCCATTTTTAATATATAGAAATTGAAACGAGCATCTCAAAGAAGCCAAAAAGAGGCAGGGTAGAAGGTAGTAGAATATTAACTTTTTGAGTTTTGATAAGCAGTTCAGTGCTCTAGCTCAATGTTTTCTTTATCTTGGTCAAAATGTAACTTAGCAACAATCTATTAAAAAGTGATATCTGCAGGCCAAAATAGTATAATTTTTCCAAGAAATAGGCTTGCAAATAGGAAAAAAATTATGAGGAATTAAGATATGCAGTGAGGAAGAACCAAGGAAAAAAAAAGAATTTACTTTGTTGCTTCCATATCAGATGGAGAAGAACAATAGACAAAGAAAGTTGGCTATAAATATGAAGAGGAAGTCAATTAAAGAGAACAAGCTAGAATTACTGAAGATTTGAAGTCCTCTTTGAGAGTTCAGTGTTGTTTCATTTTCTCAAGGCATTTCTTTGGTTTAAGTCTTTTCGATTTTTTAATCAATTATTAGATGGAACAAATACGTTAACATGTGCACCTTTTGGATATGAGCACATCAAATGCATAGCATGAACATAAGCGTTTGTTTGTTTACTGCCTCAACTATTGAGTTTGTTTTCTTCCATAAACAGGTTCTTCAAACAACATGTTAAAAATATATTATGTGAAACCTGTCATGCAATGTGCATCTATATAACATAACCACCCGCAGCAACGCGCGGGCATTCCTACTAGTTTTGACAACATAATTAGTAGCTAAAATATGATATTCAAAATCTCCCCAATCAAACTCAAAAACTTCAAGAATTAAAATGTATTTTGAACGATTATTAAGCTACTAGACTGAAGAGATATGGTCCTGGACCCCATGCGGGGCCATGAGAAACCCATGTCATAACTAAAAAGCCTAAGTAATTGGCTAAAAGACTGCTCCGCAAGGCCACACGCCACGTCGGATCTGTCTACGTATAAGAAATGAAAAGGACAATACGAAAGCAACATGTGGCCAATCGCATGACGAGAAGACCTGCTTCATGATCTCCACAAAACGGTTATAACAGAAGGGGCAAAAAGGACAAGGGCTAACGAAGCATGGCCAATCACGTCACGCTAATATTCCGAAAACGACGTCTCAACCAATCACTTATCACCACTCCGGCTATAAAAACCACACTCCACCAAGGTGAAAAGGGTTGATTCTCTTCACTCTCAACACTTATAGTTTTACTCTCACGCGAGAAGGTGGTTACGAGGAGAACCTCCATCTCTCCTCCTCGTGTCCTCCTCGTGACGACGACTCGACGAGACTCAGAGTGTTCCTAGTTTTGCAGGATTGAAGTCACAAAGGTTGGGCATTCTCCCCAGTTAAACATTATCTAACAACTCGGTTGGATTGGTGTTTCTTCACAGACCTTTGGTTTACACTTTTTTTATTAAGCCCAAAACTACCTATTTAAAACGTCGATTGCAACAAAAACCAGTGGCTTCAACCCGTGATCATGCAACGACAACTAGGTCTCAGCAAGTTACAAATCATTATCTACCAATTTAAGTTAAACTATGTGTATATATAACGTGACACATCAATCGGTTTAAAAAAAAATAGTAACCTAAATGTTTTATAACATGCAGCAAGAAATCGGTTATCTACAATGTAAATCGACAATTCGACATCAAACATTTTCATAATTCTAACAATGACGAGGATGACATTAATTAAAAATTTAATACCCTAAGTCTCCGTTTCTTCTCTCTCTGCTTTTGAGTTCTGAACCAGGCAACAATGACGAGGATGACATTAATTAAAAATTTAATACCCTTAAATGAACCGGTTTTGCCCATAAACCCGGTTTTAACCCGGCCCACTTCGGAAAAAGAGCCGGTTTGGACTCGAATCAACTCGTCAGTTCGTAGCCCCGTTCCCGGACGCGAGTTTGTATTCGACCTGGATTTGGTTTAAACTCGACCTCAATCGATTTAGTAGGCTCGAACATTTTCCGTCCTAAATGGGTTTATAACCCGAGCCAATTTTTTACTAACTTATTTTTATTTTTGTTCACCAACCTGGTTTGGTTTATAAGTTAAAGCGGATTTGAACACCTTTAATTTCACTTCTAATAAATCCATGAATTGTGCTCGCCTTAATAACTTAGTGATTAGTTTTACTTAAAACATCGGTTGCGCAACAAGGCTTTACACGTTTAATTAAAAAAAGCGTTGGTGTAAGACTAAGGGGTGTGATATTGGGCTCACCGATGCCACATCACCTTCCCCCATCAACAGTGGCGGATACAAAATTTTCTTGTACGGGGACACAATACGAGTTGACAAATTGTTAGTGACCGTACATTGCATATCTACTAATCTAAACAATAGCTTCTTTTGAAATTTTTATGAAAGTAATTATCCAATAATATCTCTAAGTTATAAAAAATCACTCATCCATTATGTATTTTGTTAAAACGGCAATGAAACTATATGGCATTCTCTATGCTTAAAGGTTTGATAAGCTTTAGAAAAACTAATATAAAATTAATATATCAAAACGTAGATGGAGTAATATTCCCATTAAATGATATAGAAATTTAATAAATCAATCAAATGAAAAGTAAAAAAAACTATATAATATTACTTGTTTTGTGTCAGTCAATTTGACTTTTGAATGACATATTATGAGGATATATGTATGGTACCTACTAGACCTGATAAAGTGGGCAAGTTGGGTGGGTTTGGGTCATAGGTCAAGATGGGTTTGAATTAGGATGGGTTTAAGTTAGGATGGATATATTAAAAAAAGGGTTAGAATAAGTTTGGGTCAAGATGAGTTTAGGTCAAAATGAGTTTGGGTTAGGATAGGTTAAAACTAAAATAATTGGAAAATTAAAAATCAATTAATAATAAAATATAAAAAATAAAAGTTTAAACAAGCATAAAAGTTTTTGAACATCGTAACATGAAAGTACCTGAAGCACAGATTCAATTATTCAAATTTAAAGGGATAAACAGGAACTTAAGGACCATCAAGATTTAATTATTCAAACATCAAGTAAGGGGCTGTTTGGTAGCCTCTTAATGAGGCTCTTAACCATTCAGCGTTGAATGATTCAACGCTGAATGATTCAGCATTCAGTGTGTTTGTTTCAACTTCTGAATTGAATGGTTAAGTCGAATCATTAAGATTTGGGATGTTGCTGAACCATTAAGCACTGAACTAGACTAAACCTTAATGAGGCTCCCCTACCAACGTGGGACAAGAAAACTAACAACTAAGAGGTCCAACTTAATAATTCAGCGCTTAACCATTCAGACCTCTTAAACCATTCAGCACTTAATCAACCAAACAGCCCCTAAATAGGATATAACATACTAATTAACTTATGCAACTGAAGCACAGATTCAATTAGAGAACCTACCCACTCATCTGTGATGATATTAAAACATACAGAGTATAATAGTCATGCCAGAAATGCTGCCTAATGATTCAAGAATATAATTATGTAATTTGATAGAAGAAAGCAATCATAATTTGTTATGGTATATAAAAGCACAGTTATTAGCAGGTAAGCACCTGCCATATCAAACTTTTTTTTTTTGGGAAGGTGAAGCCGTGAAGGTCTCATTCGGAGGTGGCAGAGTACTTCACACCCGCTCTTGCAGGTCCTGCCACCACTCATACGCCCATACTATGTTGTCTGAACCGGTTCCACACTGGGGTGGTGGTAGGCATAAGGCCCTCCCCCCTCATACGCCCATACTATGTTGTCTGAACCGGTTCCACCACTCATACGCCCATAATTGTTGTTGCAAACGACCCACTGTTGTATGATGAACCTGCAGCTATATAGTATATATACAACAGTATCTGCAGCTCAACAACAGTACGCCCTCATGAAATATATTGAAAACATATTCACTAAGTCAATGTCTATACCATGGTTTCTTGGTCATCAACAGTGGCGAAGCTTGACCCGAAGGTTCGAGGGGTCGGAAGTCACTAGTTTCAGGGGGTCGAAACCCTATATTTCCAAAATTTTCTATACGAATACTATATAATCGGCACTTCTACGCGAAAATTCGGGGGGTCGGCCGCCCCCGCCGGCCCCTACTAAGCTTCGCCAGTGGTCATCAAGGCACCCTATGTCCCTATATAGATCATGTGACTGTAATTTCTAATTGCATTAGTAACATTTTCCCTCGAAAAGGTTTCATAATTGAGACCTTAGCATAACTTTCCCAAACATAATAAAAAGAAATTCCAGTGATGAAAACATCATCCTTGGAACTTTTCATCGCTAACCCATAATATCCGAGACAGCACAAGGTGTCACATAGACCATTTTTCGAGTAAAACTTCCAGATTTATAACAAGCATACGCGTAAAATACTAAAAATGTACGTCAACGAATTTGCATAGCCACCACAGTTGTAAGCAAAAGCACAAAAGTCTTACGTTTCAAACGCAACATTGCAAACGCACCTCAGTTGTACCATTTTCTTTAAACAGAACCACATTCTCGAGCCAAGCGATCATTCCTCTCTTCCAATCGTCTATTGTTTTCCTTTTCAATTACTCTAGCGGCGTAAACCATGCTCTCAAATGTAGTCATAGCACTTGTTGGGATATAGTCTTTTATGTCAGGCCTCAGTCCACATACAAAAAGGTATATCATTCTCTTTTCATAACTAAGATGGGAAAAGAACCACCACAATCTCTCAAAGCGAGGAATAAACTCTCCAACGCTTTCGTTATTTCCTTGTTTCACTGTCTTGAACTGTTCCATTAATTCCAGCTCCACGCTTATCGGATAAAACTGGTCTTTAAACACTTCCTTGAACTGACTCCATGTCATCTTTGTTGGACTCTGGGGCCCACCACTCGTAGCCTTAACCCTGTACCACCAAACTTGGGCTTCTGATCTCAACATAGAGACTGCGTACGCTACCTTGTTCTCGTCAGCGCACTTCACAGCTTCAAAGACGTCCTCCATATGAGATATCCACATCATCGCTGCTATGGGGTCCCGTACTTCACTAAACTTAATGCCTACATGAGAACAATCCACCTCATCATCACCGTTTCTTGTTGTTTTCATCCTGTTGGCGCTGAAATATAAGTACAGCCATTCATCTTAGCAATAAAACATAAAAATGTAGCTACTGATTAGTTATAGCAGCCAATATTAGTGGACTCAAAGCCGAATTATTTTTAACATAATTCAACCCTAGATACACTCTTTTACAACAAAATAAATAATACTAGTCATCAAAAAAACCAAATCGATTATTAGTTACGAAATTGCATATATAGACATCAAGCATTCAAAGGGTTTCTTAGTTAATACTTTAGCATGATTTATTGACTATTCACTAAAATATTGCAAGATTCTGCTCAAAGTGTCTGATTTCTCTCACAGTCTTTTAGCCCTGTACAGTGGCGAAGCTTGGTTCTCGAATCGGAGGGCGCCCGGCTTAAGTTTTTTCGACCGGTAGTGGCCGGAAGATCAAATCGGCGGGGCCGGACTCAATTTACCTACAAAAATCGTAAATTTCTACGACTGCACCAAGGGGGGGACCCATGCCCTTTAAATCCTCCGCACTGGCCCTGTCTCTGCCATTCACAGGGGTGAAGCATCATGAGGGCCAGGGGGTGCCCTGGCCCCACCGATTTTTGATGCAGTGGTAGAATTTTGCGATTTTCGTAGGTAAATTGAGTTCGGGTTGAGTCTGGCCCCCACCGATTTGCCACTACTGATCGAAAAAAATTGAGTTCGGCCCCCACCGTTTGAAGAACCAACCTTCGCCATTGGCCATTCAAGCTACCAACTATATCCTTACTTTACATATGCAAAATCATGCAACTCGAATAGTCAATCTAAGAACTAAACATTGTTCATGATGGAATATGCACAATTATATGGCAACTTCGTTCCCTTTACTAACATTTCACGACTCGCCAGCTTTGCAAAATATTCTACTGTGCATATTTCCGTCACATTTTTATTCATGATAGAAAAATATACATACACACCCAATGCTTACACTAAAAGAACACATACACTGATACACATCATGAACAGATAAACATTCCATAAAAAAAAGTTTTACACAATTACACACAACATGCATGCATGATACTAGTATGATTACTATCACAGTCCCTAAGGATCGATTATTTAGGATCAATTATGGATGGATGAACAATTCTAGGAGTATACACACATCGGCAGTCTGCGGTTCTTCACTAGGCCAGACCGGGCCTCGGCCCACACAGTTTTTTCGTTTCATAGTGTAAATTTTACTGAAAATTTTTATATGTATTGAGTCCAGCCCTACCAGATTAAGCCTGGCCCTCAGTGGCGCTTGGTTTCGGAATAGGCGGGGGCCGAACTCAATTTTTTTTCAAACGGTAGTGGAAAATCGGGAGGGGCCGGACTTAACCCGGGCTCAATTTACCTATGAAAATCGTAAATTTCCACTACTGTGCCAAAAAACCCCTGGGGGGGGGGGGCCAAGGCCACCCCTGGCCCCAAGCATACTTCGCCCCTGCTGGCCCTACCAGGTTTTTGTTCAAGATCAGCCACTGTATACACATATGTGCAGGGACTCACGAGAGAGAACAAAGGGTGGGAAACAAATAACACACACAAACTTAATAATATTCCACACACATACTCTTACATGATTGATTAGGGCTTATATAGCCTTTGGGTTTGGCGGTTAAATAACCGCTTTACATAACCAACACAACTCATTCTAAAAACTGTTATGTTTGACTTTTACAATTAACTTTCTAATTATCATAATTGATTGATTATAATCTTCATTCTTCCAACATACTATGATGTATCTAATTAAATTGATAAAGTTGCATGGAACTCACATCGATCTGGCCCAAGTACAGTAATATGCCTACTTTTCTTCATAGCATGAAACCACATTTAGTAAAATAATATTAAAATGTATAACGTGAAAGATTAAGCGGTTACAAAATTAGTACCTACATGCATATTTATAAAATAATATTAAAATGTAGCAAGAAACTGATTATCTACAACGTAAGTTGACGTGAAAGATGATACAGTTTCATAATTCTTACTTATTTGAGAGATTTGTTGATACCCTTTTCTTCTCTCCCAGCTTTCATGTAACTAACAATGACGATCGAGACGGAGGACGAAACATTAATTTATTATTTTCCCTAAAATGGGCCTCCAATTTTATTAGGCTTTGGCCCATATTTTATTTTAAAGTTATTGGGCTTAATATATGGTATTTGAAGGGTAACAGTTACAGTAAAGCGTAGGCCCGTGTACATAATAACAAAAAAAAAATATTTATTTTATTTATTTGATGATATGCTAGATTATTCCCCGGGAGGTTTCCGGGATAGATAAATCCAATATGAAGTAATAAAATGTGTGTACCGTAAAAGGAATAAGTTGTTTTTTTCAGAAGAAAAAAAAATTGTATAGGATCAACACTCGATAACTAATAAAACCTACTTCTAAATCTACATGTGCACTTTTTTTTTTTCTAGTTCAGACAGTATATGAAATGTATATGTTAGATATGTATACATGTTGTTGATGAAGCTTGTATGTATATCAATATTTACATGCTTTCAAAGCTTCTTTTTTTAACATTACACAATCCAATAGCCCTGTATATTATGTATTTAATTAGCAATGATCTGTCATCTACTTTGTACACCAAGCTAAAGCCTCGTCCTGCTTCTTTTTTTACTTTGTTATTTTCTTCTACCCGATCATAGCTATGTCGCACCACCCCAATTTGCCATACTTAAACGAGAGCCATAAGGTGGTGTCCCCGTTCCACCTCATTTGTGCAACATTGCAACATCGAAGCCATAACTTTTAGGCAACGTTTGTTACCTTAAGGTGTGTTTGGTATGGGTTAATAGAATAAACGAGTGTCTCTTTAGTGAATCATGTTGTTATATTTCTAGGCATTGTGTTATATTATGATTCATTGCGTTCTTCTCATCCTCCTCATTCATTTTTACCCTTTGTAGAATAACTTAACCCAAACAACCAAACACTTTCTTTTTCATTCCATCGTAGTAGCCCATTCAATTACGCATGCCTCTCCATGCCAAAAACTAAATTATTAGTGTTATAACTTTTACTATTTTAATGTTTTTTTTTTAATTTCATAGATTCCAAGTGAAAACTTATACCTCATTCTGACACTAAAATGCGAATATAGCAAACTTGAGAGTAGGGCTGTTCAAATTGCTCGGAGCTCGTCGATCATTTAGAATTTGCTTGGAAAATGCTTACTTAATTTTTCACTCGGTTATAAACGAGCCAATCGGCTCGGTTCAGTTTGTAAATGAGCCAAACACAAGCAAAGATCTGCTAAGTTCGGCTCGGCACGGCTCGTAAATAAGTTGTTCCCTAACTAAATCCCAAACACCCCCATAATTCACAACATAACCAGCAGCACGGCCCGTGTACATAATAACAAAAAAAAATGTTTCTTTTATTTACTTGATATACTAGATTATCTTCCGGGAGGTAGGGGTGTTCATCAAATCGAATAACGAATTTTCAAATTTTTCGAATCGAATTTTTCGAATAATTTATTTTTTTACTGAATTCGTATTCGATTCGAATTCGATTTAAAGCTGACCAATTCGATTCGTATTCGAATAAAAAACTCAATTCTAATTCGATTCGAATTCGTATAAGAAACTCGAATTCGAATAAATTCGTTTAAGGTTAAAACTTAAGTTATGGGCTTTAGTTAAGCTTGGGCTTGTTAATGGGCTAATTTATGACTTAGGTTAAATTTATAAATTAACCCAAGTTCCAAAAGTTATATATGTGTATATAATTATATATTTTTAAATATAAATAAATATGTATTATTTTTATTCGAATTTAAAATCATAAATTCGTATTCGAGTTACTGAACTCGAATTGAATCGAATTCGAATACGAATTCCTGATCAACAAATCGAATTTTTGATAATCGAATCGAATTAAGTCGAATTTCGAATTTTTTGAATTCGAATCGAATTCTGAACACCGCTACCGGGAGGTTCCCGGTATATACAAATCTAATATGAAGTGATAAAATGTGTATACCGTAAAAGGAATAGGTCGTTTTTTCAGGAAAAAAAATTGTATAAGATCAACACTCGATAACTAATAAAACCTACTTTTAAATCTACGTGTGCACATTTTTATTTTTCTAGTTAAGACAGTATATGAAATGTATATGTTAGATATGTATACATGTTGATGAAACTTGTATGTGTATCAATATTTACATGCTTTCAAAGTTTCTTTTTTCATTTTTTAACATTACACGATCCAATAGCCATGTACATTACGTATTTAATTAGCAATGTCTGTCATCAACTTTGTACACCAAGCTAAAGCCTCGTCCTGTTTCTTCTTTTTTTTCCTTTGTTATTTTCTTCTACCCCAATCATAGCTATGTCGCACCACCCCAATTTTCCACACTTAAACGAGAGCCATGAGGTGGGTTGAGGATGTCGTGTGGTGTCCCCGTTCCACCTCACTTGTGCAACATTGCAACACCGAAGCCATAACTTTTAGGCAACGTTCGTTGCCTTAAGGTCTGTTTGTTATGGGTTAATAGAATGGACGAGTGTCTCATTAGTGATTCATGTTGTTATATTTCTAGGCATTGTGTTATATTATGATTCATTGCGTCTTCTCACCCCCCGCCCCCCCTTCATTTTACCCTTTGTAGAATAACTTAACCCAAACAACCAAACACTTTCTTTTTCATTCCATCGCAGTAGCCCATTCAATTACGCATGCCTCTCCGTAACAAAAACTAAATTATTAGTATTATAACTTTTAATATTTTAATATTTTTTTAATTTCATAGATTCCAAGTGAAAACTTATACCTTAGAAGACACTTAAATGCAAATATAGCAAACTTTAGAGTAAGACTGTTCAAATTGCTCGACGCTCGTCCATCATTTAGAATTTGGTCGGAAAATGCTCACTCGATTTTTCGCTTGGTTATAAACGAGCCGATCGGCTCGGTTCAGTTTGTAACAAGGGCGTAGCTTTATAGGGGCGAGGAGGGGCGGCCGACCCCTCGAAATTTTCGCTCAGAAGTTCTGATTATATAGTATCCGTATAGAATTTTTTTGGTATACGGTTTCAACACCCGTAACTGGTGACTTCTGACCCCCCGGTAATTTTCGACTCCCCAAAATTTCCGCTCAAACTTCACCACTGGTTTGTAAAATGCCAAACACGAGCAAATGGCCGCTTGGCTTGGCTCGGCTCGTAAATAGCTCTACTTTTTTTTTTTGATCGGGGAACAACTGTGTGGCAACCATCCTTGCGGGACGCCGTGCCCAAGAATCGACTATTCAACCTCCAGCAGCCCCCGCCTTCTCCCGATGCGCGGAAACCCGAGCCCCACACGCCCGAAGGCACGACAGTGTTATAGAACTCGGTAAAACCTCGCCGCCCGTCAGATTCGAATCGGCGCCACCCGTATTCGATCTTCACCCGGATACCAAACCATAAATATTAGAAGTGGGAATTGAACCCATGATCACCTAAGTGAACATAAGACCTCTCCACCAGTCCACCACTATGGATGGATATATAAATAGCTCTACTTGAGAGCCTCAAATAGGGATGAGCATTCAAGCCCGAATACCGATCCCGTCCCGTCCCGATCCCGATACCGTACCGAACCGAGGGGTTTCGGGATCGGTACGGTATCGGTATTTTAAGGCAAAATACCGATACCATACCGGTACCGTACCGGTACCGTACCGATACCGAACCGATACCGTACCGTACCGTATGTGTTCGGTATCGAGATCGGTATTGGCTTTTTGGAATTTTCGGTATCGGTATTATCGGGATCGGTATCGGTTCGGTACCGATCCCGTCCCGTGCTCATCCCTAGCCTCAAATGTTGAAACCCCCAAACATAATTCACAACATAACCAGAAGCAAGAACCCTCCTCCTTCATAATATCCTAAAACCAAAGTCTTTGAAAGAGTCTGGACCAACAAGAAGAAGAAGAAGATGGGTCGCTCTCTTCTCTCTCAGTTCCTTAATCTTTCAAACGCCTGTCCACGCCTCACGTATTCCACTCTCTCTTTATTCTATATATATTCCAACTTTATAAACATAATCCTTTTACTTCTACCATTCTTTATTTTATTATTCCTTATTATAACTTACACAGTATGGCAATGTCTATTAAAATGTTCAATTGGACAATATAAATTGAGGGTACTTGTTACTTTCTATTAATTTTGAAACATACCCTCCAATTTACCATCTTTTTATGAAATCTTGAGCTGTAGATGTTCTTGAAATTATTCTAACTAATATTTTAATACCTAATACTGATGTTTACTATAAAAAAAGTTAACATTTTTATGGAATTTATGGGCATTAACACTTAATTTTACAAGAGGAGCTCATATACCTTAGTAAATAGCTGGTGTTCAGGTCATCCTAAGTTTTCCCTGTCTGCTAGCTATTTTTTTTTATATAATGTTTATTGAGCTTTGAATTTAGTATATTTTTTAGTAAAGTCATTTGTAGCTATGGTTTAGGGGTGCAAACGAGCCGAGCCGTTTATTATCTATTAATTAATATATTAAATAAAAATAACATAAATAATAGTTCGTTTAGACTCGTGAGCTCGATAAGTGAAGCTCGAGCTCAGGCTCGTTTAGTAAACAAGTGTAAATGAGTGTAAACATTATTAAATATTTAAAGAAAAAAATATTACACTAAGCTCGATAAGGCTCGGCGAGCCTAACGAGCTTTACATGACAGGCTCGAGCTCGGGCTCGATAAATAAACGAGCTTTGTTTTAGGCTCAAGCTCGGCTCGTTTCGAGCTTTTTACTGAGTCGAGCTCGAGTAGCTCGCGAGCAGCTCGGCTCGTTTGCACCCCTATATGGTTCTAAATGTTGGTGGTTTTGGAACAGTTCATGTGGCATTTCAACTAAATCACAACGAGCATTGCCGACAATTCATCGTAATTACCTTCCGGTTGTTGGAGGTGTTAGCAGCCACCGATGCTATTGCAGTGGGTCAGCCCCTGAACCTACGGTTTCAGAGAGTTCCTCCACCTCTATAAAGTAATTATTTTTTTGTAATCTCAGTAAGTTATAACTTTATATTTTTTCTGTGGTTGTATAAATATTGGTCATGAATGGTACTTCCTTTTTTAATCTGAAATGTGTTTAACAGGAAGAGAATTGTGTCTGGCGTCCAGCCTACAGGATCTATACACCTTGGGAATTATCTTGGGGCGATAAAAAATTGGGTATCGCTGCAGGTAACTGTTTCATTTATATATTTTATTTATATGGTTTAAAGAATTAATTGGCATTGTAAAATCAAGTTATGCAATCATCTTCTTACGTCTTTTTGGCGGATATAAAATTATGCATTGTAGGAACATGTGTGGAGAGTAAGAAACTTATAAGTAACATAAAATGATGTTTTCTGTTGTGCACTTTTGCTATATATTTTTTGATATTTTCTCTGTTTTTTTTTTTTCCATCTTTCAGGATAAGTATGAGACATTATTCTTTATAGTGGATCTCCATGCGGTAAGTGCACTGAAATAGGCATACGTTTTCTATCGTTTATTTACTCTCTTTTTTTCTTTCAAATCAAAGTTCTGCCAATTTCACAGATAACTCTACCGTATGACGTCCAACAACTGTCTAAAGCCACTAGAGATACTGCAGCTCTTTATTTGGCATGTGGTGTGGACACCTCAAAGGTCCTTTTGTGCTTCTTTTATTGATAGGTGTTGTTTTACCGTATTCTTTTTGTTGTATACCTATATATCTAGACTGAATTCCAATTTGTTAGACAGGCTTCTGTATTTGTCCAATCTCATGTCCGTGCTCATGTAGAATTAATGTGGCTGTTGAGTTCTGCTACACCAATTGGTTGGCTAAACAGAATGATTCAGTTCAAAGAGAAATCGCGAAAGGCGGTGCGTCTTTATTGTATGCAGCTCAATCTCTACGGTTCATTATGTAGTCGTTTTTCACTTGATCTTAGTAGTGGCAGCAAAATGGGCGGGTTGAGGGTTTGGTGACGGGTTATCATGGGTCAGTTTATGGCTGTGTTTATACGACGTGGGTTAGGTGTGGTCATAATACTTTTTGTCCAAGATTCTGTATTTTTATAAACATTCCGGGTGTTAAATATGGTTACAAAAATTATATAAGTTTAGTAATAACCTTATCTTTAAATTAAATGATTTAAGAGATTTAATGCATTAAAGACATTAGAGATAAAAACATAACCCAAAATGATTCGTTCATAGGTAAATGGGTCAAAATAACATGCAGTATAGTCGTTCGCATTTTATCATCCTTCAAATCTGTTTTATTACTTTTGAAATAATTTATAGTTCTTTTTTTTTTGTTTTTTTTTTTTATAAAGGGTGATGACAATGTTGGGGTCGCGCTTTTGACCTATCCTGTGTTGATGGCTTCAGATATTCTTTTGTATCAGGTATAGTTTGTTTTCCCTTCACAATCCATTGATAAGCACATTTCATGATATCGTTCACTAATGCTATCCTTAACATCCCATGCGCAATAAGCCATCTCTAACTTTGAAAGTTCATTTTTTGGAAAGGACCATTCTATCCTCCTTTTCGTTCTTAGAGGCAATGTTTTTTTTTTTGTTTTGTTTGCAGTCTGACTTAGTTCCAGTTGGTGAAGATCAAAAGCAGCATTTAGAGTTGACACGAGAACTGGCTGAACGCGTTAATCATCTATATGGTGGTAGAAAATGGAAGAAGTTAGGAGGGTAAGACAATTAATAATTTAGGTAGTTTCTGTAAAATATTATGGAAAGGGAGTTGCTTTTTATGCAACAAAATCTGTCCCTACACAACACATGGTACAAGTCTACAAAGCATGATCTTGTTGTGTATGAATCACCGTCTTTATCGAAATTGCTTGTTGACTGTATTTTTTATTTTGTTTGCAGTCGAGGTGGTTCAATCTTTAAGGTGAATCCTATGCTTGATCTTTACTATTCGTTAATCCTCGATTTTTCATATCTGGTTGCACTGTTACAAAAATCGGCCTAGGCGGCGCCTAGGCGCTAGGCAGTGAAGAAAATCGGAATTAGGCCCTAGTCGGAGATCTAGGCGTTTTGGCCATTAGGCGGGCCTAGGCGGTGATTTTTTTTATTTTTTTTCTAAGTATTTTTTAGTAGTATGTGTATATATCTAAGTATTTCTAAGTATTATGTGTTATATATGTTAACATATTTTCAAAAAACACTAACTTTGTGTGTATATATATATATAAAATACGTATAAAATACCAAAACGCCTAATTCCGCCTAATTTTCGCCTAGTCCCGACTAGTCCTAGGCTGGACATCACCACCCGCCTAGCGCCTAGCGCCTTTTGCAACCTTGTCTGGTTGGAAAAAAAATACGAACCTTGAATTTTTTTTTTTCTTATATAGGTCCCCGAGCCCTTAATTCCTCCTGCTGGAGCACGGGTGATGTCACTTACTGATGGTCTTTCTAAGGTATTTCACATCGTACATTCGTACTACACAAATTCAACTTGCAGTGATTGTCAGTATTCAGTATTATTCGCTTTGTTACTGTGTTATTGTTATTTTAATTTTTTAGATGTCCAAGTCTGCTCCTTCGGATCAGTCTCGTATTAATTTGCTTGACTCAAAAGATGTGAGTGGGCCCTACTTCATTTCATAACTTGTGGTTTGATTTGATTGTGAAGTTTCTACCTTTTATATTATGCCCCAATTGATTATTTTTGGGTTATTTTTACCAATCGATGGATGTTTCTTCGTTTTCTTTGCTGTTTTAGGCAATTGCAAACAAGATTAAGCGTTGCAAGACAGATTCTTTTCCTGGGTGAGTTCTCACTCTTCCATTAGACGTTATTTGCTTCTGTGTTAGTTTTTTTGTGTCCGAGTCGTAATTTTTGTAGATATGATATGTATATCTTTTTGTTTTGTTGTTAAGAATTGTTTGTTAGAGTTGATCATACGTTCCAACTTGTTTTCGATACTTTCTAGGTTGGAGTTCGACAATGCTGATAGGCCCGAATGCAATAACCTTCTCTCAGTATATCAAATCATCACAAATAAGACAAAGGAGGTAACTGCTTTTATTTTCATATCCTTCAACAGAGTGTTTCATTTTCTTACTTTGTCCTAGAGGTTTATCAGATGGTTTGATTTGGGAGGTATGCTCCGGTGAGATTGGTAAAAACCTAAAATGAAAACGGGTCAAACGGGTTATATTCCTTATTTAGAGGGTATTTGGGGTTGAGTTTTGAAATGGATTTTTAGATTATTGCGTTTTGCAAACGCAAATAATCAGTTTTTTAGTGATTGGGGTTGAGTTTTGAAATGGATTTTTTAGGCTACCAAAACGCAATAATCTAAAAGTAGCTCCAACCCTACTACAGCAAAACACATAATCAGTTTTCAAAAAGCAATTCCAAACACCCTCTTAGTCAACTTCATTTTATAGTATTTAATCATCTATTAAGTTTGGGATTATTGCAGGAAGTTGCACATGAATGCCAGGATATGAACTGGGGTACTTTCAAAATTGTTCTTACTGATGCTTTAATTGATCATCTCCATCCGATCCAGGTAATTATTCACGATACGCCAAGATTAAACCTTTTTTATTGTATAAGTTTCCCTTGCAAATCAAGAAAAGTTTTTTTTTTTTTTTTTTTTTTTTTTTTTTTTTTTTTTTTTTTTTTTTAATAATCCTACCTTCTTTGCAGACACGATACGAGGAAATTATGTCTGATACAGGTTATTTGGACCAAGTTTTAGCAGAGGGTGCAAGCAAAGCTGCGGATATAGCAGAAGTGACTCTTAGTAATGTATACCAAGCAATGGGATTCTTAAAGAGATGAGAGCCAACAGTAAAATTAACAAAAGTATATCTCAAGATTGAGAAGGCTATCTTACTGCATCATTAATGCAGATTTTCCTATTTCAACTGGCTGACAAAAACAAATTAACTGGCATTTTCGCATTCTTTTTACGCATTTTTATATAATATGTATCAAGTCCCAAAAGTGTTTTTAGACTTGATTGGCTGGCAGTTGTTTTTAGAAAGCGGTTCCAAATAGCATTTTTTATTTGTATTGTTTACACAACAAATGCGATATCTGCAAGTAACAAAAACTTGCAGAAAACATCGATATAGCTAAAATGCAGGTGGAAGCTTTGGGGCAATTTAAAAAAAAAATCATCGGCGAAAGAGTTTAAAAGCACAATCGTGCATTCTTCATAACTTCCAGACTAGATGGTTGATATTCACAATAACTGTACAACATATTTACACCGACCCAACACACATAACCAACAAACATATACTGGTTGATATGATCACTGGTCACTGATTTCTGCTTCGTTTTTCATTTTCAAAATAAACTTTGAAGGAGCTCTTGACAATGCAAAATTACCATAATCGTCTACTTTGCCATACGAAGCAAGATTAGGGGCCATCACGATCCTGCAATTGCTTGACGTGTCGCACCCCATTTCAACGCCGAAGTAAGTCAAATGGTCTGAAATACTGTTTCCAGATACTGATCTGAAATATTCAGCAAATGTAGTTGAGAGATGAGTTTGTTTATCGGAACATCTGGTTGGAAATAGGAACAAAGAATTTGTAGTGTGGTTTTTATAATAAATTGTTTGACCTACCTGCTACAGTCAGGGTCTTCGCCAGAATCGTCACAGATCTTCTCAACTTCATAGATAAGAAAACCTAATCCAATGTTATAGACCCACACCTGTAAATTATAACATATCAACACAATTGAAAACACCCTGATTTGATCGAAAAAATAGACGTGCGTTCCCTTTGTATATTTTTGTCATAATATACGTAAACCTAACATAGTTTAAAAGTAGGGGTGGTGGTCGTGTTAGATTGTTGAAACCAAACACGACCATTTATTCCGGCACATCAAGACATGTCATAAATGGGTTCGGAACACAAACTCGTTTAATTAAACAAGTCAACCTAAACACGGCATGTTTCAGTGTCATGTTAGGAATTGTCATCCGCTTATATGTAACCAAAAAGCCTAAGTTTTACTTCAAGGATATCTTGTTTACGTTTCAGCCATTACAATTGTTTACGGCAAATTACCAGGAAGAAAGAAAAAATAACAATGCCAAACTGAAGAAAGTCAAACAAGATTACCTCTCTTGGGAAGTGATGATATGTCTTCTGTGGGAAAATCTGATAATAAGGAGGCAAATGTGGGACCATATCGTGTTCATGTGTCACTCTAAAAGTATTTGGTACAACTTCGCTATAATATGTTGCAAAAGCAGCATTGCCAATTCTAGGCTGTCCAAATGTCACAACTTGAACGTTCTTGGATCCATAAATAAGCTGTAAACAAAGTAAATAATCATTCAATACAACTCTGTGAAGAATATATACTGGTTGAAGTACTTGCAGCTAGTTAATAACTTAATATATGTCACTTAATTATTGTCGATGGTCTATTAACCTCGTGGCACCATGTGTTTATCCGCCGGTTCAAGTCTCACATAATGGGCAAAGTAGTAGTGGATTTTAGCATACTCACAAAAAACTATTTTAATTATTGTGATTTGGGATCACAATAATCAGACTTGGATGCTTAAAAAAGTAATTATGATTATCTGATTATTATTATTACTAGCAATAGCCATTAATTATCTAATTATTACAACGTAATGCGGCAAAAGCACAACCAAGCACCATCTCATGCAGCATGTTTTGTTCCAGTTGATTATCTTATTATAATTACTCAATGCCGCATAATGAGTTTCAAGAAGCACATCCAAACACCCCCAAAATATTAATCATAGTTACCGCAAGATCCAATCCACAAAAGGCAGCCATAGCTCCGCCCATTGAATGCCCTGTCACCATAATTTTGAGATCTCCGTATATTTCTTTTGCCCTAGCAACACCATCAAGAATTCCCGATCGTACAATTGTGTTGTTATAAGCATTAAAAAATCCATGATGCACCTGAAACAATGGAGACAAAGATGAAATAATGATCGCAGGAACAAACACAATAAGCAAAAGTATCGCCAAGTGTACCTTGCCGTCTGTGCACCCTGGATACTCAAAGTCAAGCTGCTTCCAGAATAGGTCCTCAATCCAATTTTGTATACTGTAATCACAAAAATGTCGTTTTAACCCCCCAATCTTATTTACATAAAATATCATATGTGCAAAAAACAATCAATACCTGGTTTCTTGAGTGCCTCTGAATGCTATAACAATAGCATCAAGATCATCTGCAACCCCGACAAAGGCCTGCAATCAGAATTTAGTCACTACAGTTGTGGAACCCAGGAAAGATTATGACATACAGTGTTGCAAAAATCGGCCTAGGCGGGAGTAAAAATCGGAAATAAGCTCTAGTCACTGATCTAGGCGTTTTGGCCATTAGGCGGCCATTAGTCGGTCCTAGGCGGTGGATTTTTTTATTTATTTTTAAATTTCTAAGTATTTCTTAGTATTATGTGTTATATCTAAGTATTTCTAAGTATTATGTGTATATATCTCAACATATTTTCAAAAAACACCTAAATTTGTGTGTATATATATAAAATACGTATGAAATACCAAAACGCCTAATTCCGCCTAATTTTCACCTAGTCCCGACTAGTCCCTAGGCTGACCTCACCGCCCGCCTAGCGAGTAGCGCCTTTTGCAACCTTGACGACATAATGACAAAAACATTCTCAAGTCAATGCCACTAAAACACTTAAAAAGTACCTGCAGGCAGTTTTGAACATCAACAACGAGCTCTATAACTTCGAAACCCTGATTCAATATAACACCAAACATGAGCATTGATTTAAACACTATTTGATAAAAACATGCAACTCTTATAGCACATGAAACATAGTTGTAGTTTCATCGTATTTTCTTCAAAAACTCAAAAACATTGTGCAACTAATGTAATAAGTTACCACATCAAGAAATACCTTGGTCAGGCCATTACATCTTGAACAGGTCCATGTAAAAAGATCGGTTAAATCTGAAATGTAAACCTGCATGGACAAATCAACAATGTCATAGTCATATGTTAAGTACTCATGAACAAATTCCCTTTTTGCAGTGCAAAACAAATCAGACTGAACTTACCGCAGAAGCATATTCCACCAGAATCGTGGCGAGCGTGTGATTGTAACGGGGTGACTCAACCTTCTGCTTGATTTCAAGCCCTGTGTCCACAAAAGAACTTAAAAATTTAATAAACTCTTAACAGTTCCACAGAAAAACAGCCTCCAATGCAGAGACGTAAACATCCACAAAATCAGGTATTGAGTAAAAGGTCAACCATAATCTTTTATCCACATTATCCAACATATAGCATCCATCCATTGTTGGATGTTTCATACATTACACTCCACCTATGATCGTCTTCATCCCCCGCTTCCTGATATTCATTTAAAATACAGAAAGGTATGTCTCGGCTCCAAGCAGGCAAAGTTACGTTTTTAGTAGATTAGGGTTTGCCATTCAAAAAGGGGCGGCGGCGCAGCTTGTTGCCCGCTTGCCTGCTATCTTGATGTAATTTTCTCAGTCACGGACTAATATCTAAACCCATAAATTTAAAGGCCAAAATTTTTTTAAAAAAAAATACAATCTAAACCTAGATAATGTCATTAACGGCAGCGGTCAATCATCTACAATAACCTCTCTATCCAATCCCATGTATCATAAAACTTGGTATTGAATACAAGGTCAACCATAATCTTATATCCACATTATCCAATATCGCAAAATACAAAGCAAAATCTGTGTATAGACACTCCCTATCCAATCCCATATAACATAAATATCAACTAGAACCCAAAAAAAAAAAAAAAAAAAAAAAAAAAACCCACACACACACTCACAAACACATATTATTACCTCTACCAGTTGAACCAACAAACAAACACATTACAATCAGCATAACCATCCACCATCTTCTCTCCATATATATACTGTAAACAAGTTCCACAGCCAACAAATAAACATAAAATAAATTAAAAATCGAAACTTTCATCAGAGCAAAAGGATAAATTGAAATATACCCAGATAAGAACATACCAAGATGCACACGGAACCTAAACCCAATTACCAAATCGTGGGATGAATTCAATTACAATTAGGGGTCGTTTTCTTGATCCAATTTGTACTCGTGGATTGAAATTTTATGGGTTTCAAGAATTTTATGTGTTTCTTCAACTTAATATTATTATAGACGATGAATTGGAGAAATTGGAGGGTGGGTATATGATGATGATGATGATGATGATGATGAGTAATAATAAAGGGAATGGATCAATGGCGTGTGCTCTCGGTGTTTATCTACGACTAGGTTTGAGACCCGTGGGGACCCACGGTGCAAACCATAGTAAATAAAAAAATTATATGAAACTAAGAGTTGTATTGTTCAAGTTTACTGGCTACAAACGTAAAGTGTTAAAAATAACGGTTAGCCTGAAATTTGTTTTCTTATAAAAACGTCAAAGTGGATATTTTTTATAAGCCCTCAGTAACGTTAGTAATGAAAACCGATTAACTATTATGATCAGTACTCAACAAAAGTATAAAATTTTGAAAAAAATAACAAAGGTATGAATACATTGTGTTTTTGTAAATGACTTTTTTATCATATTTTTTATTTTTAATGTAATTGTAATTAGTACATAACTTGTTTTTATTGACAAAATGCAAGGCACTATTCAAAGCAAACAAAAAAAGTTTAAAATAATACTTTATTATTGAAGTTGTATATACATAACGTCCACAAAGATAATAAAAAAATTGCATAAAAATTACTCAAATTATTCATAAATCCTGAAAGACTTCTTTGTACACAACGTTTGATGTTTTGTTTGTCAATTCACCATTTTCATCTACTATAACAATCTTAAGTCCATCTCGACTTCTAACCCTTGAAAGCGCAACATACAATTGCCCGTGTGAAAAAACTGGATCCTTCAAATACAACCCAACTCTGGATAAGGATTGTCCTTGACTTTTGTTTATTGTCATTGCGAAAGAAACAGCAAGTGGAAATTGCCTTCTGTTAAATTTAAAAGGAATTTTCTTATCTAAGGGGGATAAAGTAATTCTTGGAATAAAAGTTCGCATTCCAATGTTATTCCTGATATGATTTTCGCTTCAATGACACGTTTTCTCATTTTAACAACTTGTAACCTTGTTCCATTGCACAAACCGCTTTTCTGATCAATGTTTCTGAGTAACATTACGGGAATGCCAACTTTCAAAACCAAACGATGGTTTGGTATTCCAGAAAACTTAAGACCATTAAGGACATCAGGAGAAACTAATCTTTCATCAACCTGTTTGTTCACATCTTCAGACTGGCAAACACTATCCGAACTTAGATACTCAACTTCGTCACCCGGAAACATTGAAAGTAATATATCATTAATTTCATGAACAACTTTATTCTTCGGTGCCAATATAGCTCGATCTTGAAAATAAGTCGGAATGTGGATGTTATCCAAAAGTGAAGGATAAACAAAGGCTATCAAATCAGAAACAGGATCCGAAGATTGAGAAATAAGTAAGTCATTAGGTATCAAAATAACATCTTGATCATCACTTATTGTATCAACCTTTCCTTCTCCTATGTCCAGAAGCCAAGATGCAAACTTTTTAGTTTCCTCAATATCATAACTGCAGCTTCCAGAAAGCAACCTCATATTTTTTGTTAACTCTAAAACAGTGCGTTTGTGCCAAATGTATGATGAATTTAAAGAGGCATTAACAATGTCATGCCTAGTTCCATTTGGTACAACTGGTAGAATTTGCCTAAAGTCACCCCCAAACACAACAACCTTTCCACCAAATAACAAATCAGACGACTCATCAGCATGTACACCAAATACATCTTTTAAACTTCGATCTAGTGCTTCAAAAGCATGTTTATGAGTCATGGGTGCTTCATCCCATATAATCAAGTCAGTTTGTTTAACCAGCTGTGCAACATCACTATTAGGTGGTATGAAGCACATAGAATCTTCAGTTAGGTTTATAGGAATACGAAACCTGGAATGTGCTGTCCTACCACCGGCCAATAGCAAAGAAGCGATACCACTCAAAGCAACATTCAAAACAATCTTTCTTTTACATCTTATGGATGAAGATAAAGTCTTCCATAGAAATGTTTTACCCGTACCACCGTAACCATAAACAAAAAAAACCCCTCCTTTTTTTTCCTCAACAGATTTAATTACACAATTATAAATATTTTTTTGTTCATCTGTTAAAGAAGAGAACTGAGAATCAAATTCTTCACCAAACTGTTTGAGTCATAGCCCAACTCCTCACAAATAAGACGATTTTCTAATAATGATAGAAAATCATTCTCAGATATGGCATACCTACGAAATGTCGTAGACTGCAACTATTACGCAATAAGAACTTCTCAATATCTAGCAAAGCTAAATTCTTAAGTTCGTCGTCTGAAAGGATCAAATCTGGGAAAAAAATGTCTTAGAATGGAATATATAGAATAAATTAACAAATAAAATTAATAATTGAATATGTGGAACTATTAAAATTAGTATAATTTTACATTCCTAATAATTATGAATCATTACAATTTAGTATATGCCCAAAAATTTCTAGAAAATCTATTTTAAAGTAATAATATATTAAAAAAAGTTAATACCTGGACATTTGAATCTATTCTTCTCTTGTGTAAAATGTCATCAGACAAATAATTCCATGTTTCCTCCCACACAATGTCAGGTCTTGACAAACTGTTGGACGCTAAAAGAGTTGCAAATAAGTTTCTTAGATAAGGACCAGAACCTGCAAAAGCCGCTTCCTTTATTACTTCAACAAATTCTGTATCATCATCTAGGAGTCCCATTGCGTAGCATGCATCCCTAAAAGATGATTGTACTTTCCCATCAACTTTAAGAATATCTTGAAACGATGTTGGTCCTTTAACCTTATTCAAAAGCATTCTCAAAAAATAAGCTTCGCCAACAGAAGCAGGAACTGAATGAATTCGACCAATTGACTTTATTCTTTGCCTAACCTCCCATTTTCGTTCTTGTGCTTTCCAAACATATTGTGAAGGGAATTGGATGTAAGTTAGTTGCCTTGCATTGGCATCAATTTTGTTGCGTTTCATCCAACCCCAAAACATAGAGGAAGCACAAGAGGGTTTATTGAGAACGTCGTCAATGTCTTGCGTAGGATCGAAAACAATTCTTTGTTCACCAGGTAGATGAAAAGGTAGTCTCATTACAGGAGGTGACCTGTAATGAATATCATATGATAATATTCTCCATGAAGCCTCACACGCAGAAATATAACGACAATCATAAAATCCTTTGACTTCATCAACAACTTTGTCTTCACCGGGTACTTTCTTGCTTTCGACAAAATTAAGAGTAACTCTATCTGGACCCTTGTTAATGTATTTAAATAAATACTTAATGGATCCAGCTTGGTTACACCATTCAACGTTGATATGAGCCTGGTATCTTTTAAGAAGTGTCTTGTTATATGGAACAACATATCTGTTATCTAATTGCTCACCAGACTTTTCTACAAACGACCCATTATCTCTGCGTCTATAAACTGCATAACCTTCGGTATCAATAGAAGTCTCATTCTGGAAATTTTTTGGGAAGTTTTTGAACATTTGTCATTGACCATACACGGACAACTCATGTTCAAAGGACCACAAGGACCGTGAATCATAAATTCACGTACAAGTTCATACAATTCTGCATCTTCATCTTTATTCGGTATCTCTGCTGAAATGAACTTGTCAATATGGTCAACTGTAGGAAGCTTATAACCAGCAGCCATAAACAAACAAATGTGTGCGTGTGGTAATCCACGTTTTTGAAACTCAACGGTATATACAGCTGCAAAAAAATACATACAACTGAACTTACAACTGAAAATACACGATTAGTTTAGATAGATGAGAGATTTGATTGCACATGAATCATGAAAAGGAATCGGTTATCATAGTGATAATAAAAAAATACATAGATTATTAACATATACCCCACAATATTAAGATAAGATCTGCAAATCATTGAAATAATCGAAAGGAATTAAAAAGTGAAGAAGATCTTACATATTGGTAAAGTGGTTTTTTGGGAGAAGATAAATGAAAAAGTGAAACAATTATGATTTAGGTAGGTATATAATGACACAGATTGTTGTTGGGCTGAAGCTCACATAATATAAACATGTAAATCGGGCCTATGCCGCTTAAAAAAATGTAAACCCAATATGTTATATAATATGTATGATATGTATGTTATATGGGATTGTGTTAGCAAGCTATTGGGCCGATCATTTTTCCTTGTATCACATACATATATTTCAGTAAAAAAATTGAATATATCTACATATTTATGTTACAATTTTATTTAGTTTTAATTAGATATGAATCATACAAAAATAAAACTGAATATTATGTTTGATGAGTACATCCACCAATCTATTGTATCTATATTTACTCAACATAATATTGAAATGGATGAAAACATACTTATCAATCAAGCAAACGCATTTATTAAATATTAAGATCGTTATGAAACTTAATAAAAAGAGAAACCATATCATGGTATAAAAGAGAAAATAACAAAGTAGAAATTGTTCAAAATTATTAAAAAAACAAAACATAAAGCAATGAAACTCGTTGACCATAAGCATAGCAAACAAATCCTCTTCATTTTGGTTTAGGAAGACGAGAGGCTCAACGTAATTTTAAGTTACTCCATACTACCACCACTTCCAATCTTAGTTGAAGGAGTTGGTGTGCTTTCATCATCAGAGATCGCGTCAATCAGTTTACACTTAACCATTTGATACTTGGAACTGATAGAACATTGTTCTCCTTCAGCGTAAACTTTCTTATCAACAATGGAAATTGCGTATCATTATCGCCTGTGTCAGATTCCTAAAAAAAATATAGTTACAAACATATATATCAGGATCATCAGTGATTGTGTATGAAAGAAAAAATGAGTAAAATGTATTACTATGAAAATATGTGTTTGTGAAAATGGTACCTTGGAAGCAGAAATAACATTAGACGGCATTGCTATGAGAGACGTGTGAAGTGATTCTGATTCAGCAGGCTGAAAAAAAAATGCAAAAACTTAGAAATGTAACAAAGTCTTACGTAAATAAAATTTGCAAAGTTATGTGAGATGGAATTCGAATATGTACCTGTCCTACATACAACTTTTTCTTAAGATGCGAGATAATTGTTGGATCATCATTATCTTAGTTACACCATAAACATCATATTTGTTGTTTAAATTGAAGCCAGAGACAAAGATTTTAAAAGCAAACTCTCTGTCTAACAAAGTCTTAATCTCTTCAGGATATTCAACTGTATCACCAACCTATATATATAAGGAATAACCAAATAGATAATTATTACAAAACCATAATTAAGGAATTATTAAAAATAATTGTATACTTAAAATCGGTTCCTAAAAATAAGGAATACCGTATTCAAATCAAGCAATTCAGAAGCACTTTTACTAATAAGTTGTGCAACGTCACGATGAAACAACGTAAGCGATACAGCACCATTAACGTCTTGCACACGAACCTGAATTTTAAAACCTAGAAAAAAAATTTGAAAAAAAAAACAACAAAAATTTATAACTAAGTTGGGTTGAAATGAAAGTAGATTTGTGAAAATTATAATAGATGTTAAAAATATATCCGACCTTGGTGTAGGGTCAACTTTTTTTGGCACTACAACTATCATTCAAACACTCGTAAACCTTTTCTTCCTGAAAATCTGAACTTCCTTCACCAACCTGCTTGATTATATAATCAATACTACATTTTTTTGTGCATTTGGGGCATCCCATGTAGTACCAGCCAATTTCAGTAAACAGGTGTTTAATAGTACCCAATAATACCAGAGGCTGCGCCTGTATGAATATTATAGTTTGTTACCAAAATAAGATAGTATATGGTATACAAAGGAAATTAATATTAAAATAAAATTATAGTTTTAACTTCATTACAATTTATTATATTTAATTATAAATATCGTATTTAAGTATGAACATTATACTTACATCTGAATCTCACAAATGTCGCCAATGTTACTAAAAGGAGTGTTATGGACAAATTCATCTTCATCAGAGCAAAACATAGAAGTTCCATATGGTTGAAGAGAAGAGGAAGGATTATCAGCGATTTTCTTACCCAACCTGAGAAAAATAATTACATACATACACATTACATATTTATTGAGACTGTTTATAAAGGTTGTGTAATTCGTAATTTAAAACCTAATAGTACATACCCTATTTTGTAGAGCTTTATATCTTCAATATCTCCATTTATGAAAAGTCGACTAACACGATCTCCAAAAGAGTTAGAAACATACGGTTTTCCTATATAAAAAAAAATTAGGAAAAAATATTTTTTTATTTAATAAAAAAAAAATAATAGAGGTTAGAACTTAATATAATGCAAAATATAATGAATGTATAAATATAATTATAACAATATATAAATAGATTAACATTATACAACCATTATAAAACTTCAAACGGCCAAACTGCATTATTATTATAAATTCTTTCTCTGTTTGATGAGTTGCAACATATTTAGACATCTCCATGGCATAACTAATCCCACAACGTTAAATAGATGCGCAAGCCCCTTCACAAAAGTACAAAATTATTTTAGTAAAAAATAAATAAAGAATTTATAAAGGTACGTAATTTTTTTTATATATAAAATGCAAAAAAATAAAAAATAAAATAAATAATACATACTCGATATCTTGAACTTCCATTGTTAACCTCTTTTATCAGCGACAACCTTTTTTTCTTTATCATCATTGCTAAAGAACTTGTTAACATGTCCAATAACATCTAAGATCAATTATAAAATAAACATTAATTAAAGAATAAGTTATAAATTTACTGCGATTGTTTGGTTGTGATTAAAAAAAAAACATTAAAACGAAAATATACCTATTGTAACATATTCATCAACATCCCTTTCCAGAATTCTTTGAAAGGGCACAAAAGAGAAACCAAAATCTGGACCTTGGAAACCATGATATCGGAAACTTGAGTATTCATATTGAAGCAGAGTTTGTTTGAGTTTGGAGCAACTTGTATTTAGAAGAATTGACCCCAACTCCTGGGGTTTATTATAATAAGAAAAATTTTCAATCAGAAACCTCTCGAATATAAAAACAACCGCTTAA